>VXBJ01002098.1:877798-910099 GCA_013400055.1 Nycticryphes semicollaris | reverse complement strand
GGCGCGGCGGGAGGGCACGGCTGCCTGCCTTCCTGGCGAGCGGAGGGCGTACGGCGCAGCACGCTGCCAGAACACCATCGCCCCATCCGTATTGTCAGCAAACAGCACCACACAAACATTTACCTTTTTCTGCCGCCCGCCGTCCGTCAGTCAAGCATTTGAGGGAGAGAAGAAGAAAGGGAAGGGAAGGAGAAGAAAGAGACAGAGAAATACAGAAAGCGAGAGGCGGCTGCTAATCCCCGTGTAGAAAGACTTCCAGTAGCAGTAGCAGCAGCAGCAGCGTGTGTGTGTGACTGTGTGTGCGTGTGCGCGCCCAGAGTGGAAGCACAGCCCTCCTGGCGATGCACCGGCTCTTGCACCCAACTACTGTCATGTGCGTATCTTGGTGTGTGTACCCATGGAGAGGAAAAAAAAAAAAAGAGAGAGAATCGGGGGGAGACGAGTCAGTCACACGCCCGGCTGTGCACTGCTTGGGGAGGGGGGGAGAAGAGGAGGAGGAGCCCGCCGCTCCCCAGCCCAACCACCGGCGGAGCAGCTTGGCACTACGGCGGCCGGGCACCGCAACCCGCCGGCATGCTGCCCCTCCGCGCCAGCCCCGCACGCCCGCCCTTCCCCTCCCGCTCCCAAGGACGCGCCTTCTGGAAAGACCCCTCAGAGGGTCTCCGTCGCCGGGGACTCCGGTACACCCCGGCTGAACGAGGCTGGGCGTGAAGCAGATGAAAAAACACCTACCCCTACGCTTCTGCCTCCAAAAATGCCCCCCGCGGAGAGCGCCCGAGGGATGCGCCCGGATGTCCCCATGCCCAGCGGCTGCCGCGGGGGACGGGGCTGCGGCAACTCCCAGGGGACAGGCTGGCCCGAGGGGTGCTGTACCGAGCCATGCCCCCCGGGACCGGCCACTGCCGTCCCCGAGAGAGGACGGGACTGCCCGCAGCGTTGCGCCCCGCGGAGGGCGGGGTGGAAGCCGGGGAGACGCGGTGTCTCCCCAGTGGTGCTGCTGCAGCCAGAGGCAGGGGCGGGACAGGAGGATTCCCCCCCTCCAAAGTATGTGGGTCACCCCGTTGTCCCTGCGTGGGGACACCGGCGGCACGGCTGGGGATCGGGAGGGGGCTTGGGGATGGCGCATGGAGTGCGGGCCGGGCGTCTGGGGGAACTATAGGTGTAATTGCAAATATATATGTATGACAGTATTGAAGCTGAAAAAGCAGTGAAAGACTGTGCTAATCCATTCAGACATCCTGATACTTGCATGTCCAGACGGGTACATTCAAATTTCAACCACGGTACATGACCTACTAAAAGGTATTCATCAATGATAAGTTCAAATCAAGTATTTGCTAAATAGTAAAACAACTTTTAATCTATAGCCATATATATGCATATAAATGGGATTTTGACACACAATTCATCAAAGAGCTAAAATAGAACGAGCAAAATATTCTTATAGTCCTAAATTTCCTAGTGGGTTGTGCCAGCAAGTTTCAAGATGTGATTTCTTTAAACCCCAAACCAGGAAAAGTTTGTGAGAAATGTCCTTGATATTTTATTCTTTGTACAAAACAAGTAGTATGTATGGACTAAAAGTTAATCTTAGTAGTAAATAAGGTTTATTAAATGACAAGGATGAAAAAAGCTTTCGTGAGGATATCAGGTATACTGTTTATGCTATTTTTTTATAGTGAAAAATATAAGCCTAATGTCTCAGTGTTAAAACAAGTAGGAAAGGAAGAAATGCTATTGACATTCTTAATTAGAAATGTAGGTCACGTCTACAGGTTAGATAGACTGGGAAATTCTGATGACTGGTAATTATGTTAATTAGCAAGCAATCAACTAATTGAGTAGGGGGGAAATGGTCATTCTATTTAAAAATAATTGTTGATTTTTTTTTTTTAGTTAAAGACATAATAGGTGGTGTAGAGAAGTCACCAAAAAGATTGTCCATCTTGTTAAGATTTAGCTGTTCACAACAAAATACTTTGAGACTTCCCAGAAGTCTTGCAATAAACAACCAAATTTGTTGTTACTAAGTTGTGTAAATCAAGTCAAAATGTTATCATTAAAAAAACCCAACAAATTGCACCCCAAAACCATATAATTTGTTTGTTTGGTTATATAAAATAAAAGTACACATACCATTTCAGCTCTTCAACTGAAACAGATGTGAATCTGAGCTAACTCAGGTAAACGAGCTAAATAGTACAGGGTTCACATAGTTCATAGTACAGGGGTGGGGTTTTTTGGTGTTTATACATACAGCAGTATCCTACACAGTATATTAGTTTATACCTTAGCAAGAATTTTTTTACATGTCATCATGAACTGTATTTTCAAGCTAGTTTCAAATCTGACATAATCCGTTGTTTAAAATATGACTGCCTGTGAAGACCTCATAGTAGAATTTATGTAATCTTTCCTATGTAATTATGTGAAGATTTAGCCTGCCCTCCGTAGGCCTGTGAAGTTATAAAGCAGATTTAGTCATGTTATGTGAGATAGTTCTATGAAAATATTTATACCAAACAGGTTGATACCACTAGTTAGTAAACCAGCTAGTAATGAAAACAGATAACATATTTTTAGGCTTCATATAAACTTCCAGAAAATGAAGTAGACTCTATTTCCTTTGAAGACTGAAGAGTAAGAAGGAAATAGGAGACATTTTTGCATAAAATTATCTGAAAATAAAAGCCAGTATGGAGATTTTGTTCCGTTTTTTATTTACACTCCCTATTGTGAATATAAACCACTTAATTAAATCTCTGTATGCTTTTGTTTGCCTGACTTCAGTATGGCTGGACCAAAAGGGTAGGAGACGGAAGTCTTGAACTGATCTAGAAGAATCTGCATCTTGGAGGACTAAGAAATTGAGGCTGCTTTACATAATGATGTAGACGGTCTTTGTGGGACGCTAGTTATTTTGATTTTAGGCATAACACTTGTGTGTACTGGTAGTCCTAGTACTTGTGAGTGTCTCAGAAGACACGCAACTTGGAGGGGAGATTTCCAAGATGGGAGCAAAAATTCTTTACTGGGCTGTGTAAGAGATGGCACACGTGAACAAAGCTGAGCAGAGGCTGTGAAGCTGAAGATTTCAGTAAGGACAGTAAACAAATGTAAGTGAACAAGAAATAAATGAAGAAAGAAAAGCCTGGAAGAAAAATATTCCAAAATAGTTTCCAGGTCAGAAAAGCAAGAATCAGAAAGGAAGCATTTTAAATGGCCTGGGAAGGTATTAATATCTTCAATCATCTGCAGTTTATCAAATTACTAGGAAGGCCTGGAGGAAGTTCTCTTTGCTTTGACTGATGGTGAAAGGCGTCATCATATCAACTGCTGTTACGACATCATTAAACTATATGTATGCATGCTTACATGGACTTCCTCCATATGCTGATATTGACAATGATACAAATTTTTAAGATTGAAAATACGGTTAGTTTTTGTCTGTCACTGCCCTCTACTGGAGAGAAGTTCAGAACTGCTCGATTAGGTCTTAGTAGGAAGACTTAAGAGCCACTTCAGCTGTTGGGCGCCTGGTCTGTTGGTGAATACCCTGTCCACGACTGAGGTTTTTAAGTGTGAAGGTCTGGTTTGCCAGTGTCCATAAGAAGTTTATTTTTTCCCTGTGATTCAAATGATTGATCATAAAATTTACTGTCTGTAGTTTGTTGACAGAGGCAAAATGATGACTAAGCAGTGGCTGAGATTTTAAGATACGTGTCTTCCATTAACTTCTGGGGAAGAGGCACGTAAATTCATCACGGAGATGCTGAAAATCTTGAGCTGTGCCACTTTGATAGTATTTGCCTGTAACTTTGTAGATAACCTCATCGCCTTTCATATCTAAATACTTTGGTTCACTCTCTGTTGCATTACAAAAAGATTCCCCTACATCCCTTTTCCTACTCTGACCTTACATGCCTCTATACTTACCTTTTGCTGTCTATATCAATACTGTCAGAGTACCCCATTTTAATTATATTTTGTTCTCATTTTCGTCACAGGCTGGGCATTAGCAGAACAACTGGAATATGGAAAGCACAGCAGTGATATTTTCCCAGTTCCCCTGTGTCTCATTTCCTCCACCTACTGTCACAACAAGTCATGCACATCAAGAGCAGTTTCTATTGGAAGGGACTAAGTTTTCCAGCTGAGTGGGGACACACATCGCCAAGACACCATGAGAGATGGGAAGGATGAGGCCTGCTTAGAGTGTACAGTAAAGAATCACTATCAAATTCATAATATGTCTTCTACGCAGTAGAAGCTAACTATTTCTCTGTTTGTTTTCAACGTTGCCACATCTAGGACAGATTTACAAAGATGCAGGCCCTTCTCATTCCCTTCTGGCCGCAGCCATAGCTGCAAGGGGAGACAGCATTCTGAGGGTGGCTGTAAGACTATCTTCAACATGGGCAAAAGAATGGATTTGGTGGCTTCCATCTTTTATTTGGCAGAACCATTTAACCTAAAACTCTGCTTTCTCCCCCCCTCTTTGAATACCCAGAAGCAGACATCCGTCTGAAAAATTTTGAATGAAATATTTTCACTTTCCTAATACTATAAATGTTTTTTTACTGAAAAGGTTTAGTATCCACCATACCCACTGTAGGTCTGTTTGTTGTATTTTATTGGGTTGCACTGAAGGTCGTAATATCCTAGGTGGATAAATACTGTGGGTTGCCTCACTTCATGTTACCTAATTATCTGCTGTAAAAACCACTGCAGCAAGTTCCTTTCTCTGGCCTAATGGATAACATGGAGGAATTAATAAGGCATGGAGTAGAGTGGTTGTTCGCAACAAGTGACTGCTAAATGACAGGTGCCCTCCAAGAAAAAGGTAAGCAGGTGCCAGTTCATCTTGTAGAACCACATTGACTATTGACTGATCAGTTAAAGATGGATGCTAAGAATGCCTGGTGAGCCAGTGGTTATTCATCCCAGAAAAATTGGAAAACAGTAACAAGTAATCTGATTGAGCATAATAACTTAATTCAGAGAAAAAAAGCTTTCAACCTTTATCAGGAAATAAGTCAGAAGTTGTCTTGAGAGGCTGCTCAGCATGGTCTGTTTTGGAAGATTTAAAACAAAAGATTTGAGAATGACATCTTCCCTCCCACCCTCCAAATCTTTGTTTGGTACTAGAAATAAGCAAGTTGCTTTGATTTTCAGCTATCAGGATGCATTTCAGTGGTAGCAACAACAATGTTCTGAATAAGCATAAAGAGAGAGGAGGAAAAATTAGTTCATACCATTAAACCCATAAAATCCCCTCAGTAGAATGTGAATACTTTCTATATACTGAGATATACCAAAGCCCTGAGAGAATGGCATAGTGCAAATCAGTTTATAAACAACTGCATCAAGGAGGTACATTTGATTTCTCAATTAAGGAGGATTATAATAACTTACGGTGTCATGTTTATTAAATATGAGCATATAATTGTAAAGTGAGGTGCAATACAATCATGCGAGTATTTTTGCTCCTTTTGACAGAAAAGAAGGGAAACAGTGAAAGCTTATTAAGAACTTTATATCAATGAGAAGACTAGTAATCATGTAGAGAATTGTCTCTCACTCTGGGTTTTAAGTTAGATATTTTTAGATAACAATGATATTTTATATCTGCATTAATTCCTGAACAGGCAGCACAAATAGCACAAAGCAATCAGAGCTAGCTGAAAACTACCATAACTAGTTTGCACAGAAGCCACATTCTCTACCATGTGAGCTAGAATTACTCCTTTCTTACAACAGATAACAGTGCGAGATACTTCTCTACTCACACCAATTGCACATCAAAAAGCTCACAACAGTCAACTGAGATTCAAACTCAGACCATGGCTTCATTTTTCTAGCAATGCCATCAACATTGTTGAAGACAAAAGGCTGTTGAAAGCAGTATTTTTCATAAATAATTAATAATTTAATCATATACAGCATAAGCATGATGAGAAAAAGAAAATGTATTACTTCCATTTTGCAGGTGGAAAGTTGAGTAGCAAGAGAAGCAGTAAAAAGAGCTGGACTCCTGTATTCTGGTTTTAGATTTTAACAGTAAGGCTACCATTTGCATCTTGCTTAGGCTGTTTCAGACACCAAAATATTTTTAAAACAAGGGCTTTCACACAAAGTGTCAGTGACCTGGAGAGGAGCCCTAAGAACATTCAACAGGGCTTCCTGATGTGAGAGCACAACTCCCTCTCTCTCCTCGAATGGCTGGATACAAAAGAGCAATAGCTGTGTTTGTCCACATTTACTGTTGTGCAATAATCTTATCATTTATACAGAAAAAGGGGTAGAGAGATAGAAATTGTCTACCACCTGATTAAGTCTATCCCAGAGTGAGAGGAACTAACCAATAAAGCAGAAGAAATGACATCCAAAGATTTAGAGATGAGATTTTTCTTTCTTCTGGGGTTTGATTTCTTTGATATTTTTTGTATGTTTGTTTTCTTTTTTTGGGGGGAGGGTTGTTTCTTTTTTGGTTCTTTTTTGGTTCTTTTTTTTACATTATGGGAAAAGCGAGCAATGATTTGGTTTGTTAACCATTTTTCACCATTCTTTCATGTGAATCCTGATAAATCAAATAGTATGCAATACACAACTGTCAAAAGGTCCCTATATTCAAGAATAAATCCACATTTTTATAACCTGCTTGATGACTTTCCATTTTGTGCTTGGAAGATGTGCTGATACCTCACAGTTAAGGTTTCTATCTGAGGAGAGCTTTTAACAGAAACTTCTGACAGAGTTAGACTCCAGAAAGACCAGTAATTCAGACTTACATCAATAAAGATGTCAGTCAAGTATGGGAAAGGAATTATTTTAAGACATAATAAAGAGCTGATAACATCAATGAATCATTTAGGTTGGAAAAGACCTTTAAGATCATTGAGTACAACTGTTAATTTAACACTGCCAAGCCCACCACTAAACCGTGTCCCTCAGCACCGCATCTACACATCTTTTAAATACCTCCAGGGATGGTGACTCAATCACTTCCCTGAGCAGCCTGTTTCAATGTTTGACAACTCTTTCAGTGAAGAAATTATTCCAATCTACCACCCTCCTGTCACAATTTGAGGCCATTCCCTACCTTGAAGGTAGCATGCATAGTTATTCCAGGCTTGTTTCTCCTTCCATGTAAAACTCAACAGGAGTTTTACAAGGAAGGTAGCAGAAAAGTAGGATAATAAAATATCTCATCAGATTATAGGAAATATTATTTTCTATTTTCTGTCAATGTTCTGTAAAGTACCCAAAACTGACATGTCTTATGGTGTAATTGTAATTAAGAATAATCTTTCATGGAGGGTCTGTAGTTAAAGACAAATCAAAAACAATAGAGGAAGAAGTGGCTTATGATATTTTTATAAATGTATCAAAACATATTCCAACATACTTTTATCTCAAGTAGAAAAAAGTTTTCAGACATTGATACAATTCTACAATTGTTCACAAGACAGTGTCCTAGTGTGGAAGGCCATGCTAAGTATTTTGGGTTAATAGTAGCAATTTAAGAAGTGAGGGCTTCTCAGATCTCTTGAAATCTCTAGCATTTTGCATTTCATCAGCTGAATTCTACCTGAACTATACCAGGTAAGTCCTTTCTTGGTAAAATAAATAATAAAATAAATATAATAATAATTAAAAAAATAATTCCTATTGTTTACAGGGGTTATGAAAAATCATGCACACCTCTTTCAGAAGTTCTCTATTAGTGTGGATGGAAAAAATCACATATTGACAAGAAGTGATTCTCTTCGGCATTCACTACAGCAGTTTCTGCCAGGTACTCAGGGTGGCGGTGGTGATGTTAGCCCTCAAAAGCAAAGAGAGTTAATTCAACATTCTTGGCTTATCACCAGAAATCCACCTGCTGTTGAATGGCATTGCTTCTGTCCACAGTAACAGAATTCTGACAGCATCCTTCCCCATTCCTAGCAGCCATCCAATGTTAGTTTGGTCAGTGTACTTCTGCTATTGTGCACTTATTTCCAAACAGCTAAAGCAGCCTTCTGAACTCACACCCCCACCCAGACTTTTAATATATGAGGGGAAGATATGAGGTTTATAGCTGCTATAAGAAGAAATCTTTATGAGCTTCTTCCATTCCGGTGTTCTGTCTACCAACTATCCAGAAAATTTTGTTTTCTAATAATCAGCAAACTAATCTGTTATTAGTCTTCAGTTGAGCTAGCACAGTCTTGGAAATCTGCAAGTGCCCTGTAAAGTGCTGTGCAGCTCAGCATATTTTATAAAGTTGTTTGGAGGCCGCAATAAAGTATATCTGACAGCATTCTTGCATAAATCATTCCTGCACAACAGAGCTCCAACACCAAAAGCTTTGATCTGACCTGGTAACATTTCATTCCTAGAAGCTTGTAAATAAAAATAAACCCCCCAGTTTGCTCCTTTTTAATACCCATTAAATTTTATTTTAATGTTAAAATGGCATTCAGTAAAGGACAGCAAACTCTTGCGAATAAATCACCATGCATACACAAGACAGTGTCTCTGAAGGCACAAACCCTTAGCAAATAGCACAGTGTCTGACACCATGGCGTAAGGAAGAAGTCTTCGGCCAATGACAAACAATCAGTTTTCCCAGCTTACGAAAAGTGGCATAGTACGGCTTAGTCAGCAATTTAGTGGTAAGTTATACCTTGGAGAGGAGGAATTTGTGCTATATAGCTTCTGTGGGCTGCTTCAGTGACACAGAGAGGTCATAAAGCTGGTATAATTGACTACCACAGAAGGAAGCTGAAGACAAGAAAAAGTGCTATTTTGAACTTGTTCATAAAGGAATCACATCACGTAATATTTGATAACTGAATGTACTGTTATGATCAAGAGGATCCAAAAGCCACCGGTATGACCAGAGATTGATAAAGGGGACAGAATATTTTAAGCACAGGTAAAATGTTCAAAAGACATTGCTACCAGTAGCATTGTAGGGTACTGTGTAAATTTCTTCTTAATACTTCCTCCATTTATTTATTCAGAGTTTTCAAACTGCCACCTTTGAAAATTCAACCTGGGATTGAAAACCACATGTTGTTCTTTCTGCATCACTGAAGGACAGAAAAACTCAGGAGTAAGATTTAGTTACCAAACTGACCTGTTACTTCATCTGTACTGGGTTTCTATTAGTGTCTGAAACAGTCTCCTGAAGGAAACTGTGAAAGTCTTATTTCTTAATTTTAAATACACTTTTACAGAAAGCACTTGAAATTATACTCCTGTTCTGCCAAAGTAGCTGAATTGGCCTATTCAAACTTAAAGATTTTTTTTTAATATTGATTTTCATGCATATTTAAATGGATAAATTTGCAGCCTTAAAATAAAGTAAGGACTAAATTCTTGAGACTGCTAAATGCTATTATCAATATCTCTGTGACATGTGGGCATGGTGTTACACCTTCCCAGTAATTTGGTTTCTCCCTGCAGTTTGATTATCATCCCTTATTCTGTAATGGAAAGCCGCAGACTGTAGGAACCAACAACAGGCTGTCTTTGAACTGTTCATCATAGATGAGCTGTTGTAAATCCTCTGGGTGACTTTGAACCCAAGACCAGCACCATATTCTCACTTTCACTGACAAAAACAAGTGGTGCCTATTTGAAGTGGATGGAGTTTCATTCAGGGATGAAATTGATACAGTTTAAGGTCAAAAGAGCTGGTAAGGTGGTCCCCTATTTATCACCTTTTTTTTTTTTTTTTCTATAGAAGGTTTAATAATGTGATTTACTTTTTAAAAAAATCAACCTAGCCTGAAATGTGCTCAGAAAATGAGTTATTGTTTTCCTTTTGCATGAGAATAAGCTAATCTAACCAGCATCTAATAAACCAGCTTTGAATAGTTACAACCCAGTATCAGACTGGGCTCATAGAGGAGTTAGCCAAAGGCCAATTACAAGCTGATCTAGCTAAAGCCACTGTATTCTGGACCTAGGACAATCTGGATTTAGGCCAAGACCTAGGATGGAAAGAGCTTTACTGGATGATGAATTATCTCCTGCTGTCAGCAGACAGTAAAGACATACATTCTCATCCTCCTGGAATTACACACCATAAGATAAGATAACAAGTGCCACTTAAAGGTAGCATGAATCCTGAGAAATATATTCTCAATTGCTTGTGATGCTGTGCCTGCTTATGTTCTAACATTTCTGTGAACATAATATGGGCTATATATTGCAAATTTCATCCCTCTGCACCCCATATAATCAAAACAGATCTGTGCACATAAAGAGTGCACCCCAATATTGTAACAGACTTTTAAGAAAAGAGATGGTTTAGTATGCATACCCTTTTAATGCCTAGGTACCATGGTCAGGATGATCAGCTCTCCTGTACCAAGTGCTTTGCAAATACAGAACAAAGTGCTGCCCAGAGAGGTTGCGGAGTCTCCTTCTCTGGAGATATTCAAATCCGTCTGGATGCGTTCCTGTGTGACCTGATCTAGGTGTTCCTGCTCCAGCAGGGGGATTGGACTAAATGATCTTTCAAGGTCTCTTCCAATCCCTGAGATTCTCTGATTCTGTGAAGCACAAGACTAGAAACGGAAGATGCACACAGACATATAGGAGAGTGCAGGAAAGAATGAGGCTGAAGCTTGCCAAGGTAACAAAAGCCTAGCTCTGCAACTAGCTGTATACCAAAGTGGAAAGACTGCAGGCTTTAGGCCAACTTATTAATTCAGCTAACAGAAGAGTCTTTTCATATCAGACATATTATTAATATTATAGTTGAGAATTTGTTAACTGGGATTAGGGCATCCATTCAAGCTTCTAAATATAGGTGAAAACATCCAGAATTCACTTAGGAAGAGCATTTACAAAATGCGTTGTATGGAAAGATGTCAAAAACCTTTCCATCTCAGAATTTTCTCTATATTGAATGAGAGTTTGATCTGAGTAAGCGACTGGGTAAAAGTTCAACCAGCTAATTGTTCTGAAAATTTTACATCACCACGTGTCTGAAAAGGTTGCAGCAAGAGTCATGGACGACTACACTTTATAAAACAGATCTAAACACAAGAACAAGGGCAATTAGTTTTAAAAGTTAAGGACATGCTAGTGGTGCAATAAAAGTTAATCAGAATTAATGCTTGCATATGTTCTTATAAGCATCACATTAATCAAGTGTAAAGCAAACAGAAAGTGGTATATATGGCCAAATTTATCCTTCTGTGGAAAAGTTTTTGCACAAGGGCTCATGTATTTGGGGAGGGAACTCTACATCTGCAAATGTTTCAGTAACGTGTAATATAGGTGACAATGAAGGTGAAAACCGCACGCAGCAGTGTGCTGAAGAGCAGGACTTTTAGGCAGGAGGGAGTAGGACAGGGAGAAAGGTTGTGTAAGCTGAGGCACTTTCTTCGTACTCTTAGTAAAACATTAAAAAGCTTTTTGCTGTGTGATAAAGGAGTATTTTATTTATACACTGAAGTCTATAGAAGTCTCACTCCTAGCCTGGTACAAATATAAGGTCCCACTAACTCCCACTCATTTCTTTGAGAGTTTGAAGCTCTGAGCACCCAGTGCTCAGCATGTTCCAGATGCAGGTTCTCAGTGCTGTGACAATCAGCAAGGTTACTCATAAAGGTAAGGTGGAACACACACATAAACATTCATAAAATTATGGTTTTGGCCTCGGTGTATATGCTCTCAATTTAGTACTTGCAGTTTTAAATATTGCCTTCCAAGAAGCAACTTGTACCCCTGTTTAAAATGCAGTTCATCAATATGCCATTCCCTAGCTGGTTTCATTGATGCTCTCTTAGTTCTATTTTCTCTTAGACAAGAACACATATTGTTGTATCAAGAGACTTTGTCAAAAGAAAGACATAAACACCCTTTTAAGTGCTAAACCATAAACTTCTAATACTGTTAAAATGATTTCTGTGGACATTATTTACTTTCATATGGTGAACAAATCAATGAAATAAAATGAAAGTAGCAAGTTAATAAATACATATTTCTTAAGTAATTTCAGACACATGCACATACTTTACAAAATAAAATAGAACGGTCTTTTCACCACATGTTTACATAATGGCTAATACTCCTAGCTAATAACTGGAGTTTCTTGGTGCTTAGCTAACTTAACTTTGAATTTAATTCCTCTGCACAGCTAAGCAACTTACCCATAAACCTTAATATGTACTTTTGAGCCTCCACAGTCTCATATCTATGGCCTGGGTTGGATCCTGCTGCAATGCAGAACATCTCCCTCCAGAAGAGCTCAGCAGGTGACTGGAGCTGCCCCCTCCATGGCAGAAAGATACCAGTTTGACCCAACATGAGGCTGTTTGCTCCAGGGAGCCGTAAGAAGGTGCTGAAGTGGCCAAAGGACCAAGAAAAGTCTTAAACAGGCCTTTCTAGCACTAATCCAATATTGAAAGAGAAGAAAATGATGGTTTATGCTTTGAAATCTTTCAAAATATCTCATACTCCATTCACTTAGACTGTAGACAGTTTTCTAAACTTTCAGTACTAAAGTACTAAATTCTACAGTTCTAAAGAGATATAAAGCCCTAAAATTCTATACAGACACGGGAAGTCCCTCACCAAAGCCCTTACCTTTGTCTGAAACAGAGCACTTTGATAGTAAATTTATAACTCCTGACCTATTTAGCTGCATTACAAAGAAAGAATTTGTGTCCTCAGAAAAGGTCACTGGAAGAACTGGTATGAGTTGACCAGTTCTTCCAGTGACCTTCTGCAACTTCAGGTTCTGTTCTAATCTTTCTTACTTTTAGTTCTACCAGGTAGCTCTCACTAAACCTGTCTCTGTCAAAACCCAGGTCATTCATTCCACTACATGTGCTGAAGCAGCAAAAATGGAGAATAGTTATGCATGATTAGAATCCAAATAATACTGCTTGAAAATGTGTATGCCAAAAATATTCTATTCAGAAAAAAACCACAACCGAAGTTACAATTGAAATGAAGAAAGGTAGATACAGAGAGAAAGAGAAAAAATGTCATGAATATGATACCTCACAGACAGATTTATGTTTTCACTTCCATGAAAGACAGGGTTCCTAATACCAGTGACCTTGCCCAAATATTTTTTATAACTAACAGGGACACAGAAAGTAAAAGTGGGAGTCCTATTACAAAAATATTTAAAAATCTCAGAATCATAGAATGGCTTAGGTTAAAAAGGACCTTAAAAACCAACTAGTTCCAACACCACTGCTGTGTGCAGGGACACCTCCCAGTAGACCAGGTTGCCCAAAGCCCCATCCAGCCTGGCCTTGAACACTTCCAGGAACAGGGCATCCATAACTTCTTTGGGCAACTCGTTCCAGTGCCTCACCACCCTCATAGTGAAAGATTTCTTCCTGTTATCTCATTTCCCTTCAACCTGTCACTAGATGCCCTTGTAAAGAGTCCCTCTCAAGGGACATTCTGTGTGATATTTCTGAAAATCCTTGTTCTACTGAACAAAGAGTATTAAATAATTATAATGGTTTTTGTAATGTGTGAAAATAAACAGGCAAGAATTATTCAATAATTAATATGTGGTATTCGATAAACACAGAAGAAGAGTGTATTTGAAAGTGTCTTTGTGGTTTTGTGGCAAAGATGTAGGTTTATGACTGGCATGTATTTTGAGAAATTCACACTGCTAATGTCAAAGAAGCATTTTGTCTGGAACAGTTTTACCATTCACCCAGTAGTATATACCTGTGTTTGGAAGCAAATGTAGTAGATCCATGCAAACAAAAGCAAGCAGAATCAGGGATAATTTAGAAGAGTCATCAAAGTTCATTTATGCAGTTTATTTGTATCTCTCTCTTCAGGATAAGTGAGTGATGGATATTCACCAGGTACAGAAAACCAATAGGTTATAACCAATGCTTTAAATCATTCAGAGGATAGCAGCGTTTTCTGATTCTGTAAATAGTTACAAAAAGGCATGTAGTTTCAGCTTTTTTTTTTTTTTAATTGTGCACCAGAAGTAAGTTTTATGACTTCGCAGAAACGTTCCAGCTAATACTGTCTCATAGGGAAGATTCTAACTTTATCATTTAAACACAAAGATGCCATTGCAAAGCATCATCAAAATTCTTTCTAAATTTGGAAAAAAAATCAGCCCCACATCAAACAACCTACAACCAAACAGCAGAGTAAATTAGAACCTTGCTGCTCTGCAGGGGAAGCCAATATGTACAATTGCTTTTGTGCACTGCATTTCCACTACAATCAAATGCAAAGTTACCATTCTCAGTTTTACCATTAGAATATTCAACAGTGACTAGATGGGGAAAATGAACTGCGCAATGAAAGAAAAATAAAAGTTTAACTGCATGCTATTTGCAAAAAAAGCATATTAAAACCAGAAGCAAAGATAGCTGCAATGAAAGAGCACAGGGAAGCTACAGAATAACATAACTGTCCAGTACACCTCTATTTTTTCTGTTAGTACATCTATACATACACACTTTTTTAAAAGCTTTTTTTCCAATTGAAAAAGTATGAATTACTACAAATCATGTGAGGATGTATTCCAAAGTATTCATTGCCCAGGAGAGTTGCTAATAATTAATAAAAAAGAATTAAAATTTATATAGTACTAAAAAATAAACTGGAAAATAAATGTGCAATAAATGGGAACTATCATACTGAACCTTTACTAGCTTGTATACTTAGTAGATCAAAATGTATTATTAATATATCTCAAGCTGGTAGTAGAACATATTTGAATTTATGTTTAGCTTTTCATAGACTATTTGAGGATTTGAACAATAGGAGGAGATTTGAAACAATGTAGGTAAAAGAGAAATTGCTATCTAATAAATGTAAGAATAATGGAAGAACTAGTTAGAAAAAAGTCTAACATAAAAGGATTACAGGCATGCCATAGTACATGGATAGAATACAGGTTCCCAGCCCTAAAAAAAACCTGCACGAGTTTATTAGTTATTCAGATACTTAATTTGATGTATCCCTTGTCTACCTACCCCTGCAGCAGCACCATGTGGAAAGTGCACGGAACCAGACATACTTTATGGCAAGAAATGGAGAGGTGGAATTGTCTGGCACACTGAAGTTATTCAAATGCCAATATGCATGCACATTCACTCAACTTTGGCTGCTCATAATGAAGAATATTATCTGCACCACATGAGAAAAAAAAAAACAAAAACAAAAAACCCAACCCAACCCCACCCCAAGATTGACCTCTTTTCACATTATTCTTGGTTTCCAAGGTATACAATTCCTTCACCTTATGTCTCTGACATACACAACCTTATGATATTTTGCCTACCACCTTTCTGTCTACAAGACACCATTTCACGACGTAATTGTAACAGGGATAGTTTCATACAGAGTTAGCCTTATTCCTGGAGAAGTGAACACCACCACAGTGTTTTGGGAGAGAACATGGACAGAGAAAGCTCTGAAAAACTGAAACAGATATGAAACTCTCTGACCTCTTCTGCATCCATGCAAAAGAAGATATTGAAGGCAGTAAAATTGTGGGCATTTATGGGGAGGAAACATGCCAGTGAGGTCATAGGTGGGATAGCTGTGATATGCCAATTCTGAAGTCCTTACATAGCAGTGGCAAAGGGAATTGCCTTTGCCTTCTGCTGTGAACTTATATATGTTAAGTCTCCTTCCTAGATCTTCATATAGGAGTTAAGTGAATTGAAATACTTGGGGGAAATACAAGTTAAGCACTTAAGTGCAAAGCAAGCTTGAGAAAGAACCTCACACTGGTTATGCCTCTAATGAATATATATGGCTTTCTACTGAGTTTCTAAATCCTGGTATTCAGATACAGGATTAAAGCAGTCTGACTAGAAATTGTAAAAGTAATAGGGGAAGAGTACGCTAAATGATATACTGTGTAATGACCAGCATTTTGTTGTTGATAATTATGGAAAGAAAAGTAAAATGAAGAAATTGGTCCTTATTCAATATTGAACTCATGGGTATTAACTTTATTTTGTATCAGCTGTCTATTTCTTTTTCTGTTTCATTTGTTTTGCTCAGAGATAATGCATTTCTTTGTTGCTCTGTTATACTAACTATTTAATATGAGATCTGTTATGGTTGAGTTAGTCTGGAATGCTCTCACACAAGTTCATGTTATTAGTTCCTTTTTGCTTCAGTAGCAACTGACTTGCCCTACTATAGACTGATAGCAAAATATCTAATTTCTGTCTGATTTGCACATTTTTTGACCAGTTTCTAGCTACAAATAGATTTTTAAATGAAATTAAATATTCATAAGTATTCATAAACAGTATTTGAAGTTCTTCATTATGCTTCTATAAATTTGAACTGTAATATTAATTTTACTGCAGTTCCATGGGATTTTGCAGGAACTGACCTTTACAATATAAGCCAATTAGGTCAGTCAGAGCATTCTGAGAGGAGCTAAATTAGAAAACATTTTGTTATAACTTTCTGGAAAAGGTGGAAGGCTGAAGAATTAGTGTTTGAAGTCCTCCCATTTAATCTTTGTGGACAAGAGATTTCCGCAGGATTAAGGTACAAGTGCAGTTTTAAAAATCTAATCTCAATTCCTCTCTGAAAGTTTGCATTTTTTCTGTCAATTCTTTGCTAGGAAGAAGTCCATTGCAAACACTGAAGCCCCAGAACATTTCAGAGCTCAATAATACCTATTATAATTTATAGTTTTCCCACCATTTTTAACACGGAATTGCTTCTGTGGGCACTTATGGCTTCTCATGTATCAGGGAGAAAAACTGTATCTTTTAACCTTTTGTCCTGTACCACTACATGATCAACATTTAGGAATTTCCATAAAGATATTTTTGACTATATGGACACCGAACTGAAGTATTAATTTTTGCTTTCCAGAATTAGTCAGAGGAGAAAACTGCTTGACTTGGGACTTGTTATAATATGCATAAAAAGGGTTTTTTTTCAACAAGTATTTTTAATTGTTTGCAGTTAGCTGAAACAAAATAAACCAACACAGAAATGCACACGAGCATGAAACTAATCAGTACAGAATTTCCATTTTAAAGGTCAACCTATTCGCTTTACTTACCATTTTATAAACAGAGAAGGAATTTAATAAATAGAGAAAGAATAATGGAATTAGGAAAGAAGAAATTGAGAATTAAAGTCCATATGTCTAAAACAGTTTTGGGCATACCGGTTTATAGCTGCACTAAGAATACTTCCATTCTAAAATAGATTACTTTAAAGAAGGCAGCTTGATTGCAAATAAAATTAATTTATAATAATAGGCTTACACAAAACAACCATAAAAGGTAGTCTAACTGATTTTTTTTCTCTTTAATGATTTTTAAATAAGGCAGAGAAATTTTATTTCAAACTTATAGCCTGATTTGGTAATTTCATTTAACTTTCAGTAATCAATTTTCACTAAAACCAAGAAGAATTTCTATCCAAAAGTTCTGTCTAGTTTTCTATCCAAACAGAAAGACATGAAGCACCTCTTGGTAAAAATTTTGTCGAAAACACTGATGAATCATTCCTCTAAAGAATCAGAATTCAATTAGTGTGCTATATTTACCATAAAGGAAATTGAATTTTCTTTCAAAGAGGCCTTTTTTTCAATTCACATTTCACCTTTTTGCTTCCTCTCCCTCTGTTTTATTATTTTATTTGGGTGATTCAACTCACTAGGAACAAAGATGACAGTTTTCACTGATTTTCAGGCCAGCTGAGAGAATTTAGTTAATATCCAAATTCCCAATTCACAAAAGCTCCATCATTTGTGTTCATTAATCAATGTTTGAAGCTGAAGTTAAGTATCAGCCAGAAAAGCTCCTCACGCTGATTTTAGAACTACCATTTGTACAGTGTCTATCACAGGCTTTGGTTACACCAGTAAGTAACACCTAACGTCTTCAAAATGGCACATTAATTCAATGTCAGCATCGTGTCACAAATTTCTATACCATTATGCTTAAGTTCACTTACAGGTATTTGGTATTGTTACTCTTTTTTTTCTAGATAGGATTATCATTTATCTGATTAGTGGCAGTTGGACAGTGATAAAATTAATCCTTAATCTTCTGTTTGATAAGATAAATTGATCAAGGTCCTTTAATGTCTACCTGTAAGACATAGTTTCCAACTCTTTAATGATGCCTTGCCTCTTTTCCAAACCAAGTTTAGTTTCTCGAAATCCTTCTTGAAATATGGACATCCAAATTACAAAACATTTTGGTAATGTTCACTTCAGTGGCATAACAGTTGCATCATGAAGGACAACATTATCCCAGGTTTCTCATTGGAATGACAATTAACTACCACCATGATCATAGCACCTTATTATGAGTAATTACTCCTGGGATAGAGTCTCCGGTCATAAATGATTGTCTGCACCTTGGCTTTAGACGTAAAATGTGTCCCCTATTGAAGCACATAATGGTTTACCTGTTATGATCAGAGAAAACCCATAACAATTTACTGTTGTTTAGACAACTATTCTATCACCAATGACCCCTCCCCACCTGGAAAGGGAAATCAGGGAAAGCAAAGAAATACAAGGGTTGAAATATAAATAGATTTCATAGAAGACCAAATAATTAACAATACTAAAGAACAAGCATTAATCCTGATACTGATCTAAGATATGCAAGAATTATACTCAACTGATTATATCAACATGAAGCTGTGCACTCCCAGCAGTGGACAACAAATGTCGGACACTGCAAGCGCTACAGCTTCAGGAGGAAGGAAGGGAAGGGCTCAGGGGTCTTGCACCAGGGCAAGGAGTTCTCTGGACCACTGCCATCAAAGGAGAGAACTACGCAGCAAACTTTTCTAATTTATATTGAATGTGATGTTCCTGGTATGAAATAATCCTGTTGTCCAGCCTGGGTCAAATGCCCAGGCTTTGTTCCTCTTCATCCCTGAACATGGCAAGGATCAAAAACACTAAGACCTTGAATCCCACATAGCCTAGCTGGCTATAAAGTAAATATTTTCATTAATTAAGACACTACAGTCTTCTAAAAGTGCAGTTTTCCCCAGCATTAGAAGCAAAGTTAGTCCTGTGTCGCCCAACTAAAGACATTACCATATCTATAAATCAAGTTACCTGTATTACTTTGTATTGGTGATCCCACCCTGTTACTAATGACTTCTTGTGGTTTCCTTCATGTCACTAACAGAAACATTAAATGGCATAGTTCAAAAGCTGATTTAAAGACCTAATATTATAAGTGATTCAGGCAGTTTACTTTTTTCCAACTTGTTTTTAAATTCTTAGTTGCAAGCAAACTGCTTGTTGAGAAGGACAGATCTTCCCCACCCTTTCTAGTTTTACAGTTACTCAGTTTGACTGCAAAATGGAAAAATTAAATTGGTTTAGTGTATATTGTGGAATTTATCCTTTGGTTTTGAGTTGCATTTCATACTTGATGGTATTGTTCCATACATCACTTGAAGATCGATTATATATTTAACTATTAGCACTTGTTAAATCTTACAGAGTTTCTATTTTAAAAAGCAAGTATAAATACCATGCCAATGTTCCAAAGTAGCAGTACTACATAATGTCTTTCTATTTTAAAACATCATATTATTGCAAACACACATGTGATTAGATTACTCACTTTTAAAAAATTAATCAAAGCTATTTGTGTATTTAAAGCTAAGTATATACTTAATTACTCACTGGTTTCCCTTTTAAAAGATCGCATAGTTCTGACTGTTTCTGCTTCTCTAAATGTACCCTCAGAATCTAATTCACACACAGCACTGGCTGGTAGCCATGAGATATGCCCAGGTTTTAGAGTCTCTCTCAGAAGTAGTCATGTACTCTTTGAATACTCCTTTCTCAGAACTGCAGATCCTCTGTCTCTGTCTCTTGCTGCTTCTGATGCCAGTGGGTGCTGCTGGCTCTGGTGAAGGTGGCAATAAGAAGCAGCTGCAGTAACAGGGCAAAGCTGCCTGCCTTAAATCTGTACCATGATTAAATGCTTATTGTTTATCCTTACTGTGGGGTGGATATACATTTGGCTTGTATGACTAAATTGTTTGCATGTGTTTTTCCATAGAGTACAGGTTCTGAATTCTGTCAACAGGGAAACTAGTGAAAAATAAAGGGAACTAATTTAAAATAGTGTAATTAATAAGCTTTCCAGATAGAAATTTCTTTGAGATGTATAAATGTGGCTAAAAGCCACGTTTCTGTGGAAAGTATGCTGCCCAGTCCATTCCTTAACATAGCTTAACAAAACTAGCAACTAACTTAAATCAGTATTACCTCTGGAATGGGGCAGGTGAGTTCTGAGCAGGTGAGATGAGCAATAGTTTCCATGGGCTTCCTTGGGCATCACAGAGAATCTCACTGCCAATGGTCCTTCAAATTCAGGGAAGTTTCCCTTGCTGTTTTCAATTTTATATAGAATAATTTTCAGAACAGTTTGAATTTCTAATGTATAAGGTTAGGAATCTTGCATCCAGGGTTTTGGTTCTGCCCATTAGACTTTTGAGCTAGATTCTGAAAACAGAATCACAGAATATCAGGGATTGGAAGGGACCTTGAAAGATCATCTAGTCCAATCCCCTTGCCAGAGCAGGAACACCTAGATCAGGTCACACAGGAACGCGTCCAGGTGGGTTTGGAATGTCTCTAGAGAAGGAGACTCCACAACCTCTCTGGGCAGCGTGTTCCAGTGTTTTGTTACACTCACTGTGAAAAAGTTTTTCTTCATATTTACGTGGAACCTCTTGTGTTCCAACTTGCACCCATTGCTCCTTGTCCTGTTACTGCCTGTCACTGAGAAGAGCCTGGCTCCATCTTCCTGACACTCACTGTTTACATATTTATAAACATGANTCCAACAGTACAGTTCCCAACTTGTACTGGTACCTGCAGTTGTTCTTGCCCAGATGTAGGACTCTACACTTGTCCTTGTTAAATTTCATTAAATTTCTCTCTGCCCAGGTCTCCAGCCTGTCCAGGTCTCTCTGGATGGCAGTGCGGCCTTAAAACATCACCTTACATACAATTGCAGACATTTTAGCTCATTTTTGCTGGACTAATTTACATGGTCTAAGCACAAGCTGCTAGGATTTCTCCCAGACTATTCCAGTATTTTTCAAAAGGAACTTGAAATCTAGAATCTCATTTGGGATTTCTTCCATGGGGAGCAAAATCTTCACAGAATCACAGGGATTGGAAGGGACCTTGAAAGATCATCTAGTCCAATCCCCCTGCCGGAGCAAAAACACATCTACATGGGTTTTGAATATCTCCAGAGAACGAGACTCCACAACCTCTCTGGGCAGCCTGTTCCAGTGTTTTGTCACCTTCACTGTGAATTTTTTTTCTCATATTTAAGTAGAACCTCTTATGTTCCAGCTTGCACCCATTGCCCCTTGTCCTATCATTGACCATCACTAAGAAGAGCCTGGCTCCATCTTCCTGATACTCACCCTTTACATATTTATAAACATGAATGAGGTCACCCTTCAGTCTCCTCTTCTCCAAGCTAAAGAGACCCAGTTCCCTCAGCCTTTCCTCATATGGGAGATGCTCCACTCCCTTCATCATCTTTGTAGCCCTGCCCTGGACTCTCTCAAGCAGTTTCCTGTCCTTGAACTGAGGTGCCCAGAACTGGACACAGAACTCCAGATGGGGTCTCACCAGGGCAGAGTAGAGTGGTAGGAGAAACTCTCTCCACCTACTAACCACACCCCTTCTAACCTTGGGACATAAGAGGTAATAAACCTATGAAAATGGATAGGAACTGAACAGCTTCTCTGAATGTTAATATTATTTTTTTAATACCTGACCAAAGAATTACAAATTCCTTCGATTACTTGAGTACAGGCAGTAAGGTATTTTCTTCTTTTTTGTAGGCCAATAGTGTCAGGCGTTACTTAAATATTAAACCATGCAGCTGACTAAAATTCCATTCAAGTGCTTTATCCAAATTGTTATGGCTGTTATCTTAAAGTCCATCTTCTGAACACTCTATATAGCAAGCATTGTTTCTGGGTCTACAATTTCTTTTCTGGTTTGAACACTTTTCTAATGGGAAAATTAGCTATAATATTAGCTTTTGCTCAAGAGTGAAATTAAAGACATTATTGAATTTTCTGAAGCAAAATATCTACAAAAAAGCTGAGTATTATCTTGGCCTTTTATTAGTGATGAAAGATGTACCTAACAATGTGCATTATTTCTATTTTCCAGCAAAAAAAAAAGTGTTTAAATTTATTTTCAGTTTTCTTCATATTACCTGAGACACTTCTGAAAAATGTTAGTGTCAGCGAAATAATTAGTGTTCATCAGTAAAATAGCTTTGAGGCTTGGAATGGACATCCCTTACTCTCTGCTGTGATCTATTCCTCTTCCTTATTCCTAGTATCATAGAATAGTTAGAGTTGGAAGGGACTTAAAGATCATCCAGTTCCAACCCCCCTGCCCTGGGCAGGGACACCTCCCACCAGACCAGGTTACTCCAAGCCCCATCCAGCCTGGCCTTAAACACTTCCGGGGCGGAGAATCCACAACTTCTCTGGGCAACCTGTTCCAGTGCTTCACCATCCTCACAGTAAAGAATTTCTTTCTAGTATCTAATCTAAGTCTCCCCTCTTCCAATTTAAAGCCATCACCCTTTGTTCTGTCATTCACAAACCAAGTCATTCTTTCATCTTAAATGTGATACTGCAAAGGTCTGCATAAGATTAGATGCTCTGAAGCAGGTCAGTGGAGACTGTCACTGTACAAAGTTAAGTTGTGTTGCATTTGTTTGGGAAATTAATCTTAGAAGCAGAATCTGAGAATTTAAACCCTTTGAGTTACAGGTACCTTCAAAGTAAAGTGATGTATTAAAAGCTAAAAAAAATTAGGCAAAGCAAATGTGAAAAATCAGAATCTGTCAACACCTTTGTCTTGGTCAGAATATATTAGGAAGAGTGAAATGAAATATTAAAAAATCATTGTACTAAGCTTAATCAGCTTATTAAGAAAAAAGATAAATCTGTTAGAAGATTTTAAATTATTGATAAAACTTAAAAATTCAAAATAATGAGACATGTTAAAGTTGTGATATTGTGGCCAGCTTTGTAGTACCTTTTAAAATACATTTAAAATATATTTTTTAATATAGAATACAACAAAAATGTCCTCTTTGTAGAGTCCAAATTATACCACCATAAAAGAGCAAGAGTATCGTCCTGGTAGGGTAAATCCTGTAGTCATTACCAAGTCTACTGACTCATGCTGTATATTTTATAAACAGGAAAAAAGCTGGAAAGCTAGGGCAAAGACAGAAATACTACCACCTGAAGCTCTGTTGCTTCCATTAGTTTTCATGCAGACTTCTGGTTGTTCACTGCACCCCAGACAAAACTTTTCAGAAAAAAACACCCACCGCTTCTCTCTCATCCTAATTTAAGAAAGCCGTGGCTAGGTCATGATTCTGGAAAACTTTTTTAAGCTAGAAGCAATGCAAAGCATGGTGTAACCCATCAACTGTCAAAATCCTCAACCCATGTAGTTCCCCTAGATAAGGGCAGCCTGTGACAAAGTGGCACGTAAAGATGACAGGATGCATCTTCCTGCACTTTATAAAACAAAATTGATATAAGAATTCTATATTAGTGGAGGAAAAGTATAAAGTTTCATGGCAGTGATCACTTACACAAGAAACAGATGGGAGGCAAGTATAAGATGACGACAGAACTGATGATTCGTGCATTCTTCTCTGCAGAAGAAAAGGAATTCCAGTGATGTGAAGGAAAGGTGCAAAAGCTAAGGGTATCCAGAGTGGGTTTAGGAGAGAGGTATTTGAAGTAACAACTATCAATAATCTCATGAAATTTAGACCTATGCGTCAATAGATGCAAACTATTAATAGAAAAGATAGAAAAGAAGTACGTAGACTAAATTATATAATCTAGGCTGTTGGGAAGAGTTCAGGAGGCAACAAGAGGAGGAATGGAGGTAGAAGTGAATGAGGTTCATAGCCAACAAAAGACTGTACTAAAATGATGAACAGAAAAAATTACAGTCATGGAAGTAAGTATTTTCTCAGTACTATCTTTTCTACTTAAACTATTCTTGTAAGAGGATGCTACGGAATAGCCAGTGAAGCCCTAGTCAGTGAAGACCTCTGGGTTAAGACCTCCATTATGAAAGTGTTTTACACTTTGACCCAAAAAACTATGTCACTTGTGTACTTTTTGTGTCCTACTTTTAAAGCTCACAAACATTTGGAAGAGGCTGGCACCTGACTAGATAACTCAGAGAAAACATAAAGTTGGTAACATTTAGCTGAATACAAGGGGTGGGTGCAGATTGGTAGATTAGAAGTATGAGCCCAGCTGGTCAATCTGTCTTGTATCCTTGAAAGTACAAAGACTCACCAAAAACAGGTGAGTGGGGAAAACAGAAGAGAAGTAGTAGCCTTAGCCCATTCAAAATATTGACCTGCTGATTAATGAAAAAGGAGAATTTTAGTTGGAAAAAAAAGAAAGAAAAAAAATATAATTTGTTAAATGCATGTGGATAGCTGACACTAGCATCTGCAAAGCCTTCAAATAATAAAAATGGTAAGAACAACGTTCCATAGTCGCCAAGTAAAATAAAGAACCTCCCGACTAGTAAAGGCAAGGGCAAGAAAACCTTCATTTTAACAAACAGGCAGAGGTGTTAACATGCTTAATTAGTTTATTTCAGCAGATTTCATTCTGAATCATTCTAATTAAGGTGGTGAAAAAGGAAGCTGAAGATGTGTTTCTTGTAAATTTTTGCTACTTCAGTAAAACTCTTTTTCTAAAAAATATGCATAAGTAAATAATTTTATTTCTTTAGGTTTTTTAAAAACCTAGGTTTTGTTAAACCTAGGTTTTGTTTTAGGTTTTGTTAAAAACCATCTTTCCTAAGCAAATGTTGTTATTGTTAAATTTTATCTAGTTACATTGAATTGTGGAACAGTATTTGTGCCCTCTAAGTGTAAAAATCACTGTGTAGACATTAGCTACCTTAGCGAAACCTAGAAATACCACTGCTATTTTAAACAAAAATCTCCCTAAGGTATCCCATGTTAGAATGGAATTACCTCTGATGACCATTGGTGTATTGTATGAAGTAAATATACTTGACCGAGAATTACTGTTTCTCTGGCTTGGCCAAGCATTGTCATTGGTTTGTCACCTGTACTTTTCTTCCAAATTAGTTTTGTTTTGGCATTTCGTGATCTTACTGGTTAGGAATTCTGCAGAGTAACCTTATTGCCATTGCTGTCAGGTTTTGAACAATAGTGTTTCAATTTTATCTCCAGGTGTCTTTAATCCTCTTTTTTTTTTTTTTCTTTTTTTTTTTTTTTTTTTTTTTTCTGTGTGGTTACTTTAGTCTTAGACAGTGAAATAATGAAATAATGTATTTGATCTTTTGGAGAAGTCAGACGTGTGACATGTCTCATCTCTCTATCTTTGTATGACCCAAATCCTTCATAATACTCTATTTTCTTTGGGTGCGTTAAACTTTCTATGACAAGAAACTGGGATCTTCAACGTACTTGATCATATTAACTTGAGAAACTCAAACAGATGGAAAACAACTTCAATGGACATGAACTGTAGTTCAATCATATTTGTTAGGAATTATGAATTAAATGTGGCTGCTTTACTCAAGTCTTGTAGATAAGGATAAATTCAAATCTTTGTGGTCTTCTGTATCTTGAGAGGCTCTTCTATTAAAGAGGCTCTTCTATTAAAGATTGCATAGATTTGTGTGAGCTACTAAATGGCAGAGAAACACTTAATATTCAGCAAAGCTTTTTTTCTAGTCATTAATAGTAACCCAGAAGATGAATACAAAACTAGTTAAAGGTGAATTGGAGTATGTTAAAAACTCATAACTATTTTTCACCAAAGATAAGGTTGCTTCCAGAACTCCTTATAAGTAAAATATATTTCTAAGAGAATCATAGTTGGGAAAGACTCTTCCCCATTTGCTTAGAGGGAATGATGTATGGAAAAATGAAATCGTGCAGTTACTCTTCTCAGAAATCTGCTAAAGTCACCAAGTACTGTTGAACCTTTACTGTACTTCAGAAGTGTCATTGCTTATTTAAAAAATTAAATAAAAACAGATCAGTAGCTGTGTGATGCTGTAGCTTTATCACCTACGACTAATGATACAAGTTGTAGTTTTTCCCTTTTAAATATTAAACGCCAACACTTTTTGTGTTATTCTTCAATTTCTCTGTATCTAAAATTTTAAAACTAAATTCCACAAAGTTATCAGAGAGGGTTGTCCTACCTAAAGCATAAATTTGATTCACCATGGATGACAGAAATAAATGTAATGAAAGCAACTTCAGTGTCTGCTAAGGTGTTAGGCCATAAGCTTAATTACGACAGGTGCTAACCATCAGAGATAACAAACATATCTATTTTTATTGATTTTTCTTTAAAGTAGCAGGCTGTCAGTTAGTGATCACTACAGGGCATTAATCACAAGTAAGCTGCTACTTCAACCCTAAGACTGCTACAAGACTTCTGTGCTATAATTCTGTGCTATTTCTCTTGCAGTTGTAGTGGTGGATAGATCCACATCCTTTTCCATCAGTTAAATCTCGTCATTCCTGAAAGCAGCCACAGACCCAGAAGAATGAAGAAAGCCCTGAAAAGGTTCTTTTGCACATGTAGGAAGCCTCCAAATATGACAGGCAGTCGTGAGATGCAGGATGAGGTCTGGAACTGCAGCCTAAGGTAGGAATACTGATTTGCTTCACTCTACAGCTCCAAAGTAACTGGAGAATGACTTACAGAGCAATACATTGGAGTAGTTAACTACTTGTAAAATTTTCAAGGAATGATAGCTGTTCTCACAACAATCCAACTTCCTCATGTTCAGTGGTTATGTGATGTTTGCTCCTTCTGTTTTCTAAGAAATATTTTTCTTAGTATTACAATTGCAAAACCCAGCTGAAATATATTATTACAGTGCATTTGGGTGACCTTAAAATGCTCACTCTGAAGCAAAAAAATAAAACCACCGTTTACAGTTTCACATCTGGGAGCTTAAATTTTCACTTTCGAGTACCTGGATGCGGCCAGCAAATGTCAGAGACCTGAGATGGGCTTCTGCAAGGGCACAGTGCAAGCACTTTTTGTCAATTGGCTTTATTGGCATAGAAATGCTAATGGATTTATTCTGATTGACAGAAAGCTAGAAGGACTCCAGTCATCCTTATCTGGAAAGACATTCTGTTTCATCCTGGTGGACAATATTTCAGCCTTAATTATCTTTGCCAATTCTGGGTGGGGGGGGGACAGAGGCCATCATTGGGAAACCAACCATAATCCTGTATCTTCACCAATTCATCAGCATACATGAACATTCCCACTCCCAGCTCAAGTGCAAGCTATGCTTTTTTTACCACAATTTCTTAAACATTATAGGATTCATATGAAAAAATAATAAAAAAGATCCCCTACTACAACACCCTGTTGTCCACACAGGTTCTTTTTCCCCCTGAAAAGCAGATGAGTCTTTTGACCATGAGACACATGTGACATCTTACTGCATACCTTAATGTGCTACTGGCAGCCGCTTGGATGCTACAGTGATAAGGGTGGCAAAAGAGCCTATACAGAAGAGATTAGCCAGGGATTTGGGAGAAAGGAAGCCAAGAGGCAATCAAACTAGCTGAAGAAAATACGGGGAGCACAGAGAGGACTGTACAAGAAGCACCTGCCTGTCAAGATACTCTAAGTATATATTTATCTCCCTGTAACTATTTTCCATGACTCAAGCAGCACGGGTAGCTGCAAATTCAAGCACCCTCAGAATCCTTGGATATCAGTTTGGCCTTGTGATCCAATAGCAGTAATTATCTGTCATTGTACAAGAGCACCTGAAAGCTGCTTTTGTATAGCTAGAGCACTTTATGCTATAATAGAAAAGCAAAATTGTATCTACTACTTGAAATTGCTGGGTGAGATTTTTTATGACTACTTCTGAAATATAATAGTTCTTCCTCCCTCTCCCCCCAACCCTCTTTCTTCCTTTTAATCAGGAATCTTGATTGCAATCTGTAGGACATTGTCTTCAATGATACATAAACATTAAATACTAAAAAGAGGACATTTGTTGCCGGCTGTAATACTGTGCAGAACTTTATTTTAATAAGATAAAGTCAAATAATTACCCTTTGCTTCTATTTAATTACTTGAGAAAGTTAGTACTAAATGCTGCACCTTAAGACCACTGAGTTAGGATTTTCTAGCTTGTAGCCTGAGATTTTTCCCAAGTGTTGTCTATTAAAGTCACAAAAGAATCACAAAATAATAAATAAATGGAACAGGAAGATTTTTTTAAAGAAAGAGAGAAATTTAGTGTACAAAAAAATATGAACAGCTGAGCCTTAGTCTCAAATTTGATTAGCCTTACTTCAGCTTGTAAGTAATGATTAGTATTTGTATTTTACTAACATTTTTGATCCAGCCATTTTTATTTGGGGGGTATTTTTGCTTTGGTTTACGGTAAACTAATTTTAATCCAGCTACAAATGTACCCCCTTGTCTCTGTTGACACTGAGCATACCTATAAATCAGAGGCATTCTTCCCATCTTATGTTGCGGGCTGCAATATGGGTCTGCTTTTGCAAAAAGCAATCAGAGAACCAAAACATGCTATGCCTACTGTAGTTTTAATTTTAAATATGGATCTAGATACATATAAAGGTTTACAGAAGACAAATATTTTTGATTAATTAGCACAGAACTCTATTTCAAAAATTTTTTTGAAATCTCCCATGGAGATGAAACGTTTCATAGATTTCTAATGAAATTTAGGAGTCTAAGTCAGCAGAAAGTTCTGAAGTCTCACTGATCAGTGAAGGTGCCATAAATAATGCCCCAGCCTCTCTACCCCTAGAGTTGATATGAATGGAAAAGAAGATGTCAAATCATCATAAACTTTTATAACAGACAAGAGACACTGTCAGAACCTCAGCTAACACCTCCCTCCTGAAAACAAAACCATAAACTGGAAATGCTAACTTACATGAGGAATGTGCTCCTTGCTTCGGAAAAAACAAAGCTAATAATCCTCAGACTTATAAAAAAATGAAATAGAGGCCCTTTATAAAGATGAAGGAGCCTTTTAGAGGTCATTTAGTGCATCCTCAATCCCTGAGAAAGGATCAGCCATCCCTAATTCCCACGTTACCTGCTCTCACAAATCTTCAATGATGGAGACCCCGCAGACTTACTGGATAGTCTTTTGCAATGCCTCACTTAACAAATGAACAGTTTTCCTCAAATTCAGTTCTTTCTTGCTGCAACTTAAAGCTATTACGTCTGGTCTCTACCAATTTTGGACGTGAATAGTAGATTATTCCCTTTTCTTTGCAATAGCTTTTTCATACTGGAATCCTGTTGTTACACCCCCCTCAGATTCTTCTTCCTTTTCTTAAACAGCTGCAGCTCCTTCTCTTTTCTCATAAATAATGCCTTCTAGATATCTAGACAAATTGTTGGTGCTTTTCTTACTGTTCTCCATTTGTTTTACACCTTCCTGAGGTGCTTCGTGAAACATGAAATAGGGTGAGGTCTCACCCTCTCTCTCTCACCAGTAAGAAATATTAACAAAGAATTACTCCACTGGCAAACATATTCCGTTATCTTCTGTGCACCCACATAGCATTAAAAGGTTCATTTGACTTGAATTTCATGGTAATTCCTGGAGCCTCTCCTCAGAGCAACTACCTACTCAGTTGTTTCTCATCTATTCTTGTGAATCTGATTATTCCTACCTCTTTTATTGAGGTTTGGTTTATTGGGTTTTTTTAATGTCAAGGTTTTTTTGTTCAAATCATCTGCAAATATAATTTTGAATTATAAAATGTGATCTAACTTCCCAGATATGGATTGATGGTAAATTTAATGCTTTTCATTTAATTCTCCACATCATTAGTAAAAATAGTGAAGATAAATGTGACACATCTGCTGAATTTGACTAGATGCTTCCTTCCAGTTTGACAGTGAACCCAATGATATTGAGTCTACACAGGTACTGTTATCCAATCAGTTCTTCACTGCAGATCATATTTTGTTACCTTCCATAAAAGAACATCACAGAAGACTTTTTAAGAGCTTACAAGAGTTAAAATATAGAACAGAAGAGAGGGTCTGTTATGGAAGGGAATCGGGGTGGTTTGTTCCGACTTGCTAATATGAATCCAGTTGGCTGCTCATTTTTTTCTCATCTTCTAGATGTCTACAAATATTCGATACCATAATAATTCATTCCAGTTGTCTTTCATGGGATTGAAATTTAAATATCTGACCTATAATTTAATAGATTCTCTACTAAAAGAAAAAAAAAATGAAAAGCAAAGTTTCTTCTGTGTATATGTAGGTATTTAATCTTCTACTTTTAGGGTTTAATCTACTTTCTCTAAAGTCCCTACTTTTCGGCTTAATAGTTATGGAAGTGCTCTGGGGTCTTCTAGGATAAAGTTCATCAGGCCCCTGTCATGTGCAACAGCTGGCTTGCCATTTTACCCTATAATCATATGGGTTTTGTGCTGTAGACTAAGTCCTACTTGCCACCTTTTTGTGATAATCATACCTCAGAAGCAGTCCTTCTAGAAAGATCACAACAGTTTTAAAATATGATATTGGATCTTTATGGAATATGTGTTGTGGTTTAGCCACAGCCAGCAACTAAGCACCACCCAGTGCCTTGCTCACTCACCCCATGGTGGGACAGGCAAGAGAATCAGAAGAATAAAAATGAGGAGAAACTTCTGGCTTGAGATAAAGATGGTTTAACAGGTAAGGCAAAATCTGCACACGCAAGCAAAGCAAAACAAGGAATTAATTCACCACTTCCCATGGGCAGACAGGTGTTCAGCCATCCCTGGGGAAGCAGGGCTCCATCACGTGTAATGGTTACTTGGGAAGACAAACACCGTAACTCCAAACATCACCCCACTTCCTTCTTCTTCATCAGCTTTATATGCTGAGCATGGCTTCACATGTAATGGAATATCACTTTGATCAGCTGGGGTCAGCTGTCCTGGCTGTGTCCCCTCCCAACTTCTTGTGCCCCCCCAGCCTACTCAGTCATGGGGCGGGGTGAGAAGCAGAAAAGACTCTATCTCTGTGTAAGTGCTGCTCTGCAATAACAACGTGCTACGAACACTATTTCCAGCACAAATCCAAAACATAACCCCATACTAGCTTCTATGAAAAAAATTAACTCTACCCCAGCCAAAACAAGCACAACATGCAAGGTAACTTAACTAATTTTAACTGTTTTTGTAGTTGCTGCAAGACTTATTTCCAAAACAATCCTCCCTGGTTGTGAGCTGCAGTCATAGCGTATGCAACACAGACACTCGTACCTAAATTGGCCTTGATCTACTGAGAGTGAACGTAGGCCAGTCAGGCTGTAATGCAAGTAAGTCAAGCCTGCCAGAAACCCCAGGTACCCATTCTGACTACTAATTAGAGCTGAGGATTCTGCTGCTACATTTTCTCTGCTAATTGTTATCCTTGTTAGTTAAACTAAACTTAAAGATATAGTAGATATGCATGCTAATGCTTCAGTAACTCAGCTGACAATATCTGACTATCTGTCTATGTATTTCCAGTATCACAGTCATCCGTGACTTAATAAAATATCGGCAGTGATGAAGGGAGAATCAATAGAATTAAGCTGCTCTCTGTTTATGGTATTCAATTGGCAACACAATGTTATTTCCTGTAATTCCTTCTTTATGCATCACTATGTGATAAATTACTTTGTGGCAGAGTTTTATTCTTTAATAAAAAAGACTGATTTCAAGTTGTTCTTTGCATTAATTATCATGCTTGTTGCATAGCTCAGATTAGTTATTTATTTACTATATTTTAATTTACTGACTGCATAAGTAAATTCTTAGTGCATTAATTTAATCCACTTTTATAGATATTTAAATAAGCAAGATATATAATCATACATATACTGCTAATATATATAATAATTTTAATATATAAAATGCATAAAAGCAAGAACAAATTAGTTTTAAAATATGATACAATATCTAAATAAGCATAAACACTCCCTATACATTCATTAAATTAAAATTAAGCATACAACATATTAGTATTATTTTTCTTATTAGTCCCTTAGAGTTCACTTTGTGAAGAATATGGTTTGGAAGACAGGTTCCAGCACTGAAACGACCCAACATACAGAAGGAACATAGTCTGGATGAGGTGCTACAAGACACGATTTAGTAGCCTAGTGGATAGTATTGGTGATAGGAGAATGGTTGGACTAGATGATCTTGTAGGTCCTTT
>VXBJ01002098.1:840210-877265 GCA_013400055.1 Nycticryphes semicollaris | reverse complement strand
GCATTAATTATCATGCTTGTTGCATAGCTCAGATTAGTTATTTATTTACTATATTTTAATTTACTGACTGCATAAATAAGTAAATTCTTAGTGCATTAATTTAATCCAGTTTTATAGATATTTAAATAAGCAAGATATATAATCATACATATACTGCTAATATATATAATAATTTTAATATATAACAAATGCATAAAAGCAAGAACAAACAAATTAGTTTTAAAATATGATACAATATCTAAATAAGCATAAACACTCCCTATACATTCATTAAATTAAAATTAAGCATACAACATATTAGTATTATTTTTCTTATTAGTCCCTTAGAGTTCACTTTGTGAAGAATATGGTTTGGAAGACAGGTTCCAGCACTGAAACGACCCAACATACAGAAGGAACATAGTCTGGAGGAGGTGCTACAAGACATGATTTAGTAGCCTAGTGGGTAGTATTGGTGATAGGAGAATGGTTGGACTAGATGATCTTGTAGGTCCTTTCCAACCTTGTGTTTCTATGATTCTACAATATGCACTTCTATAAAGTGCAGTGAAATGCTGATGCCAAGGAGAAGGGGAGCCAGGAGGTGACGGCAGAACTAGAAGTATATTTCAAGTTCAATTTAGAGTAATTTTAAATTAGTGGTGGAGTTTTCAACTAGACTAACATTTTCAGAAGCCATAAGTGTACTCCAACACCAGGCAAAGGACACCCTGAGGAGCCATACAAAGCAACACACCTTCCCTATTTTCCTTCCAGGGCTTGGTGTGGCCCATATCTTCACAGATCAGTAAAAGGAAAGAGAAGGGAAAAGGAGTTATTTTAAGCAGTATTAAGATAAACCTCATGTGAAATTTCTTCCTTGAAAGTATTACTTCTGTCTTTGGGATTTTAAAACTGGAACAAAATATTTTGCTGCTTCAGCCCAACATTCATTTCCCCCACGGACAGGACACACAGTTGACTGAACTCAGAAGATACTCATGGAGTTATTAATCTGATTTCTTCATCTTGTATCCATACTAAAGCAATCTACTTAATTGTCAAGAGACCTTTTTTCTTCAGTTCAATTAGGAGAAGGGTCAGAGAAGAGGAGAAGAAAAGGTTTCATGGAAAATGAAAGCCATGCATGGAAGAAGTAATAATTCAGGTCAAGTTAAAGCTTAGAGTTTGTTGGATGACAAGTGTTTGGTTTTGTCTCAAGGTTACTTAAGCTTTTTTCTTAACTCCCACACTTTTTCAGTTACTTGTTTAAAAAAGAAAAGGCCATTTCAACATGAGAAGGTGAACTGTTTCTTTTTAAAAATGTCAAAATTATTTCAAGTGTTCAGATATTAGAACATTTTAACATTTCTGAATACTCTTTTTTTCACTTTTTTTTTTTTGGCTGAAGGTATTTGCCCACGCATTCTCTTTAGAACTGCATGTAATTGTGAATTTGCTATTTGCTAAGGAAAAAAAAAGCCCAAAGCTGCTATTGAAAAGCACAGGATTTCATGGGTAATAATTATTTGTTGCATTTGTGTGACTTTAGGCTTTATGTCTAGAGATTAATGGGGAACTTCTATTTTTAAACCAATCTCCTTGAGATACGTAGAAACCTCTGTAGATCATGAAGATTTAAGCTGTTCACATCATTATTTTTAGAACAGATCCAAGTTTGTCATCTTGATAACCAGCGTGCAAGAAAATACACATGGCTTCAGTTAGAGGAAAATCCACAAAGATTAGGAATTAAAAAAAAAATCCTGCTATTTAAAATCCCTCTCCCATTACGACACCATAAAAGCACTTCAGGGGTCATTCTTTGTTGTTTTTCACTATAAAAATAGGCACATAAAGACTCCATTTGAGAGCAGTTCAGTGGTTAGGTTACTCATGTGGGATGTGGTAGACAGCCTTGTCTTAGTTCCCTTCCCTGGATCTGTTCAATGTTACAAAAAAACCCATCAACAATCACATCTGCCCCTGGATTCTCCCACACCCCCGAGGTGAGGACACTAATTAACAGGCTAAAGGAAATCAGTCTGTCCCTCCCTGTGTGTGAAATATTAATGAGACTGACAGTCTGGGTGATGCCCAGATGAGGGTAAATATATAATTACTGAAAGGACATTGAATACATAATTGTATAAGTGGTAGTTAAGTGAAGGAAAACTACAAGTTTAGGATACAAACTAACCCACCCTGCTAGAACATGAACTTGCTGCCAGACCAGGGGGAAGTCTCCCATCAACTTCAGTCTGAACCTGTTTGTATCAGTTGAGTGGGAGAAGTGGCCATGCCCATATTAAGCTGAATCACGGTTTACAGTAATTTCCTCAGCAGGTTTGAAATATGGTTAATTTTTAATTAAGCCTTAAATTAATTAGCTCTCTTTTATTTTTAATTAAACCTTAAATTAATTAGCTCTTGCTCCATGCAATTCCTTTTTTTTTTTTTTTTTTTTTTTTAGCAAAGCAAAAGCTGTGCTAGTATCAGGCTGTTTGTGGCTACCCCAACATGAAATTCCACATCAGGTTATACCACAATGTCTAAACTTTGTCAAATGGAAGAGTATCACCTTCTCACCTAAAGAAAAGTTAGTCTGTCAGTTTTCTAGTGATATGGGAAATATATGTGAAAAGAAAAACTTATTTCTCCAGAAACAGTTTTTCCAAATTGCCTCTTCTCTCATTTTGTCCTTTGTTGCTGAGAAGGCTTGATTTACCTTTTAAAACTCTTTGTCGATGCTAGTGCCAAGATCAAGTGTTTGTACAAACAACTCTTCATTGTGTTAATGAGAGACAGGATTTTGTTGGAACTAATTTTTCCTTTAAACTCACAGAACGTTGCACGAAATTTTTGTTACAAACCAAGTCCATAGGAACAAAAGCCTTCAGCTGTTGCTGCGGCTCTGGGAAATGTAACGCTCCTTGTCCTAGGGATCCACTGCTGATGACCATTGCTGCTCCATTGCATGAGTGAAAAGCATGATGCCAGTGAGAATCAAAACGTGCCACTACACTCACTTCTGTCACGACAGGCAGCAGCAAGCACTGTGACAATACACTTGCTTCTCTCAAATGCATCAATTCTTGTAGCAGCAAAGAAGCTATAATCAGTGCTCAAAGCATTGAAGAATAATGATTAGAAATAGAACAGGCCAGAGCAGGGGAATTTATTTTTATTTCCCTGCAATCCCATCACAGTCTCTCAAAGCCATCCAAACAATAATGCGTCAGCTTTTTCAGTCAGGTTTAATTTTACCTCCTAGCTTTCCAGCTAACAGAAGGGAAAAACTGTTGCTGTGATCAGTTCAGTTAATACATACATCCAGGATAAACCTGCTCTGAAAAGCAGATACAAAACCAACTTCAGGACACTGGTGAACTAACTACAAGTTCAAAAGTAAACACAAAGATTATGGCAAAATTTAATGAAATTATTTAGAAGAAATTTTAGTTAACTTTTTAAAGGCCTGCCAAGAATACCATGGAAAGACTGATAGAAATACCAAACCTCCAAGTGCTTCTCATAGATGCAAATCAAGAGAAAGGAAGAAAATGGCCTGACCATACATTATAATGCATTGTTTCCAGGATACTGCTTTCAGGTCTAGTGTTCCCCATTCCATAAGGATGTGAAGCAGCAGATAAAACAGGTCTACCCTGGGAGAACGAAGTGATCATCTATAGACAGGAAACATCTTTGGATATGAGGCTTAAAAAGTTCTTAAGATACTCAGTACATTTCAGCATATTTTCTACCAGCACTTGTTATTTGAAACTGTGAGAAACTGTGAGATACACAAAGCGGTGAACTGTGTGGGTCTTTGGTTTGATTCACTGCTGTAATTCCAGTATTTCTACCGGTTCACAAAGAGCTGGAAGAAAGATAAGTTTGCATTATCTTAGGTTTTCAAAATTTTTGAAATGCCACAGACCCATCCACCACTGCAGCAGTAACTGATTCCCTTGTTTCCTAATCACTATGATTTATAATTCAGTAATCCTCAACAGTCAAGAGTGCATGTGTGCACGTGCACATGTGTGTATGAAGAGGGGGAGAATACAACAAGGAACACAGCCACGGGCCATATGCTGGAGGGTATCTGTCCATTTCCAGATCAGGCCAGATCACCAGCAGAGCAACAACATAGTGAGTGTGGACAAACAGGCAGGTGATAAGACAATGATTTGTTAAGATGAGCCCAAATCATGGGGTTGTACACAAGTAATTATCTGTGATCAAAATGAGATCACTCAGTTCAGGAATACAGGCAGATAGGGAGCCCTGGCCAGAAGTCACACTATCAAGGAAAAAAAAGTGTCATTATATTATATATATATAATATATATATGACAGTGTATTATACATAGATATACAAATATATATATATTATATACAGGACATTGTATAAGTCAAAGAAGATAAGTACATGGTAGAACCTAAAGTAGTCTAAAACTAGCAAGACAATCTTGAACAGTGGGGTAAACTACCAAAGTGAAAGGAAAGTATCAGAAACCCCCCTGGGGTGAATAACATCAAAGTACAGTGAAAGGGAGTGCTGGATTAGCAGGGGTTCTCATCAAGATAAAATTGATGAGGGCCAGGGCTAGTGAGGGAAAGCATAAAACAAGTTTGGGCTGATTATCTAGCAGAAGCGAAAAGGAATATTAGGCAAAGCAAACCATGCAGCCAGGGCTGTTCTGTCTTCCTGACAACCCTGCACCTGATCAGCTCGGCTCAGGCTGGTGCAAGTCAGGGAACCTGCCATTCTACGGCTTCTGTAGCCAAGGGGACCAGGGTGCTGTCCTTCACATGGATACAGGGACACTCTAAAAAGGATGGGGGTGACGGGATGGGACCTGTCCTATCACTGACAAGACTTGATAGCATCCTGATGTTATAGGCTTGGTTTCTCCCTGCTAAGGAAAATCAACAGATTAGTTGCAGTTCGATAGGGAACCCTTGTCCGTCAGTCTAATTCGCTTTTCTATTCTCTCACCACAGACTTTGAGCAGTACTCAGACAGCAATAATTTAATCCTTGTTCATCAGAACTGGGAAATTAAGTGATCACACAGACACAAACTACTTGGAACTACAGGAGCTGGACCAGATTTATAGGGTCAAACAGATTATGGCATCTCCACATTAGGACACCGCGTTCACACTTCACTGCTGATGTATTTTATGACTAAATTCTAGGCATCTTTGCAAACTTCCTAGACTTCTGTGATATTTTCCAGGAATCTGAACAGAAGCTTAATGATACTATCTTGGCAGAACAGACCTTTGTACAGTATATGGTAATTCTAGTGGTAAATTATTCTATATAGTCAAAGTAGTTTAATTTTCCAATCCAAATTTTGGATATTACAGAAAAAAAAAAAGTACATTCTCTTTGTTAAAGATTATTATATATTGCATGATATTCAGTCTCCAGAAAAGAATGAACTTTTAAATAAAAACAGAAGTGCTTTAATGCCCTACCTATCTTACTTTCACAATTTCTACCAAGTATTTATCTATATTAAAATAAGGAATACCTGTTATATATTTTTATCCAAAAATTGGTAGAATGTATACATGATTTAATAACTCAAAACTGCTTAAAATGCAAGATCTAGTGACCTTTATTTGAATTATTTCACTTGAGGTGAAATGGTTATTACCAGAGTACAAACATGTAAATTGAATCATTCTAAACTAAAAAACACCTGTATAAATCTTTGCAAGCAAAATTTACCACTTCATTCCAGAGTTAGTCCCACTTAAGCTGGAGAGCAATAGAATTCATCTACAAGCAGTCCTTTCGGGAAAACTGTACAGGGACTACAGAATCCTCTTTATGAGAAGTGTCAGACCTAGTATGTTTTAAGACCATGCTATTACAGCACCTCTGTCAAATCTTTGCAGAAAAGTTAAAAAAAAATGTAATTAATTCCCACCACCTTCTATGGAATGGGTGAATGAATGGCAATGACAAAAGCAAGATAAAATGTGATTTAACAAGTTGACTTTTAAGGTTTAGCCCTTGCATCTCATTTTTTCCAAAAGCAGTGATATTGCTTATACAGTGAAAGGTTTTGACTCCAGCATAATATATGCTTATTTAGGTTGCTAAACCTTAGAGACTGAATAATGCACAGTCACTTTCACTCTGTAACGAAGTACAGTAAAAGAACAAAAGTGTTGTTTCATCTTTTATATCAGTAAATATGATTAGTCACATAGGAGGGACAAGAAAAAAAGGTCCTGAAAGATATTACTGGAGACAAGGAGTGTTTGGTGGAAGTACCACAATCGTTTTGGTCCAATCCCTAGATGTTCATACCTAGAGGCAAGATATTTGGCATGATCTGGTAGAGTTACTATGCCAACTGGGGAAAGGAAGAAGTGATAAGCACAATTGGATTTAATTTGTGTTTTTTCACTATTTCATACATAGAGGTTCAAGAATAAATTTTGTTATTTCACTATTTTAAGATTGTAAATTTAAAAATTTAGTATACATCATATGAAGAGTAATGCCAATTCACCTCCTCTGAACCATATCCTAAACTGATGAACATGGGTGGTGTTGCCCATAAATAAAAGGTGATTCAGATACAATCACACTCTCCCATGGGACACCTCAGTGTGAGAAAAATGAGAGAAAGAAAATTCCACTATATTTGCTTCTTGGATTTTTTCTTTTCATTCATTTTAGTAAGGAAGCAGAATTTGTGACCAGCTTGCTACATTTTGGGTTCCTGTTCTCTGAAAAATACTATCTTTCAAAACAAAGGAAAAGAAAGGCAAGGGACAAAGCAAGGAACCGCAGAAAAGTTTCTCCTCTTAAAGAGCTTGCTGAGACAGAAAGTTTCAGACAGATAAAACCAGGAGTGTTTGGGGAAAACCTGAAGCATCTGGGAAAAAAGTGTTATACTGAAAACCCAGCCAAAGCCTTAGAGCAATAGCAGATAGTCCTGCCTGCTCACTGTGTTCCCTCAATCCACAACGAAATACGCGTGTCTTTCTTAACTCTTTACTTTGGGAAAAAACATCAGTGACAATAATGAGTAAATGAGACACTGCATCCTTTAAACTCACACTGAGAAGGTCTAAATGCAATGTCAAAATCAAGGTGCAAGAATGTGGTCCTAGAAATAACCTCAGAGTGTTACTACCAGCACAGCGGTAAAAAGAAATAACTTCTCTACTGTAGATCTATTTTTATTTTATTTTTTAACTTTACTGGGAAAAGACAATTCCACCACATTTATTTTTTTCTGCTTGAAAATTTCAATGTGAATCAACAGGCACATCCATATGCAAGGAGTTTAACTGAAATCTTTAACTTACTCAATAGAAAATGAGTAAAAACTACTTCTCCAGTTTAGTAGCACATTGGCACACAATTTCCAGACATGTATACTTCTCTTGCAGGTAACAAGGCGGAGGGTAAAAAGACCTGCTGTGTCTATAGCTCATACTACTGGTACACAATATTCCACAGCACTAAACTGAAAGACTTTTCTTCTAAATGGTGTAAATTTGCAGAGATTAATCTTCATCTTTGATTTTTTTCTTACTATCCAATCAGCATACTGATTTCACTCATCTTTATAAATAGCATTTGTCTTCCTATTGCCATTCAAATATAAATTACTTTAGGCAAGGAGATTACAGACCCTGATTTTATATGAAACGTCTTTGAGTCATGGTGAGCAAAATGACTCACTTCCATCATCACTGTTCAGTAAAATGATTCTGGGATATCAAAATTATCTGTTCTGTCTAGTCCACCCCATTCTATTTATTTTCGTGAAATTTGACTTCTGATGAGCAATGATTTAAGGTAACATTTCAAATTTGCCCCCATGGTTTTTCTGATCAATCTTTTGCTATTACATCTCCCAGTCTTCTAGATGAGAAGACTTGCCATTTTTGTAGCCATTGTTAAAGGCAGTAATTTACTTCAGATAGCTTTTGTATTCTGATTTTGAGTCCAGTCAGTGATATCAATATGAGATCGCACTGGGAAAGAAATTGCTTCTTGCTCCTCAGAAAAGCTCACTGTGACAGACAGGGAGAAAGCTTGTCTGGCTGTTTTAAAGGTATGTAAAATCTAGGAACTTATCTATGTGGTGCACAAGACACAGGGTCAACTTGATGCTTAGTTCTGGACTCCCCGGTAGAAGAAAGACATTGACATATTGAAGCAAGTCCAGCAAAGGGCTATGAAGGTGACTAAGATTGGAAGTATCTGACATATGAAGAGATGCTGAAAGAGATGGGTCTGTTCAGTGTGGAGAAGAGAAGGATCTGGCGTATCTTATCAATGTCTATAAATGCCTGATGGAGGTGCTAAAGAAGATAGACCCAGACTCCTCTCAGAGGTGCCCACTGGTAGGATAAGAATCAATGGGCACAAACTGAAACAGAGGCAGTTCTGTTTAACATAAACATCACCCTTTTTCTTGTGAGGATGGTTGAACACAAGACCCGGTTGCCTAAGGGAGGCTGTGGAGTCTGCGTCTCTGGATATATTCAACATCCAAGTAGACACAATCCTGAGCAACTTGCTCTTGATGGCCCTGCTTTGAGCAGGGGGGTTGAATTAGATGGCCTTTAGAGGTACCTTTGAAACTCAACTATTCCGTGATTCTGGTAGGAGGTTTGTTACTTGCACCTGATAACAAACCACCCTTAGGATGTATACTGTACAGCATGTGAGAGGAATAATAAATAGATCTCTGTTCCCTGAGTCAAAAACACTTTTTCTTTAATAAAAAAAAAAAAAAATCATAGTTAATTTCCATCCTATATCCTTCTTTGGCAACTATGTTTATGCTACAATAATTGCATGGCTAAATAGCCAAGGTAATGGTCTTTAATCATCAACCTGCAAAAGGAGGAATAATTTGATTCTTTCTCCACTATACTAGCAAGCAATGAAAAGATGAAGAAAAGAGTATAGGCAATGTACGCAAGATAGCATGTATTCTTTCCAACTTCAAGGTAAATAAAGCCTATTAGCTATAAAACATTGAATTTTGCATGAAACAGATCAGTTTACTGTAGTAATTCTACTAGCAACTTTACTAGCGTGTTCATCAAAACCAGTAATTAACCTAAATGGAAGAAAAAGAGGTTGTGCTGATTTCTGATGCATCAAGCTACAAATAACTTGAGGTGTCACTGCCCATAGCAGGGGGGTTGGAACAAGATGATCTTTAAGGTCCCTTCCAACCCAAACCATTCTATGATTCTATGAAATAGTTTTTTCTCTTTTAGGAAGCAAAGTAACATGAGAAGTATCATAGGTTTAGGAAGAGAAGAAGAAACTTCCCTTACAGTTACTATGCTGAAAACTGACTTCAAAGCAGGCTTTCTACAATTTTTATAAGGTTACCATTTTTTCCTCATGCCATTCCAAAAATATCACTGACTCTAAGTCTTGCATTTTAGCAATAATGGCAAAAGAAAAAAAAAAACACAAAGGAAAGAAAAAGGTTGCAGCTTATTCACTTATTCAAGGTCTGGCTTCCCCCTGTAAAGGCATCGACCCTACCTTCTTTGAAATCCTGACCAGAAGAACAGCATCCAACTGAGCTGAAGGTGGGACAACCACAGATATTTGCATATATACAAAAAAACCCAACGTGTCACTAGACCAGATCTTGGAGAGTAGACCCATTTTCTCTCATGCATTAGACCTACAATTGCGGGAGAAGAATAACCTCCTTTTCCCCTTCTCACCCAAGACCAGAGGTCCAGAAATGTCAGACACTCAATTCCCTAGCAGGCTAATGCTATTGATAAGGCAAAGGAGTCCTTGCCAAGCAGAAGCGGTTCACTTTCAACTCTACAAGGCATTTTCACTGCAATTTAGATAAAGCCACCCTCTGGCCTATTTCCTAGACATGCAGGAAATAAAAAGCTGAACATGCAAGGGCAAAAGAAAATACAGAAATTGCAAGCAGGGGATTTGGTTTCAAAGCTTACATCCTAGCTAGTCCCAAAGATGTTATGCCCTCTTAGTGCTTTAAACTGTGTTTCCATACCTGGTATCTTCAAAACAGATGTTTTCCTTCCAAACAGGAAACTATTAATCAATAACGAATAGTATTTCTTTTGCTTTCCCAAAATCTGTTCTAGAATTACTTCCAATGTCCATGCTATTACCCTATCATAAATGCAAATTTATCTGTCATTTCCTCCTTTCTAATGAATAAGTTGCATTACATATAGGAGGCAGAACATGACTAAATAGTAATCCTAGAACATCTGATTTATTACAAATTCATACCCTTCATTAACATAGAATACATAGAATATCTTGTACCTCCAGTCTTCTCCTAGGCAACCTACCTGCTTTTCTGATGCAGAAGGTGGGAGAATGGTGTCCCTGTTTTCTGTTAAAATGTACTAGTTTTTCATCCTGCGGTGGCATGAATGTTGTTTATAAGCAAGCACATAAAGAATGATCCAGTTTGTCAAGGTGCAGCTGGGGCAGCATGCTCTCTTTCTTACATTTTACAACAAAATATCCAAAGAACTCATACTGATGATGCAGAGAATGTGGAGTTTGGTTTACATCAAAGGAATTTATGAAAGTTAATGCACATCAAAAATAAAAAGGCATCTGAGTCACTGCATAAAAGCTATTTTTGAACTTATATAATCAAATATACTTACGTATGATATAGAGAGACTGTGCCAGCTATGGCATGCATATCCCTCTACAGTAATTAATCTTTGCAAGCATTTTCAGTCATTTTAGATCTACATTTACTTCTGCCTCACACAGTTGTGGTGCTATCTCATTTTTCACCATCTGTCACAGACATCAGAAAAAAATGACTTAAATCAAAGATCATAAAAACAATTTTTAAAGCATTCTGGTTTTCATACTTTAAAGCTTCTGTTGGCCTGCACATATGATTAAGACAAAAAGCACCATCTTACTGAATGAGAATGGAAGACACTTCTGCTTTCATGAGACCTTTGCTTAATATACCTACTTAGGTCTTACCTCTTTCACATCATGGTTCACATCTTACATTTCAAGCACCTTGCTGTTTATAAAGAAGAGATCCAAGGGAAATAACAGGGGGGGGGAAGAAATCTTTTGGCAGATCAGCAGTTGCCAGGGTGCCTTTTCATGCTTCAGCAGTTGTTAGGACTCTTACCCAAGAGCTATGCCATTAATGAGAAGTCTAATGACTTCCATTCCTTTTCTTAAAGTATTCAGCATGTCACCAGTATTTATGAGGAAGCCTGCTGTAGCTACAGGGACATTATGTGCTTCACTATATTTCAAGCTGAGTGATGCTGAAAATGGAACATTAGTTTATCTACTTTTTTTTTATTTTATTTTTTTTTAAACAGTCTCCATTTCCCTCCCTCCCTTGTAAATAAATGTGCCACATTTCTTGCAGCCCAAAGCTAGAGAAATGTCTTCAGGCTTGTCACCAGATCTATTTTGCTCCAAATATCTACCAAATCACCAGAAGCTCTTATTAACTGAGTGAAGTGAACCTTCAGATAACAACTGTTCCAGTCCCTCCTGGGGATATTCTATCTGTGTATAGTAAATAATTCAAAGTTTGGAGTTCTGTAGCCTTATTCATTTAGCTTGCTTTATTTCTCAAAGCAATGCATGGACTTAGCATTTTAGAAACAAAATGGTGTTTTCTACCACTAAACAATTCTACAAATTAGGGAAAGAAGTCCATCTAGATGAATTGTTTCCAGATTTATTCTTATGGCATACTTTCTTTTTAAATTTTCTGAAGGCATATTTGTTTCCCCTACCATGCTGAGACTATGGAAAGTGGTTAAGATCCCAGTTTTGAAAACACATACTGCCTTAGTCACTGAAAATGTTCCTACTATCAGCAGTGATATTGGAAATCTGGAAACAAGCATAACCTTAAACATTTGTAAGAATTCTACCTTGATTCTTTACTATCAGTTTCCAGTTTATCCTCTGACACCTAGGTTATCTACCAAGTATTTTATGTAATACAAATGCACCTGTCATGATATTAATTTAAAGTGTCTCTTGTTATTTGCAAAGTTACTCATCTACCTATAGGATTAAATATATGAAAAAGAGAATCCTGGAAGTGCAGTGACGGTCAATAACATCAAAATACTTTGAAGTGTAGAAATACCATTGGAATACTAAATCAGCTCTTAAAAAGCTTAAATTGCTCCCACCTTTACTTTGATATCATTTCTCAAGGAAGCAGAAAGGAGATGGCCTCTTCTTCTCCACTCTTCCAAATAGCTTTAAAAGCACTATTGATACACTTCCCACCCAATTAATCAGCAGTTGCTTTAAAAATGAAATAAGTTATGTTTCTGGACCAGTTCCATGTATAATTTTTTGTACTGGTTATGCAAGTGATGATAAATACACACATTATCTTCCTGCCTGTGAAATTGCAAGAACTTTATGTCATGTGTGCAGAGAAAGATCTTTTGTAATAAGATATTTTTTTTTGGAGCATGGAAAAATTGTTCTTCTCTATCATACCAACCCCATCTCATTGGCTTTTTCCTTTTGTGCTCTCTTTTGGCCCAATAGTCTAAGGAAATTGGACATCAGTGTTCAATGATAGGCTTCTGCCTTTTATAAATAATTATGACTTTATATTGACTGATGATCACAAGGAGATTAAACATTCACATCCCTTCTCTTCACCATTCTCTACATGGTAGATCCCTGCTCTTTTAATCTACTGTAAATATTTAGAGTGACATTTTGAGAAGGAATCCAGAAAGAAGACAGTTCACACTTGATGGCCAAGAATTTTCACAGATGTGCAAAAGTATTTCACAGGAGATTGAAACTTTGAAGTCTAAAAACATCGTTCAATTTTATGTACAGCTTTAGTATTCTCCCTGAAGTAGCTTAGATTTTTTTTTTCATTTTTATGCAATATTTAAGTTTTTCTTGCAGTAAGAGTACCTGAAAAACTGCTGAGAGTCAGCTATCATCCCACTTTTTCCAGTGTATCGTTATGACATTTCATTGTGATTAAGTATCATGGGGTGGAACATGAGTCATAGGACAGCACTGAATGATGTGTTAACATCCTCAGTTCTGTTTTTGCCTCTTGCTGTGGCTGGAGTTCACCTGTTATTCTGTATCCACCAATACTTGTGTGACATGCAACTTAGGTATAATGCAACTATGGTGCTCTTTGGATGATACAAAAACCTGGAGTTGGACTTTATTACCTCAATGATCTCCAACTTTTTAAGCACTTTTAAAACTATCTTCTCATAAATGACTCATAAAATTCCCCATGCAATTGGACTGTTTATTCCTCCTAACCAGGCTAACGAGATAGCTGCTACTGCTTAGCAGTTTTCCAGAGCAATATTTGTCATAGCTCCTACTTGATGTGCCGAGGCAATAACAGAACACAAAAGCAGATTGTAACATTAATCTGAGATTTGATAGAAATAACACAAGGTTAGAAGAACCGATTACAGTAAAAAGAAATATTATCACAGCCAAAGACAAGTGTTAACCTAAACTTTTCTGAAAGCTAATGCGCTAGTGGCAATAATTCAACCCACTAATGTCCACTGGCTGAACACGCTACCATCAATCAAGAAACTCTCCCAGGACTTAAAGAGAAAACCAAATGGAAGGAGCTTTTGTGCAGAGCTGCTGTGCTAAGTGAGGCACAATCTCAAATGCCTGTGGGGGGAGGAGTGATACGTAACAAGAGGAGGCAGATTTATAAAGGACTTTGGGCTAATCAGAGTCTCTGCTGGACTCAGGCCCCCTGAGACATTACATCTTGGGGAAATAATGCATACCATTAAAAATGGCTATTTATTGCACTGTGGTATTTTTTACTTACAGGATTTGCAGTATTCCCTTGAGAAATCTCTTAAATACCATGGAAAATACATCAGTAGTCAGTGGGAATTATAATGATGCTTAATGTAGGAGGTGCATTGTGAGGTACAATCTAAAGCGTAGGTCAGAGAAATCAGACAAGGGGAAACCATAATTGTATACAGTCAATGAATCTAAATTACTCTCTAATTATAATGTAAGCTGTTATGAATCCACATATTGCATGAAAGAGACTTATTACTCACAAAAAGCTTATTAATTCCCTATGTCCAAAGAAGGGACATTGTGATACAAAAGGCTATTTTTCTAGTCAAAAGCACTGTGAATCCAAGCCTTGTAGCTGGAAGTTGTGAAAACATTTGAGTAATCACAAAGAAAATTATTATTCCCTTCATTACATCTAGTACTTCAGACAATCCTCATATTTTAAGCCCTGGAGATCATAAAATGGAATTTTTCTCTAATGTAATTTTTATTTGCCATAGGACTGTCTCTTTTGTTGTGTGACTATATTTAATGCATAACCTAAAGGAATATCTTGTTATTACCAATATGCATGTGTATATATGTTTATACAACTCTATCTAGCAGATCAGAAAATGGTTTTACAAAACCAGGAAAACAAGGCCCATAAGTCAGGTATAAGGGAGCAAAGACAGAGCAGGCGGGGAGCAGGCTGCCTTCTCATACTCTGACCCACTGAACTTTCCAAAGGGAGGATCTGACCTTCTGTTATTGGTATAATCAAGTACCAATATTTTAGCAAATACAAATGCTTGCTAAACAGTACAAAGGCCAAGTAAGTAGAAACACTACATAAGTACAAATACTTGACAGGAAGCATGCATGCAAAATAAACAGCTTTCCCAGTAGGGAAAAGCAGGAGAAAAGCATTAGAGATGAGATTACATTTTGCAGGAGCTGAAGCTGACAACTAGGTGAGTGAGCAAAGCAGTCCAAGTGATACTTTACCACTCTTTGCTAATATCCACACTTGTCAGATCTGATATCATCATAGCACGAGACTTAGGCAGGTGATTTCCTGTGTCCCAGAGGCCAGCCTCAGCATCTTCCACATTCAATTGGTTTACTCCTGGGCTTCATGGTGAAAGATTGCAGATCTTTTGATGTATGAATCCTCACTGGTGAATAAAACCTCTCTTTAACCAGTGGCTAGTAATCTCATCCTTACATGATTCTTATACAAACACTAACCCTGGCTGGCTACTTTGCCCCACGCTTATGTCAACAGACACAGGGTCATGTCTACAGCCTTCATGTTAAGCAAAGCATTTGTGATGTACATTAGCTGTCCGGTGCTCATACAACAGCTGTTTCTGACATTGTGGCAGTAATAAAATGGTCTCTATATTTACTAAATTTAAACCCTTTTTGACATCAAACAAAATACAGATCCATGAGAGAAGTATTTACATGTTAAAATGTGAGTGGTATCTCTATTCAAAGTACTGAAACAGTAATTTTCAAGAAAAATATTACACTGAAAGATATGTTTCTATTCCGAGCTTATACCAAAGGTTTAGAAAAGACTTGCTATGAGATGCTTAGTACCTTTTCTGGAGTCTGACAGTACCATCATTACTGTGATTTAGAAAAAAGAAGCAAAGACTAATCTTTGCATAATTAAACTAATCAGAGTGAGTTTCACTGGGGGAGAAGATCCTTGATGAAGCATTTTACCTGCTTTGTGAGAAAAGGAAATTCCTAATATTCCACTCACTCTCCCTCTTCAATATTCTTTGCTGTAATTTGATTTCACAGTATTTACATAACAGATGTAAAGGGATTTTTTTCCTAACTAGCCTATAAAAGTGCTTTTCATCCTCCCCCACCACAACAAATAGCTTTCAGCCATTTAAAGGAGTTTAAACAATTCTCAAGTAAGGGGAAAATCTGTTAGCCTGATGTATGCTTGCAAAGTTACTTGCAGAACTACAGAATCATAGAATGGTGAGAGTTGGAAGGGATCCTAAAGATCATCAAGTTCCAACCCCTCTGCCATAGGCAGGGACACCTCCCACTAGACCAGGTTGCTCAAAGCCCCACCCATCTCAGCCTTAAACACTCCCAGGGATGGGACATCCACAACTTCTCTGGGCAACCTGTTCCAGTGTCTCACCACCCTCACAGTAAAGAATTTCTTCCTAATATCTTATCTAAATCTCCTCTTTCAATTTAAAACAATTACCCCTTGTCCTATCACTTTCACTCCCTGACAGAGTCCCTCTCCAGCCCTCCTTCAGGCTCCCTTCTAGTAGTGGAAGGCTGCAATAAGGTCTCCTTAGAACCTTCTCTTCTCCAGGTTGAACAACCCCAACTCTCTCAGCCTGCCTTCATAGGAGAAGTTCTCCAGCCCTCTGATCATCTTTGTGGCTCTCCACTGGATCCATCCCAATAGTTCCATGTCCTTTCAACCTTTGATGGTTGGGCTGGATGATCTCAAAGGTCCCTTCCCCCTAAATAATTCTATGATTCTGTGAACAGTTACATGTCCTTCCTGTGTTGAGGACTCCAAAGCTGGACACAGTACTCTAAGCGGGATGTATGACTCTATATGTATGACTGCAGCCACTCTGCTCATAACTTTGCAATTTCCCAGTGCCCCATGAATATAAATTAATCTCTTACAAAGGGAAATATTTCTTACAGGTCACAAAAACCGACATACATATTCTGAGTATATAAAATCATGTATGACCTCTGGCTTCCTTTTTTGTGTAATGTTGAAACTAAAGTCATCTTATTTTTCTCTCATTCTCTGGGGTGAACAATACTACATTAAAGTCTCACAAATAAAATAGTAAGAGAGTAAAAATTCCACCTCCAGTACAACTCAGAACTCAGCAGTGATTAGGTAAGGCGTGTGCTGAGGGTGACCAACAAGTCCAGAGAGCTTCTGGCCACACAGCTCTGAGCAATGCCCATCTCTCATGGCAGGGCTTGGAATCACTCCCTCTGATCTGGAGCACTGGACATTAGGGATCATTTACAAGAAAATAAAGAAAGTGAATTAAAGTCTTGGCTTCAGCTTTGCTGTGCTTTCCCCCCAGCACTGGTTAGATTTGGAGAGCAGGTTGTCAGTGCATAAATGTGTCTCTCTTTGCCTTAGTCAGGATTAGGTTTTACCATCCACGCACAAAATTTTCTACAGAGAGCAATATATAGATATCAAATAGAGAACAATACCTTTAATGGTTAAAAAATAATAAAAGAAAAAAAAAGGAATGCTAATTATATAATGCTGAAAATATATAATTATATAATGCTGAAATAATTTTTTTTTTTAAAAACTGAGCAGGCTCAGAAAATATAGATCCTCAGAAGTCACCCTGTATGATTGATTTTTGCCAGAGATCACCTCTAATAATAAAGCTCCAAATATTGACAGAAGTTATCCTTAAAAGACGCAATGTCAACTCACAGGACTTAACGTGTTCATGTTTTATCAAACTGGGCAACTATTTCACCAGTAATCCAGAACTCCCCACTCTCCTGTCAGCATCTCATAGTAATCACTTTTTGCAATAATTATTCCTTATAGAGATTCACATGATTAAATTTACTATCATTGATGTCATCCTTTCTGTAATTTCCTAACTTCTAGAATTTTTGTCTAAAAAATAAATCAATATGATTTGAAAAATGTTTGTATAAATATTTGTGATTATAATGCAGCAAATCGCAGTTTTTACCATGCTACCCTCTCTTTAAGCAAATTAAGTCATTAATATTTGTATCCTTATGTAACTATATGTAGAGAAATTAACTTTAAATAAATTAATGATCTCCTTTCTGTTACAGCTTATTCATATTGATGGCACTTTAGATTTATGATTTTGTACCTCTTCCAAAACTCAGAAGACCATGTTTAATATGTATTAACACTTTAAATATGCTTAAAAATACAGTCACTTATTTAATTCTTTTCTTAAGCTTCAGGATATTCTGACTTTAAACCTTAAATATTTCCTCTGAATATAGTAATATTCTTCTTTTGAAAAGGAAGGTTCTTTTGTAAAAACTTGATTCTTTGGACAAGAGATTTGAAGAAAATGCAAAACCTTTGTGAGCTTTAAGGACATATTCCTGACAGCTTAACACCAAAGTAAGATTGCAGAACTGTCTGCTTAATGATGCAAATACTACTGGAGCAAAGGTAAATATCAAACCCAAGGTGCTACTGAAATGTTATTCTTGTCTTTCTCTTACAATTTTATATTCCACCCTGTGATTGCAAGACAGTATGTATGTATTGGCTACCATTTACAGAAAATGAAAATTGTCATATGTTTCCTGTGTAATGGAAATTTTTACCGTACAGGTTTTATCCAGCTGTGTTTTCTCTTGGACTAGTCATCACAAAGACCACGGGAAAAAACAAGCATATTTATTCATTGCAGGCGCGATATTTTTGAGAACTCCAACTTTTTCATAGCAATTTGTAATCATTAATATGTATATTTGTCTGAAGCAATAGAGACTGCAGCTAAGACCAAAACACTGGAACCAATTTAATACCTGAATAACTTCAGACACACAGATGAGTAGAGATTCTCCTATAAAGAAATTTAACATGTTTAAATTTAAAATTATTTCACTAATAAAATAGTCTTTTGGACACGTCGTATGTAGAACTAAAAGTATAGCGTGAAAAGAGATTTCAAGGAGGCTGGACCAAAGGTTTAACAGTGCTCTTTATACCAGCTCAGAACAGCAGAACACACTGGTGATGCTGGAAGTGTAGACTCTTCCCCTTTGCCCTTTTATCTTTACAGAATTATTCATGGCTATAATTCAGTAAAAGAAAAAAAACAAATCAAAACTTCTCCTTTTTGTAAGACAGGTTGATTGCTGTCTCTTTTTGAAAAATACTATGTGCAGAAATGAGGTCAGTGTCTGAAATCACTCCCCCATCTGCTGTTTAGCCTGTGAGTCATATAGAGTAAGAAAAAAAGATTATATGAACCAGAGTTAACGTGTAACTGAAAACAATAGAAGAGCACAGCTACAAAAGAAATGACTACCCCACAGTTTGCCCTGTTCCCCTCTATTTGCTGACTACCCTGGATGCATTAATTAGGAAAATCAGTTGAAAACAAAGCAGTGTGAAAAATAGAATGCCTAATTGTGATTAAAAACAGATGAAGAAGCTATCCCAGGAGAATGATGACAGTCATGATGGAAGTGACCTATTAAGATTCTTAAGCAATGAGAAGAAATATTAAGGGTGTTAGAAATTTTATCAGGGATGAGATAATACTAGTATGTCTTGTCAGTGCAACAGCCTAGCGTGCCTTCTGGTCTCTAGAAATAAATCCCAAGGAAGTTACAGGCACTACATACATGGTGAGTGGTGGCACGGAGATGCAAAGCGGTAATATAACAACATACAGGAGTTATCAACTGAATAGTTACACCTTGCACTCAAATATTTTTCTGCCGAAAAGTTTCTTTCTGTGCTTTTCTCTCATATTAATATTCAATGCAGATTTGATAAAGTTCTCAGATAAACTGTAAACAGAATCTATATCTTCCAAAAAAGACAGTATTAAGATTCATTGAAGACAACGCTTATTTTCCTTTCAAATTTTTGTGTTCATCTACAGAAGTAGGTCAAAATATTTGCAACTAGTTCATGATCTAAAAATGCCTCTTCAGATGTTTTGAAACTATCTGTGAAATTGGGTCTTAAAAATACATAATAACTTTGGTCAGAATGAAAACTAAACAAAAAGTCTAAGAGGATCAAGGCTGACAAAACTGGGGAAAAACCCATTCTTGGATACATTTTTTGACAAAAGAGCTAGAGACTTTTTGTCTTCCCCTGCAAAATAAAGTATTTAATATTGCCTGTTTGTTGTACAAGATAGCTTTAACAGGAAAAAAGCCCAATCTGAGATGTGCTTTTCTGCACAGCTCTGTGGGTGGCTTGCATAGTGTTTACATCTGCTTTAGGAAAAGAGGATAAACAGCTGCTCACAGGCCTTACACAGCCAAAAGCTGGGAGCTGGAAGCACCTTCTCTTCTACCTGAGAAGGTCAGCCCTGGGGCTCAAAATCAGGCTGTGCTCAGCACCCACAAGGGGAAGCTGCTGTCCTGTCACCGCGGTCCGTGTCCAGAGCCCAACCCGAACCCCAGTCCCCACAGCGCCGGCCATTCAGTCTCCCTTGGGAAAGGATGGGTCAAAACCCAGCACTTCCCCATTTGAGGGAGCGCCTGGTCACTGACCCACCACCAGTAGCCTTTGCTGACAGACACGACTTTCCATTTTGATGTAAAAGTAAAGTTTCAATGTATGCTTTTCTGACCGCTCATAGAGCATCTAACATCTTGGCAGCTGAAACAGAAAGCAACTGTTTGCATAGACTTAGTCATCTCTCTTTTGCTTTCAGCCTTAAATCTATTGAAATATTTCTTGGTGCACTTCTTCAGGGCTGCTACTGAAAGCAAGGGAAGCCATTAATAGCACAGGGGAAGATATTTTCACAAAAATATAACAAAACATGAGACCTCAGAGTTCATCAAGGAGCAGCCTCAAGCAGGAGGATTGTTTATTCAGTGCTTTGAAAGGGAAGGAGAGGGAGAAACTAATGCAAAGATAAAACAAAATGAGGTGTGGAATATTCATTAAAAAATAAAAGTGTTGACGAAAAACAGGATGACTTTCTAATTGTAAAATATTCAATATATTGAATAGAAAAAATGGGGTTTTGTTACTTAGTATCTTCTGGGCAGGAAAGAGAAGGAATAGAGAATTTTACATACATTTAATAAATGCCTATTATTAAAGCATTTATTAAATATTTTTTAAAAATCGTTACCACATTCTTGGTAAACAAACCTATAAGCTCACTACAAGTCAAAGTAAGTCAATAAATCCCTTTTTATTGCTTAATAAATAAATTAAAAAGTAAATGCAAATACATTTTCAACAGTCAGTTTTTTAAAAATTCAAACCATCGTTCAAATCTAGCTGTCTCCTAGGGCTATGTGATCCAGCCCCTTGGCTCTTCCAACAAGAAAGTGAGCATGCAACAGTCAACACGTAAACTAATCGCTCAACTCATGTCCTAAGTCACATAAAGGTGTGAATTTAGCTTATATTTTTAGGATCTGAGTTTGCATTTGGAGCTAATATGAACCTTGTTCTTAGAAAAATAAACATTCCTCCCAAGTACTAAAAGAAAGCTAAAAGGATGTTTATCACTTCCTTAAGCCCTAAACCTGCAAATTCTTTTGTGTTTTCTCAACTTTGCTAGCTGGCAGTGGGACCAGAAGTATGATGTGATATTTCATTATTACCAGTTGAACAGCCAAAATGCAGAAACCATGTAAGCAGAAAGAGTGAATGCATTTGCAGTGAGATTTGTTTGGTGACTGTATCAATCCGCTGAATATTAAAATTTGCAAAAATCTTTCATTTTCTTTCAGTTGACTGCAGTGTTAATGTCTCTGCAGGTAAAACAAGGTCAGGTGGACATAGTTAAACTCACTTTGAATCTCACTTCACCCCAGGCCCTTTCTCGTAAGGCATACCAAAATACATGAAATTAATAAGGCTGATTCAACAACTACAATTGTCCCAATACTTCAACAGCAGAACAGCCCACTGAGTGACAGCCCAGAAGGATTTACATCTATGGTTGCAAAATGTCAGAGAAAACACACATCTAAACAAAAACTTCTCCCAGCCATGACAGCCTTTACCTGTTTCTAATTAGGACTCCATCGCTATGTTTGCAGTCTCAAGTGCCAGTAACGCTCACCCTCCTCGAAATTCTGCTGGCTCATCCCCACCCCCCATAAATGCTACAACCATTATTGTATTAGTGACCCCTCATTTGAGAACTGCTGCCTAGGTCTTTCCCTCCCTGATGCTATATTTGTGTCCAGTCAATGAATCCGAAATCCCCTGCTAATTACCATCTAAGCTGTTATAAAGAATCTACACGTGTTCCTGCACAAAAGAGGATTACTGTACTTTAAACTTAGCAAGGCTTGGTGATCCCATGTGCCACAGGGCTGGACATCATAACGGGTGCAAGTTTGCACACAGCACTTGGGCTGCATTTCCTTTGCTGTTTGGTTTAGTTGCTACCACTATTCTTTGCTATTGCGGAAATACCCAAGACGTCTCTGTTAATGGCAGTTGTGCAGCATGCTGAGGAGCACATGCTAAAAAAAAAATACTACTGGAAAAAAATGTGCTGGTTAATATCTTTATTTATCTAGGTGTGTTTACAAATCTTAAGGCTCTAGCATCCTTTCAAGACAATGGTGGCAGATATCCTTGGTGGTATTTATGGCGCTTAAAAATGCCTCTGAAATCTATTTTGGGGTTAATGATTTTTGTTCACAACAACCATTGGAAAAAAGTAAGTACAGCTCCTACCATAAGAACTCAGACAGTGATCTTAAGCTTTTGCTTATCTCCCAATCTAAATATTTTAGATATCCAGAATTCACATTTAATGAACAAGTTGGATCTTGAAGACAGCATGAGAGTAAGTAGCAAGCACTACATTGTATTAAAATGTGTTTTCAAATTTGATCACAATTTTAACATAAGCAAAAATACCCCGAATACTTTGGTTTCATTTACAGACGGAGAGGGGGAAAAGAAAAACTCACTTCTGTTAATAACCTGCACACTACCTAAGGTTACGCATCTCCATTAAGTGACACCGCAAGTCATTTGCTCCCTCCATTTGTGGGCTGACTGAAAAGAGGATCACAAGGATAGCAAAGACCTGCATAATGTCTTTCAAGGCTTGTGCCTTTTCCAGAGAAGGAAGGGGATTATCCAGTAGAGGAGAGATTATCTCAAGAGTATCCAGGAAGGAGACTTTTGAGAAAGACAGCACTTGCAGGAAAAGGAAGCATCCATTGCACAGTTAGGAAGCATTAGGAGACAGGCATACAACCTGCACCAAAACCCCACTCTTTGTGTTTCAGAAAGAGATGGACTTAAAATGTTGTTTTGGCAACACAGAGCACCAAAAGTTGCTCCTGACCTTGCGTATACCTACATTTCAACTCTAAAGCTTTATTAACGTTAATGAATATTCTCTTTAATACAAATTTCCTTTACGTGAAGTGAATAAAAAAAAAAAAAGAAAAAGAAAAAAAGAAAAAAACAACCTAAAGAAATTAAGCAACCTACACAAATGTCTACTTCTAGGAATTTCTCCAGGGGTTCAGTTTAAAAGGACATGAAGTGAAAGAATTGAGGAAAGAAAAGTGAATAAAAACTGCTGAGTTACAAACTTGAGAAGACTGACTCCCCAGAACTCATGGATTTTACAAGCTTTTGATGACAAAATTAGTTGAAAAATGACTGATTAAGACACTTGCCAACAACAAAAGATAGAACACTTATTTTAAATTGAGTTCTCAAGAAAAATGAATTGTCAAAAAATTATTTTCATTATCACTAGCATGAATTATCATGTCCACCACAGGGCAAGATCCATCACTCATAGGTTAATTTAGTCGTCACCAGTAGCTTCGGGCATATTTTATTGAAAATAGACCCTTAGGAGTTTCTTTTCAACTTTGAAAAAAATAATCTGCTAGACATATAATTTGTGATGTTCATTTCATCTGTGGCACATCATCCTTTAACACAGCAGCATAATAACATGCCACCAATGAGAGACTTGCTTATGCAGTTGAATATTCCATATAAAGTATGACTATGAAAAAAACCCAACCAACTTTACAGTGCATCTGCATTTAAAAAAAAAATCTGTAGAAATACAAACCTAAATATTTTACAGGTATCTGCTGATTGAGAACTCTTCTACAGATGCCACTGTAGCTCTCTACAAAGGTCCAAATTTTACACAATTTTTCTTCATTAAAACCAACTATGTCCCAGCACCTCATATTATTGAAGTCCATGGTTAAACACTTCCCCAGTAATTCATTAACCCGAAGTTAAGATTACTTCCCTTGTACCCTCATTCAGCTGTTCTCAAACCACTGAAAACCAGAAAATATTCTCACAGAAAACATCTGAACTATAAAACTTCTAACTCACACAAATGGCCAATTCATGCAGGCAGTTCATCCATGCATGAACTGCAGAAAGACTGCAGAAATGTGTAGGCAGGATTGGAATGAAACACCATGGACCTCCCCAAAAGCACCCTCATTGTGCCCCAGTAGAGCAGTAAGAGAAGACCAGGGCTTTTTTTTTTCCCAGAGGTTATTTAATCTAACATTTTTGGCATATACATAAAAGTTTTGTCATTAGGAGAAAGAGTATATACTTTCCATAGCTTCCATTATTTCCCTGCCCTCTTTATGAAACTTACTTAAAATTTCCAGCTAATGAGTTAACTAAGTTATATAAGGTGTCATGGTAGCTTTCTATAAAGGGCTAAACTGTATGCTTTTGCTTCTTGACTGAATCCAGCAGTCTCTTTGTCCCAGCCTCTCATGACTCTGAGTTTCACAGATAGGCTCCTCATTTCCCCAGGAAGTCATTAACTCAAAGTAAAGATTGTTCAGTGGTGCTTTCCTTTATAATGGCTATAGAAATCCAGTTATAGAAATCCACTTCAAATAAGAAAAGGTTATATATTTTTATATAATAGCTTCAACACTCTTATTAACAGGTTTGTGCATGACGGCATCTTCAATTTTCTTCTAACGGTGTCTAGTTATTTTTCGTGAATGGCTGCAATCAAACCTCTCAAGGGAGTGTGTGAGTGGTCTCAAATATACTTTCCCTACATGGGTCTACCTATCTTTCCCAGTCTCTCACCTTGGCAGTGTTCTTCTGAAATTCCTGTGATCTCGTGTCAGTTAACATTTACAATTTCAATAGGCTAACAGCAAGCATATATTTTAATGCTTCACTGTCCATCTAAATAAATCAAGTCATACTAGCATTTCCAACTTTCCTAATGCAAATGCCAAGACTGACTCTGCAGCTGAAACAGACCATCATTTGCATCCTTCAATATTATTTACAAAATAAAAGGAAATCTCAGCGAATTCTCTTTCTTCCCGCTGCTGAAGGGCAAATACATTATCATCTTTTTCTCCAAAGACAATATCTGAAGTCACAGAGAATAAGGTTTTGACTTTCTATTCAAACTGAAATGTCTCTCACCTTTCCTGGCAGAGAATCTGTGGAGGCAATTTTACTTTGAGGTAACCTTATAAAAATTATTTAACACAGTATATTTGTTATTATCACTATCAAAGAAGACAAGCATGCAATAATGCGTCTCTTCACATATGTGATTAAAAGCCATATCAGCAAATATGGCTAGTTAAAAACACCAGGTAACAGAGTAAGAGAGTTGGCCCAGAAAATTGCTAAGGACTTAATGCAATGCTGACATTCTGCTTAGCTGGGTTTAATCTCTGCTGCAGCCGTGGTCCTTTTCAAGCCTGCTCCAAAAAAGGCAAGAGACATAAAAGAGAAACAGAAGATGATCGAGCTTTAAATGAAATTCCAAAGTGAATGTAACTTGAACTTTTTTTCTCTACAAGAATTGATTTTTTAATATGTAGCCATAGATTTGCAGCATGATGGCCTACGGATAATAGTGAATCAAGGTTTGCAGGGAAAAGATGATAACAGTACCTGGATAAAACAAGGCAAGCTTGCAGTTACTGTTCCTTAAGAACCTGATAAAGTTACTCTTAAATGAAAACTCTCATATTTGCCTTCCTCCAGCTTTATCGGTGAGTCTAAGGAAAAGATATTGCCTCTTTTTATAAGCCATTTCCTTTTTAATTGTGCTGCTTCAATAGGGTCGCAAACTTTGGATCAGCCTTTTCACAAGTGGTGGAAAGACTTTGCAATTATATTCCTGCATCACAGAAGGAGACTTAGTAGGAGCCAACATAACCAGTGATGAGCACGGCTGTAGGCAATGGAGGTGCACGGTACAGAGAGACTCCCGTCTTTCTGAGTGTTCCTATTCAGCTGCAGTAGTGCTTTCCCAAAACATTTTCCCTTTCCCCCTAAACGACAGCATGCTGGAAGCCGATTTGCAAAGATCTCTCCTCCCTTCCCCCACCTCACGTTATTCTTTACATCATCTCTCTTACACTGAGAAAATGATGCAGAAAGAGTAGCCAGTGTTTTCCACACCAAATAATTTGTTGACTGTTAGAGGGCATATGGGCAGGACAAGCGCTGCCTTCAGCAGAGTATCTGTGCCCTCTGTCATTATTTTCTGCTCTCGCTGCCCATTCCTAGCTCAAAGCAAGCCCTACTTCCGTCCGCTACTCGCAGCAGTCATTTAAAGGACAAGAGTTTTTTTGTAGCAGTGCTGCAATTCACAATGCCAACACAGAAAGCCTCGTTCCTTCTTCACTTTTTATCTAGGAATGAACACAAAAGATGGGGTGGGGGAAGGGAAGGAGAGATGGAAGGGTGCCCCAACGTTTCTTCTGGCATACACAACATAGGCTGCAGCGTTCACAGAAGAATTTAATGTAGTTTATCTAGGTTACCTATACAATATCACACGATACAGTCATTAAAATATCAGAGGTTGATTTAATTTGATTCCTGTACCTACAGAAGAAGAAATACAATTATTTTTATTGAGAGTAACTATCTGTGTATGAAAATTACTTTTTAACTGGTATTTGAATCTAGTTGCTATTTTGGTAAGGTACACATTTTAAATACATGATAAGTAACTACTGCAAGTATTGCTGAGGCTTAATCCATAATCCACTACCACCATTTATATTAAAAAGCTTAAATATTATTTTCAGAAGAGAAGTTCTTTCTCACATATGAATGAATCTTGAGAGTTCTTTTGTATACTGCTTTATTCATAGCTACAGTTTTACAATATTCTAACGTCATTTATACTAGCAGATGAAAGCAAAGAGGCATTTAAATTCGTGGAAATTTAGAAAAATCATGTTTCCATGCCAAACAAAACAGACTAAAGTCTTTCTCCTACTGTCACTCATCTGATCAGTAACCTTACCATGAAAGTCTGTCTGTCTTCACTCATATTGGCAAAATATTTCCAAGAAGTTATTTGTGCCATGACATATGTGTGAAAATTCTCAATTTTCAATTTAGTTTGCCATTGTGAATTAAAGAGTAGATCAGGATTTAGTTTTCTATAGGTACTAGGAGTGCCTTTGCTTAAAACCAGAATAAACTGTGCTGGATTTGAAATAGAGCTCTAGACACAGCCCCATGAGACTCTGGCCCCCGGGGAAAATAACCAACACAAAGGTCCAGCTACTTAACCCTTGTACAATTGTTGTTTACTAAATTATTATTATTTCTTAAATTATTATTTTACTATTATAATTCCTGATAGTTAAAAATGCAATCAAGCACAACAGTGGGAAAAAAAAGGAAAAAAAGAGATGACAAACCTGTTCTATTGTCTTCATTTTTTCTCTAGGAGCAAAACATGCCTAGCCTGCCCTATAATAATTTTCTCATGTAGTTAATTGCCCTTTATATTTCTTTGAACTAAGTGTGGATAAGGTATGGATAATGTGGCCTCAAAATATCTCCAGAAAAGAACCCAGTCGCCTCCCTTTGCGGGATCAAAGTTTAGGTAAGTAAATTGCATTAAATTCTCTTTTGCTTTGAGGGCAAACATTTTACCCACTTGATCCAAAGAGTTGATCAACAACTTTCTTTCCATAAATGATGTGCATATAACAAGAAACAGAATTAAAACATCACAAGCTTCACCAAGGCAAGGTGAACAATGCAGTAAGATACAACACTCATTGCTCCAAATAACTTTTGCCTGCTGAAAATCAATTAGAACCTCCTAATGTGAACTCTTACATATTTTGCCAGACTTCATTTATTATTATATAGGAAAATACATTGTGCATCTAGGGAAAAGAAGAATTATGGCATACTTCAGGTCTGCCTCCCATTCTAAGAGGCAAAACACGTTTGCTGCAGAGGTAAGTGGCAAAATGACAGCAGTGCTGCCTGGCGGGGAGGTTTCCTGCAGCTCTTCAGGCAGCAGCAGTGAGCGGGAAAGGGAGGACCTCAGCCATATTGCACCTGATAGTAACTTCCAACTGCAAACTTAGGGATTTTAAAACAGNAAAAAAAAAAAAAAGGAAGAATTTTTCTCCTTTTTAAATAAATTTCTTCCTTTGAAACCATATGAAAGGCTCAAAATATTTTCTATTTTCTCTGTTATCATGTGAAGATGAAATAGAATTTACCACATTACTGCAAGGAAATATTGAAATTGGCCTGGAAATCTCTGCAAAGAATGAATGATGCTTTCACATTGTGCCTGCTTCAAAAGGGCATTTTCTTAGTGCCAGTCTGTGTCATTGGAAAACGTCCAACTGACTTCACGTAAGTACGTAACTTAGAGGTATATGTCCATCTCTGGGATGTAGGATAGTGCAAATTATGTATTGGCCCTCGGTGTTGTCCTAAAACAGTGAAATTTTATGCTCTCCAATGCATGAAACTCATGGCAAACCTATCTTACCCTCCCTGCTGCAAAAGCACCTCCCATATTTTTTTAGGTATAAAAATATCAGAACTATTTGTGTTCTGAAGGGGGCAGAATAGCTTGAGAGCAACAAGCAGGTTTGTAAGAACTGACATGACACGTTCTCAGCCTTGTTTGTTAAATGCCAAATGCTATTCTGTTTTGCAGCGCTTATGCCCACCATATCTGTTGCAGAATTCACTGATTTCTCCAGCCTACCTCAACATTGAGATTTTTTGTTCTTGCACGCAGCCGGTAGTCTGGCAAGCTAATCGTCCTCTGCTGATTCTGCCAGATGTCTGTGAAATAGAAAGCTGCCCACCACCAAACAGACTGGCAGTTTTATGACTGTGACAATTGCTTGTGGCAAAATTATAATTAGTACACCAATGTTGCTATGCATTCTAAATTGGATCACACTGGTTCCTGCTCCAGTTTTTTTAGATACTCTGAATATGATTTTTAAACAATTGTGAAAACAACCGCATGCTGATTGCCATTAAAACCATCATGCACCAGATCTCAGTATCAGGCACAGTGATGTTTCTCTTGCTACTCCAAGAGATGGTGTAAATGGCATAGACTATGCTGCGTTGGTCCAGGGAAGGCTGTCAAAATTGCTCATAAAGTTATAAAACATCTTTGGGTGATTAGAGATAACAGCCCTTGTAACATCTCCAAGTGGTTGCCGACATGCAGATTATACAGACTTTTAGCTAAACAGAACACTCCACGCAGGGCTGTTGCTGTGATTAAATATTTTTCATATGTGTTTCCATTCCAAGCGTTTTTAAACACCTCTAAGCAAGGGAGAGTGGGAGGAGAAATATGACATGCAGAGAAAAAGACTTGGAAATTTAACATTTCAAAAAATGTTCTGGAGAAGGTCAGATGTAGCACGTTTCTGCCCGATTGCTGCCAAAAACTGGGTCTTGTCTCACTGCCTAATCCCTGGGATTGCATCTTCCACATTCCCACCAAAGTAATTCTTGGATACGGTTGGTATTGATTACAGAGGGGACATGCAAGGTACACAACTCCCTTTAACAAGCTCGATTGGTTATTTGCAGCCTGGTACAGCTGGCATGAGGTCCCATTTTGGTGGCTGATGATGCGGAAGGAGTCACCTTTCTAGGGGCTGTTTCCATGGATGTTTGCTCCTGTGTGAGGAACCAATGACTTTCCAACAATACGTCTGTGTTGTACTGAAACAAGGCTTTCAAATTATTTGCCTTTCTGCCTAATTGCTCTAAACATGGAAGCAGAGAGCAAAAAAATTGGTGGACCTTTTTTGGTAACTGTCTTTAGGTGTGGCCACCTGCTGCATAAAGCTTAAGCAAAGCTGGTGGCTTTTGCTCCTTTCAAGCAACTTATTTGCTGCAGCCAAGAAAAAACAATTCGAAGAGGAAACTGTTCAATCTGGGGAGAAGAACTGCCTGGTCTCACAGCCCCTCTGCTAATGACATATGAAAACAGTAGAGGCAAATGCACTTTGCCCTCTGATAAGTGCATGGAGAATGACCCACCTTGGGCTCTCCTGAACCAAACAGGAAGCATCACGGATGGTGGCTTCTTCTCATAAACTGTTACTCTTTGTAAAGCCTGGCCAAAGTCAGCTGTATGAAGCACACTTGCAGACTAGTAAAACAGGCCTGTCGTGAAATGGAGAGCATAGTGGGCATGCTGAGTATCATTTTGAGGTAGTAGAGACAAGAGTTAAGATGACTGTCTGGTTCTGCCTATGCCACACAGCTGTGTTTCAGGCCAGCAAAGCCTTCCCTACAGATGCTTCCCACCATGGGGGTGATGGCAGCTGTCAGGGCTTTGTGTCATCTCTGGCCTCCCAAATGCAACTCACCTTTAGACAGACCCACAAATAGTGCCTGGAAGGGCTGCCCAGCACAGAGCAGGCGGCGGGTGGGCAGACCTTGCAATGAGCAGGAAAGTTTTGCCATATGTTTGCTAACTGGCTTTTTGTGAGTTTTATAATTGCAAGTTTTTGAGTACTGTAGCAAACACCACAATACAAGGCATCTTTGCATCTGTTATAGCACAGCAGCACTTACAAAAAAAAAAATAATACCTTGCTGGCCAGAGTCTTCAACAGGGAACATTCAAAAGAACATCCAGGAAGCAGAGGATCTCGCTTCCCTAATGCCAAGATGCCTTTTAGGCACTTAGTAACAACCAGTACAACTAAATCAACATTCAAACACTGCCACTGCATGAGCTGTCCTCCAATTCTGATTTTCTGAAAGTCAGGGGTAAGGTCATGAAGCCAAAATGTTGGGAAAAGAATCACATAGCAGTCAAAGCCATTTAAGTAAGGCAGACAAACAGAGAAGAGAAACCCCTCCTCACATTCACAGTCACCTGGCTAGGATATGTGGGCATCTGCAGGGGACATGGAACAACTTATACATAAGAAGTTCTATCTAAACATGAGGAGGAACTTCTTCACTTTGAGGGTGTTAGAACACTGGAACAGGCTGCTCAGAGAGGGGGTGGAGTCTCCAACTCTGGAGACATTTTAAACCCACCTGGACAAGTTCCTGTGCAACCTGCTCTAGGAGGACCTGCTTTGGCAGAGGGGTTGGACTAGATGATCTCCAGTGGTCCCTCCCAACCCCATATCATTCTGTGACATCTCAAAGGACATCAGCAGCTAGCTTTGAAAAATCCAACTCTGAGGCTAACCCATGTTGATTATAGATAACAGTGGTCACTGTCATTGTGTTAATGACCTAAACACCGTTACTGTTCAGGACAGGCCTTTCTGCTGCATTGTATTTTGAAGGGAAATACTCTTTCAAGATGATTCCATTGTTGAAGGCCTGGCAGCAAACAAGCAAATCAGCCTTAAACAAACAGTGATTAGTGCAGCCAAACAGCCAAACTAAAAAGGGAAAAAACAGAGACAAAAGTTTTCCTTCTGGGCATCTTCTTTATCATTCTGCATGATGAACATTAAAAAAGAAAGAAAGGAAAAAAGGCATAACCCAAATATCAAACAGGAAATAAACTCCAGCTTAAAATATCTCCCTTGAATGCGGAAAGGCATCAAATCAATTGTGTGGGCATACAAAAATTATTTTACTGATGAAAAATACTTCTGAAGACTTCTAGGTCAGTTTCATTTCTGCATAAGATAAAAATATTGTATGTGTTTCTTGGTTTGTTTTAAAAAAAAAAAAAAAGTGAGATTTGCCCAGCTGGTGCTTAGAAAGAATCACTGCAAAGAAGTAATAGCTCTGCTACTTAAAAATAAGTATTTCTTAGCAACATGACCAAAGTCTCCTGGTAATTCAAGACAAGATTCGCTGGAACTACTGTTACAACATACTACAAAAATTCAATGTTCATAAGGTAGCACTCTGTAATATAGTAATATTGACCTAAGATATTATTGAAGCTACTGGTAGAAAAAAAGTAACTCTCCTATTGCCACACTAACATTTTTATGTCTGGTGTAAAGAAGATCACTGAAAAGCAAGGAAGAAACCAAAACAAGGGAAAAAGGATTTTTGTGGGTTTTATGGACACGTAGGAAGAGTCAGTGGGCAAAATCTCTACTACTGTAGATTATCAATGAATAAGGGATGGCTAAGGAACAGCTGTAAAACCCAAAGAGACCAATAGCTTACATTTTTCTGCAGGAACAGCATACAGCAAGTACCAAATGCTGTGTTATAGAGCAATCACTTGCATATTACACTGTGTTCTCCCACTGGCATTTGTTCTTTATAGGCTGTTTTTACAGATTGGTATCATAGTGTTTTGTGCATTGCAAAAACAGGCAGAAAATGGGAAACTATTGATCCAGTTAAACATTAGGGATTTATAGGCATTTAGCAACTACTTGGATTAACCATTTTGGTGCAGCAATTTGGAAAGTAGCTAGAAGATTTTAGGGATGTAATGGAAAAGCTACAAGAAAAAACAATCCCCCTCCCAGTCTTCTCTTGCAAAATAGCCACCTCTTTATTTTCATTTAGCATCTTCACTTGCCTTGCTAAAATTTCCCATTGGTTCATACATTTTATGAATGCATTTATTAAAAGGTAATGTCTTCTCTATGGTTTTGTTTCGTGAGTGAAAATACAAATTGCCAGAAATTCAAAGCAAAATCCACACAAACGGACAAAGAGTGAGAAATTTCACATAAGCGTTTGCCCACAGGTTGTCTCTCACCTTGTTTCATAGGTGACAGTGTGCTATCATCAATGGCTAATGTCATTTAAACAATTAGCACAAAATCCCTTCTCAATATTATGTTTTGCACGGGAGAAACATCCTGTGATCAGCGCTATGCATTTAGAGATACATGCATGTGCCAAATAGAGGAGTGAAAGCAGTATTCCTCCCTGTACGTATCTTGAGCTAAACAAAACAGCTGGAGTCATCATCTCTAATATACAGCATAGTTATTACAGTACTCAAACCTCAACAACAACACAAAAAGCATGTTATGCTAATCCAGGAATAATAAAAAGCTTAAAGTCACAAGCGTTACAGATGTAGGGGTTATATTGATCCATTACCCTCCCCTTCCACCATTTTCTCCACAGTTGTACCTGCAAGCACTATCCCATAGCCTCCTCTGTGGAAAACCAGTAGCAAAAGAATGGAATCCAAGGAAATACACAGCTTTTATAAGATGTTAGACAATTTGGCTATTAATAACACTTGATGTCACACCTTCGGGGAAGCAGAAATGCTACTGAAGGGGAACTAAAATAGGCCAGCTTTGACTCAGTATGACTGCAATCACCGCAGCTGGCCAAAGGCAGCCTCACTGCAACTCCAAAATAATCATGCTCATTAAACTATCTGGCCAAGATTTGTGTTTTCAGTGGTTTTGCTGTCAGTAAATTAAAAACAATAAAGAGACAGCTAATATACTTGTGGTAATTTGACTGCTATTTCACATTAATTAGCCAGGTCAGCCTTGCTGCAGCACTTGAATTAATTGTGGGAAAGTGGTATCATCAGTTCACTGCTAGGTAGGCACTGACAGAGCTGTTCAGCAGCTAATCCATCATTCATAGACAGAAGCAGCATTTTGTAAGAAACTACAAAGCTTCAGGGATTGCCTTTTCTCTGTGACCCACTGATGGAGCCTGTTATTAGTATTAATGCTTTATTAATGAAGATACTAAATGAAGGAGACATTTTCAGACATGCCTGGACTTGGGACCCCTAACTGGCTCTGCCATAGTCTATTTACCAAAAAGACAGAGCACTTGTAATTGCAAATGTGGATCAGCAGCCATCTTTGCTGATCTGGCTAACCACTTGTCCATGGTCACACAGACATAGGCTACACTGTGTGCCATAAAGCAGAGATCCCCTCTACACCTCCAGCACCACCAAACTTGTTGCAGGAGGAGAGAACCAGCATGACATTGCTGTGAGGCAAAGTTTGTTAATGAAAGGTTTTGCATTAGGGCAGCAGAGATGTGCTTTGCCCCTGCCCCCAGCACTGCTCTGTCTTGCTCAATGCTAACGATAAGCTTGTGCACTCCTGGGGGAGCTCGCAGCACCCCTGAGAGCCCCACTCCGCGTTTCTGAGCAGCCTTTTCCCTGTCTTCACTATAAAGTCATTCTTTCATTTTGCTCTTCATAAATGCTGCTTGGAAAGCCTAGTGACAACCTGCTTAGAGAATAAAAAGGAACACTTCTTCTCTTTGACTATAGTACAACATACATACAAATGTACTTCTTAGCTACAAAGGATTTGTTCTTTCCAAAAGTAATTACTAAAGGTTAGCTCCCTAGAAGACAAATACAGCTGATTAAGACTGGTTATTGTTGTGTATTAAAGAAATTTTTTTGTAGCCTTGACGGAACCTATTAAAATGCTTTAAGAAACCACAGTTTGCTACCATCAGTGAGAACTGCATTTATCACACAAAAATAGACAATAAACAGGCACGTGAAATTGTCTCATACTGATCCCAGGCCAACAGTTTATTATTACCCAATGCTGGGGGCAGTTTCCTCAACCGAAGACATCAAATTGGGTAAGATACTTTCACTTGATTATTCTGCTGGGTCATATTCTGACTGTTGATACCTCTGCATCTCACTGTAACAGGAGTCACATTTTATCATTTAAGTATCAGTAAAAAAATTTATCATTTTTATCGTTATCATTATCATCATCATTATCATCAGTAAAAAATTTATTCCAATTATTTATCAGATCATGAAAAGAGTAGCTTAGTTGTAGCTTTCTAACTTAACTAAAGAAAAGGCAATAAGTCAGTAGAAAGAGTCCAACCTAATTGATCAACTGTTTAGGTCCATCATCCCTAGGTGTAAAAGGTTAAAAATAAATAAATAAATGATAGTAATACCTGTCAAGGTTTATTTTTTTTTTTTCTGTTTAGGCAGCATGCTACTGTTCTCCATTCCCCACGATCCTGCTGAAGATAACATATGGCCACATAGGAAATTTTGCCAATGCTGTATACAAAACATTCACATCTTTTCTCACCTTCACAGCACTTAAAACAAAATGAAACTAGTTTTTCCTTCAAATGCAAGATCCCAGTGGATTTGCCACGTATCTTTTTCCCCAAGGAAAAGGGAACAGCATTTTAATGCCTGAAAAACCCATATTTCCAGTGTGGAACCATCATATATGGTTGCTATGGTGACATAACAGTTGGCTAAATTCAATGTTTCCCCTATTATTTTGGTATTTTGTTTAAGAAAACCACCACCTAGAAAAGAAAGCTCCCTTCCTCCTTCCCTTCGTACATATCACTTAAGAGTACTCAGAGGACTTATTACTGTGTTGGTCACTGTGACACCATCTCTCCTTGAAGTAAGGCCCCTTCTTGAGGAAACACTGAATAAGCACCAAGAATAACCAGCTGATAAACCAACTGACAAACTGTGGAGACATACGACACAGTGAATTCTCCTTTTACCTCTCTCCTACTTAACCAATACATTCCTATATATCCTTATACACTAATCTGGGTTGGCTAGGGTATTTTTAACACACCAGCTACCTAAGCAGCTGGATTTTATTTTTTTAACTATGTGGTTTTATTTTCAAGCTTTCTTCAGATAAGTAAAATTCCATTTTCAGAAACAGAGAAGTTTTAGCCATATTTTACAACCCCACAATGACTGAGTCCCCATCCCTGCATGTATTTAAGAGTCATTTAGATGTGGTGCTGGGAGATATGGTGTAGGGGAGGAATTTGTAGAGTAGGGATGATGGTTGGACTCGATGATCCCAAGGGTCTCTTCCAACCTGAATGATTCTATGACATGTGCGATGTTCAACATCACTAAAACTAGGAGCTTTTTAGAGTAACTAAAAGCAAGTTCCACTTTCCAAATTAGACAACTATTAAGGTCCAGCAAGGGAGTTTGAAGAAAATCTGATTATAGTAGATGGAACGTCACTTTAGTTCTATACATATGTCCCAAATGGCCTTGAAAACTGTGCAAAATGAGTATAGTTAAGGTGGGAATCAAAGAAGTCTCAGCACAGGAAAGACATGGACCTGTTGGAGCGTGTCCAGAGAAGGGTCACACAAACAATCAGAGGGCTGGAACACCTCTCCTATGAAGACAGACTGAGAGAGTTGGGGTTGTTCAGCCTGGAGAAGAGAAGTTGCTGAAGAAGAGAGTCTTGATTGTGGCCTTTCAGTACCTAAAGTGAGAAGGTTAGGGGCAAAATTTTCAGCAAGGCCTTTTGCGATAGGACAATAGGTAATGGTTTTAAACTACAAGAAAGCAGATATAGACTAGAGATAAGGAATATATTTTTCACAATGAGAGTGGTGAAACAGTGGAACAGGTTGCCCAGAGAGGAGGTAGGTGCCCCATCCCTAGAAGCATTCAAAGTCTGGTTGGATGGGGTTCCAAGCAACCTGTGGAAGATGTCCCTCCCCATGGCAGGGAGGAGATGATCTGTAAAGGTCCAACCCAAACCATTCTGAATCTATAACTCTAAATGGCAACCAGTGTGTTTATTTAGGCTTTAAGAAACTGGTTGTAGGATTATCAATGAGTCTGTCTTAAAGCAAAGCCTTATGTGTCCTGTTTCACTGTACAATTGATCTCAAGAAACTCCACAGCAGAAGTACAGAAAACACAGGTGCAGAGTGCCTCTACCTTGCAGGCAGAGTGAAATAGTAGTGGTCTTGTGGTAATTTTTAAGGAAAACCTGGTTTTGAGCAAGACCACAGATACAGATGTTAGCAAGATGCATCTTTACACATGTAGAGACAGACACTGAAACCCAATATCTTCAGACATGTACTTTCCTTCCTTTTCAGCCCAGCCCTGTGCTGGCATTTGTGGAAGCAGGTCTCAGGTTTACCAATGGCCTTGACACAGCACAGGGGAGAAAGAGTTGTTCTGCTTCCTCATCCTGCTGTTCAAAAATAAATGCTACCAGAACAGGTGATCTTTTGAGCCAGAGAGTAAAGCCCGAGCCCAGGTAAGCCTTATACTGTCTGCAGCATCTCAGTAGCCTCAGGGGTTCCTTTCAGCTTTCTGCTCTTCCTCCTCGTCTTTGCTGTCCATTCATCATAAAAACAGACAAGCTCATATTTTAATGACAACCTGAGAGATCTTTTTTCCTCTCTTTCCAGCCAAGGATATTGGATTCAGCTCAAATACTGTTTCAAAATGTTTTTTCCCTGCCTAAAACGCTTACTGGGTTTTAATGCTTAA
>VXBJ01002098.1:820259-840194 GCA_013400055.1 Nycticryphes semicollaris | reverse complement strand
AAAAAAAAAAAAAAAAAAAGGCATTTAATGCATTTAATGCAGCAACTGAAAATTAATCTAAACCAGACAAACAGTTCCCAAAATCAAATTGCTGCAATAATAGAATCGTGTGTATTTCTATTTTAAGAATGATGCTTTTCCCACTACTGTGGCAGCACATGAAACTCACATCTAACCCAAGGAAAAGGTCCTGCTTAGATGTATGGTTTGCAGTGGTTGCGTGCCTGAGGCCATTATTTTGTCATATTATTTCAATTCCACTTTTATTTTTATTCTGAAGGTATGTAGTTAAGTCAACAGTAAAGGAAACAAAGCACACTGCTTACTGGTAGAGAGAGAATTGTAAGAAAATTTAATGTGAATAAATCATGAATATTTCAAGGTTTTAGAAAGGTTTGGCTGCTACAAATCTGCAAAGAGAATCTGAGACCGTCACAGACTGTGTTAGCTTTATTTGCATTAATTTATTTGTACTAAACCCTCACTGACTGATGCCTGGCAGAAGAGATTTATTTTGTGCACCAAAGGATCTTACATTTGGAGCTTACAATGAGCAGATGGGAGCAAATGGAAGTAATGATCTTTTTCCTCCAGTGTAGTTAAATAAGACACCAGATATTGCCTGGTGTCACAATGAAATGGAGCTAATGCCATTTATGGACATTACTGCATTTTCTATGCTCAGAAATGCTTAGGAAGTTTGACAGTTTTTCAGGTACTACCAAAAAGCCCATTCAGGATTCTGGTCTGTATTGTGGAATAAGGTAAGTTTTAAAAGACTGAGACATTAATGACATCAAAAACTTCACTTGGTAGGTACCATAGCAACACCGCCACCAAACCCTGATGAGCTCTAGAAGGTGTCAGAAACATTTCAGCAGTTTCACTGAATTTTCAAAACAGATTTACAAAGGTTAATGCACATCAATTATTTACTTGCAAGCCCTCTGATGGTGCTGGGTTTTGAAGCATGTAATTGAGGGAGGATAATGAAAGTTCACGTTCCATGGACTGCCTCAGCTAGAGGGGATAAACATACCTCTTTTGTCTAAAGTGTCCCAAACCTTATAGCCAAGGACTTGGAGTCTCCTTCTCTGGAGACATTCAAAACCCACCTGGACACGTTTCTGTGAAACCTGATCTAGGTGTTCCTGCTCCAGCAGGGGGATTGGACTAGATGATCTTACAAGGTTCCTTCCAATCCCTGATATTCTGCCATCTCACAGTATTAGACAAAGTCCTTTAAGTTGCATCTTCAATACTGACTCGAGTCCGTTCAGGTGAACCTGACTTGAAAGACCCAATGACAGGACAAGAGGAAGCAGGAACAGACTTGAACATAAGAAGTTCCATCTAAACATGAGGAGGAACTTCCTCACTTTGAGGGTGGTTGAACACTGGAGAACAGGCTGCTCAGAGAGAGGGTGGAATCTCCAACTCTGGAGACATTCAAAACCCATCTGGACAAGTTCCAGTGCAACCTGCTTTTGGAGGACCTGCTTTGGCAGGGGCGTTGGACTAGATGATCTCCAGTGGTCCCTTCGAACCCCATATCATTCTGTGATTTGGTGAAAGTGCAGTCACACATAAAGGAAAAATGAAACTTCAAAGACAAATAGTTTTGGGATGAGATGAGCTGTGCACATTGAAGTGCAGGAGCAGAGATGGGACAGCCACAAAGCCACCTGAGCTAAGTACCCACATGAGTGCTTGAAAGAGACAGGAAGCAATTACAGAAAACTTCCACAAATTGTTCACCAAAATTGATACAACAATTTCCCATCCCCTGCTACTTTTTTCCTGCCCTTAGTTCACCTTTCACTTTGCTTTTTTTGGGTCCATGTCCTTCTTCCATGTTTTGGGGCTTTTTTTCAGAGAAAGATGGACTCAGAACCAGTGAAGCTCCAGTAATGGTTGTTATGAAGGCAAGCCCATTTCAGAAGAAACATTAATAGGAATATGCTGGAAGCTTGTTTTTTTCCAAGGAAAAGATTTGGAAACGGCAAGTTTGAAATTACTGCAAAATAAGGAAGTGCTTCCTGAACACTTGTTTGTTTACTTAGCTCTTGTGAGAAGATAGACATGAGAAACCGAGAGAAAACAGGATGTTTTAATTGCGCTCTTGGAATTATTATAAACCCCTCCTGGATCAACAATCGGACCAGGACCTAGTATCTCTCAATAATTTATTTGGTTTTTAGATCGTGGCTCCTCCAGACTGCCTGTTCGGAGAAGATATTGCAGTGTAGATTTTAAAATAATTTACGTGCAACAGCATTGTAACATTTTACAAGCAACTGTAGGAAACATATTTCCAAGTAATTTTTGTCAAATTACTGAATACTCAAAAAAACCCCAAATTCTGCCCAACATTTAGGCATGGAGAGCATCTGCACATCTCACTTTAAGCAGAAGAAAGAAAATATTTTCTTTCTTTTTTTTTTTTTGTCTACAGAGAAGAAAAAAAAAAATTTGGATCAATCACTTTGAATATCTTCCAAAAAGTAACCAAGCAGGCTTCAACACTGCCTCCAACCCCTGAAGTTCTTAAGAGACCCTCTCAGCTGGTGTTGGAGATGAAGTTTCTTAGACTCTTTAAAGTTTTACTTTTGCACACATGCAGAAGAATAACCGCAATACTGAAGCAGCTCAGTGCTCAGCCACACCTAAATTAGACTGCTTAAGACTCAACATTTCTGTGCTTGTATCTTGAACAGTTTAATCCAATAAAACATATTCAGATTGGTACTACTGTATATCAACAGGATCAGTTCTTCTTGCCATCAAACAGGTTTCAAAAAAGGTTTAAAAAATTATGTTTAAAGCATAACTGCATTAACAAAATAGCAAAAAATGTATGCTTATTGAAGAAATAGAAACTTGAGATTCAATTTCCCACCCTTTGAAAATAGTTTGAATTCTGTCCTCCTCCTCCCAAACAGTTTAGACCTACCCACCTTAAACCTATTAGGCTGACCTGAGCTTGTGAATTTAGGGAACCATCAAGAAAATAATTTAGCAATTCAGTAATATGGAGAGGGCAGAAATAGGTATATCGGTATAGACCCATGGTTCTTGGGTTTGCAGTTTATTCCATGGCATTTTGCTGTACTACTGAATCTGATTACTAAGTTTTTCACCTAAAGATGGTTAACACCACTCTGCCTTCTGAGTACATTTTATGAGAAAGGATCATTTCCACTAACAGTTTGGAGAGGAGGAGTGTGCAAAGTGAGGATAACCTGCAAGCCATAGGAGGGCTTTCCAGGCAGGTGCTCAAAGTCAGCAGAGATATGGTACCTTGGAGTATAATTCAAACCCACCTCACTTCTCTGCAGGCTTCTAATCATGGTAAGGTAGTGCATTGACCTCAGATAACTTTCTTTTCAGCATGCTTTCAGATCCTCACTCATCCCATCTTCTCTGCTCATGAGTTTGGGCACCTGAGTTCAGCCACACTTGGTACTTGTCTGGTTCCCGCTTCAGCACCCCAAATTTCACCTTCATTGGTTCTAGCACTTCATTTTCTACATCAAACTGAGCATTTTTCTTGAAAAATGCAAACAAAACTTGGAAGCAAGAAGTGAAATGTTACCAACAGTCCCTTGGGCTATATCAGAGCTCCTAGAAAAGCAGTGAAAATAAAATTTTTCACAATGCAGCATCTAAAACAAGCCATGTTCACTTTCCAAGGGATGGTGTAAGGATCTCTAAATACAGGGACTTATCACTATCTGCCTTGATGCAGCTTAGCCAAATTTTTCAAGTGGAAAGGCTCCTACTGCACCCCATCATCCCCCTCACCCTGGGCTACCTTGCCCATTTGGGCACCCATGTCATTTCAGTACAGCTCTGCAAAGTGTATTTTTGCAGTTATAGAAAGGAACCCTTTCTTCAGCTCAGTATATCAGCAGCATGCAGCTTTCATTTAAAAAAAAAAAAAAAAAAAGAAAACATCTCTTAAAAGGAATGTACTAATGTACTACCTGTAACAGATCCTCTTTTTGGAAACCTTGGATACATATGTAACAAGGAGATAAGGTACTACTTATAAAGATGTTTCTGAATACCTTAATCAAGTGGGCATTGACGAATGTCTGAGATAAATATTTCTACCCTCTGCGTTTTTACCTGAAGTCAACAACTTATATATGAAAGTCCCCAGAGAATAAACACATTCCCAGGTTTCAGCAGCACACAGAAATGGTGCAGTTTATGTTGCCTGTGATCGCCTCTCCTCATCTGCTTGATTGCTAGGTTTAATCTTGAAATTAAAATAGCCAACCAGATTTCAAAGATTTAAATTACATTCTGCAGTATGGTGCTGGTTTTTAATTTTTAAATAACTTGCCTGCAACGCTGTGACTCAGAAGAAGTGTGAATGACAGACAGAAATTTATTAGATTAAAGACAGTTTGTTGGAGAGAGTAGGGAAAATGAATTCACTCACAGGAACAGGTCCATTGTTTTATTTTATTAGCAGAGATCCAGGATTCTCCTTGTCACTCTGCTCCAACTCATGCACTACTCACTGTTGTGAGGAGACCTTCAAGTCAAGGCCATACAAAACCTGAAAATGGATTAAATTTATCTCAAATAACATAGGACTAATCCCAAATTCAAGTTTTGTTTAGGTTACAGCTTAAAGAAATCCATTCACCTCCGGGATTTTCCAGGAGACAGAACTTTCCCAGCTTTTATTGAAATAGCACACTTATGGGGCTAGGGACCTACAAAGCACTTTGCCTTTAGGAACTTAGCAGCACTTTTCAGTCAATAGCTAGTCTAGAATACCTTAGTAGAGTTTTAGAGTACCTTATATCTCCTTTGAATACTTATCCCGAACTACCCCAGTCTTGGACAAGCTAACCACGTGGCCCCTTACTGTGACCCTTTGCCTCTAGGATCCACTAATCTTTTTTTTTTTTCCTGCTGCTACAATTAAAACAAGTCAGTTGTATTTGCACACCCCGAGAACACAACAAAAACCATGCAAAAAGTGCAGCTGAAGTGAGAAGAGAGAGTGTCCCTTTTCACTCAGTACACAAGTAGTTAAAGTGAAGCTCTCCAAGTCCCAGGTCAAAAACCATATTTTTCTTGAGGAAATGCAAGTTTGCATCTCAGACTTTTCAGAAGAACGACACTGCTGATGAGGCAGACTTGTGCAGTGCTTGCTGAGGGGGCACCATCTTATCTTCAGAGATCCCTGCCAATCTGATCACTCCCTGAGGCTAATCCAGGCATATCCTGTGACCCTCCACCTACCCTGTGCCCTCTGCACAACATCACAGAAAAAGTTTCTAAGTCCACCAACACTTCCGTGCCAAACAAGTGATAGCAGGTGACATATTATGCAGGGCTAGAGCTAGACAGTGGTGATTTTTTTTTTTTTTAGCATTTGAGACAGCCAGACTGTGGGGGAAGAAAGGGTTGTGAAGTGGATGTCTGGCATTGCTCAAAGGGGAGCCCAGGTGACAGAGGCTTTACAGTTGTAGCAGAAGAAAGGCCTGGGAGCTGCTGTGCTACCATGAGGTGATGGTGACTGGTGTTGCAAAGGAAAGAAATAGAGGGAGGCTGGACCAAGCTGAGCTGCACGACCGTGCTGAATTAAAAAAAGAATAAAATAATTATTAGAGATTCAAATGAATTATGAATTATTTCTGCACAGAGTCTCATAATTTCTCTGTTGGAAATGTTCCTTATACATGAACACAATTGATATTTATTGAATAAGAGAAAGCTTTGATATCTCCACACATCATTAAAGAGATTCAGCTGCCATTACAAAGACACTTAACCATGCAGGCAAAAAGGTCAAGCACTTGGAGGCAAGAAGCAGCTACTAAGTGGACAGGAAGTAGAAAGACAAGTTTATTTGGGCAAAAGAAAGAAACAAGCTAGAGATTTCCACAGTCCTTGTCAGGATGGTGTCCTGATCTACCAGGCTACTCAGTAGAAGAGGTGGTTCCTCCTTATTCAGTGAAATTTTGTAAGGAAAAGGCTGGTTATGCGGTTCAGGGAGAGGTCCCAGCGAGCAAGTCCACACAAAGTGGAGAGTGAAGCACCTGGAGTGGGTGATGAACTTACACCCAAATGAAATTTAGTTTCTGAAGGCAGTCACCCAGTCTTACAAGGGTATCTTATGCAGTATAAGATAAAATGATCAATTGATCATTTGACATAATCAGTATGTCATCAGAAAAAGCAATAACCTTGTAGGAATTTGTCCAAAAAAGAAGATTAGAGATTTTGAGCAAGAGAGTGATTTTTTTTCTTTTTTATTTCTACAGATTTCTTATCATTCACATATAATACAGCATTTCTAATAAAGGATGTTATAAAACAACAGCTCCTTAATGAAACAATTTGTCCTGGTTTTCCTTCACAGAAAAGGCACATAATTAATATAATTATTTTCCTAACACAGGAAAATTGACCTACTAAGCCCAGCTACCGGAAAAAACCTTCTCATTAAATCCATTTAATTATTTTGCTGACTAAACAGAAAACACAATATTAATTTATTTTTTGTATTTAAAATATTGATATTAATTAAAAACAAACCCATTCCCCCAAAATTTCAGGAGGTTATTTATTCAAGCAGGTTCGCACCCAAATGACACTTCCTCTCTTTTAACAACTGTGCTCACAAACTTGGATGCTCTGATCACACATCTGACATCCACACCTGCATAAGCACTTCAGCAGAAGGTAAGGAACACTTGCATCATATTTGGTGGCCTGAAAGACGTTTTACTAGCACCTAGGGAGGAAATAGTTGACAAATTGCACTATAATAAAGTAACACAATCTGCTTCTGAGAAGCAGGCCTAGGGTTTGGGACCTGAACAGATAGAGAGAGACAAGAGCTTTAGCAAGATATCCCAGAGAAAGAAAAAAATTAACCAGCCTCTTGAAATATAAAGTGGCAGATTAAATATTCTGGGACAAAGGAGAAATAGGAGTGATATATTTCTGATTTAATCTGATTTTGATGAATATGAACCTGGCTTTTATTGTCTGTAACACATATTTGTCAAATACGAAAAACATAGAGGTATATGCTACATTAAAACTAAGCTACAAAACTTCTTGGAATTCCCAGATTACACAGGAATGATTTTTTTTTTTTTGCCTCAACTAAATGCAAATTAATCCAGGGCTACCAGATACATCCTCTCCAACTTGTTTGACCACTGCTATTACAGCGAGCAGCCTGTTATATTATTTTCTTGCTTCCTGTCTTTCAAAGCTACATATAGCTTTCTCAAGTCCCCTGAGTGCAAGAAATGTCACATCAAATGAAATAACTGGGGTAATGCCAAGACAATTTCAGGTTGTGAAACAGATCTACAAGGTACAGCTGGGGAAAAGCTCCAAACTGGGCAAAACCACTGCTGAATTAATGCAGGTCCAATGTATTTTACACAAGCTCCTGTGTTAGAAACAGTTGCCTTGGAACAGCAAGGCAAAGCTTTCTAGAAACTCCAGTTATTGTGCAGAATAAAATCTTTACGGCTTGTTGTACTGAGCAGGAATAGGCAGGACAGAGCTGCACCGATCTCTGCCTCCTCCTTGTGACTCTGAGCTGAAGTGCCTTTCTCCCCCTCACAAGCCTTATGACTGAAGTGCAGTAACATCCAGAGTACAGAAATCCTTAGTGTTGGTATGGCTGTGTGTCCAATCAGTTGTGGCAATCCATAATTGAGTTACTCTGATATGAATGACCTTGGATAAACCTTTCCATTTTGGAGAGTGAGGCCTGAAACTAAATCACAGAGCTATGCAATAGTTTGTATCAGAAGGGACCTTCAAAGATCATCTAGTTCCAACCCCCCTGCCAAGGTTAGGGACACCTCCCATTAGACCAGGTTGCTCAAAGCTCCATCCAACCTGACCTTGAACACTGACAATGGTGGGGCAACCCCAGCTTATGGGGGCAACCTGTTCCAGTGTCTGATCACTTTCATCAAATAATTTCTTCTTTATACCCAGTCTAAATCTACCCCTTTTCAGTTCAAAATCATTAAGCCTTGTCCTGTCACTACAGGCCTTGTTAAAAAGTCTTCTTCTTTCTTATATAAATACCCTGAAGATTTCAAGTACAAGGCAAAGTTGCACCTGCTGTATAGCAGCTACATTCCTTCTATAAGAGATTCTCAGATTGCTTAATAAACATCTGTTGAGCTTTGTAACACCCTGGGAGATGTGTGTGACATTTTATGGAGGATTGAATTGAAGCACAGAAAGATTAATTGACTTGCCATACACTGACTTTGCATCAAGAATCTGTCAGATATTTTGAAATGCACAGATTATTTTAGCTTCTCAAGGGAAGCCAGAGCTCCAGCAACCTCTACATAGTTATGCCTACAGGCAGCTGCTAAGAATCCTACCAAAGCAATGAGACCGCTCAGTAGAAGTGAGACAAACCAATAGAGAGTTGGTCCTTGTAAAATTTATATCTGACTACCTAATTTATATTTCTAAGAATTAAAAGACTGACCCCATGAAGGACAACTGAAATGTTTCTTCAGCAGCATGATTTCCAGTCAGAAGATTTAAAGTTGAGGTTTAAAAAAAAGTCTAGTTTTCACAAAAGGTAAAAAAAAATAATCTTCCAGACTTTTTCTAATGTTGCATATCAATATTGATGCAGAAGTCCAAATTCAGCATAACCTACACATGTGCAAACACCTAAGAGTAGAAGTTATCCAACAGAAGTTCAAAAGTACAAATGTACCTAGAAGGTGATATAACCAGTTTCATTCAGAGGGTCTTGAATGTATACATGCATTTTAACAAATTAAGGCAGATTCATCTTTCTATTATTCCTTTTTGTTCTAAACTGCTGGTTGTAGGACAAAGGTGTGCGAGGAAAGGGTTTGACAGACTATCCTCTACGTTCAGTTCAGATTTGAATAAGAAATTATGCAGCGTTAATCAAAGTTAACAGTTTCAAACAGTTTTCACAGAAAGCCAAATGGGTGAGACTTACGTCAAAATACATTACTACTTCAGAAAGAACATTTTGTATTGGCAGTAATAATGATCTTAAAAGGTGTAGAAAGCACAGCTTTCTCAGACACTGCAATTAGTATTTCAAAGACAAATTAAGCCACTAAGAAAAACAAGAAATACTTCCTAGGTTGTCCATTTATTAGGAGAAATATTTCTGCTGAAATGAATGTAGAGTGCACTGTCAATATAATCTTTCCAGAAAAAGAAAATGCACCATTTCCATGGAGACCTGGACTATCATAAAAAAGCAAAAAATAGGCTGAAAAAATTGGGGTGGGTTGGGGTTTTTTTTGGCTTCCTTTTGTTTTGCTTTTCACACATAAATAACCAATTTGTTATGTGTCTATTAGAAATGTTTCCCTTGCGACAATGAGGTCTAGTGGCCCTTTCAGCTCTAGGCCTCAAAGTACCTGAAATTTTTGTGTATCTCCCCTTTGCAGATGAATACAAGCTTTAAGAGCCATTAACCTTAAGCAATTTAAGTGTGGATAATTTCCTTTATACAATTTGTGTTCAAGTCCTCCTCTAAAGAGCCACATGAGTATACACTAACCAGTCCACCTCACTTTATGTTTACCCATGTAAAAGTCTAAACAAACAAACAAACAAAAAAAATCGGATATGGCCTGTTAACATTGCAAAAATCCACTTAAATTCACTACCTATTTTTACTAAGCTTTTTCTTTTTTTTCCAGTCCTGAGGAAATTCTTCACATTTACTTCAGACTTTAAAACCTCAGTCCCCTTTTTCTGTTTTGTAGAGGCCAAAAATCAAAGCCCAAGTTAAGTTGCCAGTTTCTGGAGATTTTTCTGGGGGGTTGTATGATTTTTTTTTTTTAAAAAGGTATTGTCAATGACTCAACCAGTTTATTTAAGTTGCATATTCCTGTGGAACGTGCTCATCTGACACCAGTCAACAAGACTTATCTCACTTTTGCCAGCACGAATATAGTTGGACTCCACTGATAATGCCTGAGGTCAAATGATTTGCATACCAGTTTACGTCTCAGTTGCACAAACTGAAACAGTCAGCCGTAAAACACTGATTTAGTTCTTAAGATTTCACTCTTTTTCACCTCTTTCTTGGGCTTGTGACTCCCTTTGGTGCTGCATAGTCACAGACTGCCTTGCTGTACTGGAAGATAAATGCAGAAAGAGAAGCTACTGGTTTGATATAAAGCAAACAACCCCTAATCCTATTTATTTTCTTCCTAAATTACTGAAGAGTTGGCTCCACCTTATATTCTCTGCCTTCAGTTCATGAAAAATAACTGTTGCATAAGGCGTGAATAATATTATGTTATATAAATATCTTGTAGTATACAAACTTGAAAATGGGTATTTATGGAGTAGAAAATGCATAAAAAGCCAATTGCTTTCTTCCTCTTTACCTCAGTGGGAGTTTTGTCCAACAGTTTCTTAACTATGCTCTTTAAAGCGTGTTTTCCGAAAGGATTTGGGAAAAGCTGGCAGAATTCCTTTAACTTTAAACCCCACAAAATTAGTGCAGTTTCTCCCCAGCTTCTTATGTCCTCGCAGATATGGACTATGTAAGAAGTCTCTTGCTACCATGCTGCTTGTCAAATTACTAGTGCTGTATGTAAAAACTAAACCAGTAATGAGACAAGGAGGCCCAGGAGATGTACGCTGTAGTAATAATACCATGTTGATGCTGCATTTGAGTATTTCCTGGCTGTGACAGCAGTAATGGCTAATTCTATGTCAAACAGATCTGTGCTATTTAGCTGACTTCCTTATGTTCCCTTACATAGCATTGTGAAAGTCCTTTATTTTCCAGCTGGGTTGTTTCTCTTTGATGTTGCTTTATTAATGTGCATATCCCTTCTGCTTTGCTCATGCGAAAAGCTGAGCTAGAAAGCCAAAAAGAAAACTGCGATAATTACCATTCTGTACTCTTACTCTCTGAATAGACTAACTGGCATAAGAGATTTGTAAGATTTGTAAGAGCTTTTGTATCTTTCTGAATCCAGCATAAGGTAGTTGTCTACTGTTTGCTTGTAACTCTGTTCTTGTTTCTTTTTTCTTATTCTAAAATAGACAAAACCTAAGCATAAAAGAAGAGATACACTTTTTTTAAATTATTTTTTTTTAAAGAAACATTACTCACTTTCAGCGCTGTAATGAAGTTTGAGGTAACTTAATCCAGTTGTTTACCAAGGCAAGACAAAGTGGTTTAAAGGTGCCTCTTGCTACTTTGTCCAAGGTAGACCTGCCTTCCAGAAGGCTTGTCTTCAACTTTCCCCTCAAATGTTCACATTTTACTGAGGTACAACAATACAGAAGCCAGCCTCAAATCCCACCATCTCAAGGTATTCCCATGATTTCATTAAAATGCACCTTTCTAAAAACTCAGTGATCACGATTACTTTTCTCCTTAGAAAAACATAAAAATGCTTTTGCACAAAACAAAGGAAGAAGCTGTGGAGCAAATTTGTTAAGAAAACAAAGAAAGTGAAACTGACTCAGGATGTCTTTTATGCATGACTTTTGTCTGTCTGTAGAAGGGCAGCATCTATTTACTACAGCAGCAGCCTTTCCCTAGGTCTCATGAATGTATTACCCAACAGAATTACCCCCTTACATAACATACCGCCAAAACCACAACTCTTCAACGACCCAATGGATAGATGCATGGCATTGATCAGAGACTGCATTTGCACCACCATCATCAGAGAAGCTCCATATTTCTATAATTTTATCAGCACAGACACATATTATCCTTGCAAATAAGAAAAGCCAAAGGTGAGAAAGCCATGAGAAGAAGATAGAATCACCTAGGCTGGAAGGGACCTGACATATCAGCTAGTTCAACCATCAACCTCACACTGAAAAAAGACCACCACTAAACCATACCGGTAAGCACTGTGTCTACATGACTTTTAAATACCTTGGGATAGTGACTCAACCACTTCCCTGGGCAGCCTGTTCCAGTGTGTAATAACCCTTTTGGTGAAAAATATTTTTTCCTAATATCCAATCTGGAGCAACTTAAGGCCATTTCCTCTTATCCTATCATCTGTGACTTGGGAGAAGGGAGCAATTCCCACCTCTCTACAACCTCCTTTCAGGTAGTTGTAGAGAGTGATAAGGTCTCCCCTCAGTCTCCTTTTCTCCAGGCTAAACAACCTCAGTTCTCTCAGCTGCCCCTCATAAGATTTGTGCTCTAGACCACTCACTATCTAGGATGCTTTAGGTCAATTACAAGAAACAATAATTAAGCTTTCCTTTGATTTCTGCACTCATTGCTCTTTTTTCTTGCACTGACAGACAAATCTCCCATGGTTGCTGCTCTACAATACATTCATCACAGGGGTGACTGTGGGAAACTTGTATCTCAAGTTGACCAAGCCAAAATGCAGTAAGGTAGAAAAGCTGTCATTCATCCCTCTCCTCTGTGAGCAGAGACCTCTGTGGGTTACCTTGCAGGAATAGGTGGGAGGTGGATTGGAGGTGACATTGCACAGGTACTGGTTAACCCAAGAGACTCCAACCAGGGGGAGAGAGACTGTGCTGTGGAACATGGAAGTAGCATGCTGTAAATCACAACTACGTGGCATTTTCTGTGATAACCACACCTTTTTAAAGTCTAGTGTACTGGATCTTCTCTCCCCTAAGACACTTAGAAAAGTCAGCAAGGAACTGGCAACCCTGACAAAACCATAACCAAATCTACCCTTCAAGTCACACAAGGACCCAACTCACAAACAAGCATTTCTGTTACACTAAAATCTAAGAAGACTTTGTCCTACATGGGGATTCACGATTCCTCACAAGCCAGCCTAACACAGACAAAAAGCCTGTGGATGGATTGATTTACACATACTATATTCCTATATATGCCCAGGGATGCTGCATATTTATTAATGTATGAATTATCACAAAAATCTCAAAGCTAGCTGCTGCTGAAGGACAATTCAGTGTTGTTCACTAGAATTATAAACAAAATACAATATACTGCAATCTTGTATCTAAAATGCAGTTTTCAACACTGAGCTTGAGATGTGTAGATTTTTGGCTTACTGTCCTCAGGATCTTAAAAACGGGAAGCTTATCTATGCTGTCACAGGACACAAAGACAGATCTGTGTAATGCTCCTTTGTATTGATCAGGATTCAGTCAAAAGAAAGAAAAAAAAAAAAAAACCCACCCAAACCCATAATATACTGCATTTATCCTTAAGAAAATCCAAAGTACAACAAAACACAGCCCACAGCCAGTTCTATTTTTCTTAGAGGGAAAAAAACATGGCAGAAAACAAGCCAAGCATGCTCTATGCTAATCTAGAGAAATATATTAGGAATTTATTTAGAGGATATCTTACCAAAAATATAAATGTGTTATAGCAGAGTTAAGAGTAAGACTTTGTATATGTGGTTGTTTGCCATCATCAGAAAGGTGATTTGTGGCCACAATAAATAAATGTCTGAGGTCAAGATGCTTGCAGAATCAGAACTGAAAGTGAAGGTTTGGTAAAACACTAGTGCTGGAGGTTGAAATACTGCCATAGTTCACGCAGCATCTGTGTGCTTATGCATGAGAATTAAAGACCTAATTTATTCTCTGATTGATATTCAGGGAGAGGAGACAAATTTGTACCAATGTTGTTATTACAATTTCCTCGTTTTGAAGGAAGACAAGAAAGCAACTGACGCTTTTTCTAGCCAATACACAGGAAGGAGATAAATGTGCATTCCCAGCAGCAGTTGTGCCAGTGGAAGCTGGCACCTCCTTCCTGCCAGCCCATCCCAGCTGCTCACCAGCACCCGGCGCTAAGGATTTCTGCCTTCTTCAAATCCCCTTCCATCAAAACACACAAAGACCAGTCTCACAGCTTGAACCAATCCAGATAATTTTTCCTGAGCTGGGAGGATTGCTCACTTGCACAGCTCAGCTGGCAAAAATGAGGGGGAGTGACACTGGCGCAGGGTGGGGAAAACAAGCTGGGTTAGAAGGCAGAGGCTTCCTGCCTGCAATCTAAATGCTGGTGACATGACTACCTTTTCATATTTTCCCCCCCTTCATTTTCTTAAACTTTAAATATTTCTCCAAATGAACATCTCAAAGAGTTAGTCTAATACTGAGAAACAGTGTTGAAGATTATTTCACAGGCAGAACATAGCCTACCTTTCCAAAAGGGTAAGTGTCTGTCAGTGAGCCAGCAGCTCAGTGCGCAGTATTCCACTCAAACTAACGGAGATTTACTGACTTTGTCTTTTAATGGCTACCTGCAAGGATCTTCTGCATGTCTAATAGATGGTCAATCCTCATCCACTACGAAAGATGGTTCTCATCATCTTCATTTTGTATGGGACACTCCCCAAAACATTTATATTATTCCCCTTATTAATTTATATTATTCTGATGAGTGTTCTTTTTGGTTCCTAGGTTGAGTCTTTTCATTATCTCAACTACTGCAAAACAGCCAGATATGTTAAGTAGGTAAGGCTGTGTAAACTTTCAATACAATAAAAATAAAATTTAAAAATCCCAAATTAAAAAAAAAAAATCAAATAAAACCCACGTAAGTCTTCCTAGCTCTCCCATTGTTCATCCCACTAAAAGCTCAAAAAAACCTTCTAAAACTGCAATAGGGCTTTATTTCAACTAAATGTTATTACAGTTACACTGTACTCATTGAGTTCAATAGCAGAGAATTAAGCTGTACTGTAAGGTTATTTGGGTGGCTTGCAAAGCTGGGACTTCTATCTCGTTCATCTCTTGAATGTGTAAGCATGTTTACTTCCAACATAACCACATTTGCTTTCATCAGAAGGGAATCTGGTTTATTATCTCAAATATTATTGCCATAAAGTAATTGTACAGAAGTACCAATCAGCCTTCTCCTGTTTATAGGGCACAGGTTATTTTTCTCTAATGAGCTTGTCTGTTAGTGGAAAAGTGAAAAAGGTAAGAAGCAAGAATGTCCTCCAAAAAGAAATAAAAAAAAAAAAACAAACCCACAAAACTTCAAGAGGCACCCTGACTGTTGCCATAACACCTTTATACGATTAATGATTTCTATGTTATCCTAAATCATAGAATGGTCCAGGCCAGAAGGGACCTCCAAAGGTTGTCTAGTCCAACCTCCCCTCAGTCAGCAGGGACACTCCAACAGTCAGAAAGATCTTTTCCCCCGCTCTTCTTCACTAGTGGTTCACATGCAGCATGCCTTCAAGACTTGTCAAGGCCTGAAAAACACAGTACTTATTCACTGATGGTTCCACTATTGATTCAATGAGATTCAAGTTATTATTAGGCTCCTTCTATGGATGCATCATCACCAGCACCCTGCCGACTTCCAATGGCAATAGTCCACCCAGTCAGACTAAAATTGTCAATATCTCAAATCAAGAGTGCTGGAGACCGACTTAGATCAATAGAGCTGATGGATGATGCACACTCCCACCTCGCTTAGAGGGAGAGATTGTTAATATAAGTGATTTTAATGGTATTTCATTCTGTAATCCCTACAGCCCAGTCATTAACACTCCAGGATAATTTGTGTTGAAGGAATATTGAAGTGAGAACTGTGTGACTGAACTGAGGTGATTCTTTCCCCACACTTGTTTCCAAATCACATTAGACATAGTAAAGGCAGAGCAACTGCTGTGTTCAGTTCACATCAAGGAAGAAGTCATCCAGCTCTGCCTTTTGCTTTGCAACCTTTGTAGCAGGTCACTCTTGTGAGCAGAACTAGAGCAGAAGTGCATAAGGAGGGTATGGAAGGAATAGGAAAAGAATGATGGGTAGAAAGAAAAGTTCACCAGCAGCTATTGTGTTCCTTGTCACCTCTCTTTCCTCCAGCCCACATTTTGTAATTATTAGCTTGCCCTCCCTTTGCAACTTATGACAGATTTGAATTTTCTAAATAACTATTTATGAATTATGCTTATTTTGTAACAGTTCAGACAGTTAAGAAACAATATAGAGCATCTGGCATCCTACTGAACCTTAGAGGTAGCTTAACTAGACTCAGGATGCATAGAAAAGAAAATTTGTTGTAGGTGGGATATAAAAGGTAGCTCCTGAAAACAGATGAACTGAGAAATGGTACTATGAAACACAGAGTGACTTCTAATGCAAAGCTGTCCTTTTCTGCAGTTAGACATGATAGACACTGGATGCCTGCAATTAAAGACTTGATTTTTTTTTTTTCTCTCCTCATAAAGATCACTTAGAATCACTATTTTCATCATAAAGTGATTATTAATGTCTAAGTGTAGCAATTAGACTCACCCTGTTAAACATAGGTTAGATGTTCTCAAGCTGTGGAGCTATGTTGGAATATCCATAACATCTGGAACACTGCCTAAAAATGTTTTTTATACCAGGAGACTAGCAAAAGAAAAAAAGAAAAAGAAAAAAGAAATAAAATCAAGCTTCCTAGGTATAAAGGCCCTACGCCAAGCTGTCAGTGAAGGCCTAAAGTACAACCAGCTCCAACCAGCATACTGCTTCAGTTACCTAAAGAGAAGCTCTGAATGCTTTGAACTCTATGGCCTAGTCCCATATTTTACTTGGGACTGATACACCAAGGCACACTACAGGAGGTGATCACAGAAATGACATGGTTGAGTCCTGTGATGGACATGAGCCCCCTCAACCGCATTCAGATTCAGACCGAAGGCAGACCACAAACTTAAATTAGATTTCGTAAAAGCACTGTCTGCCTTGCCTGTGCAACAGTATTTTCATTGAGATACAGTTTAATTTGTCATGTAACAATTTCTTAAATAATACAATATGAAACTAGTATTAAGGTCTGCAAGAAAAAGTCCTTTCCTCTCTAAATGTTAATCTTCCAAAAAAGGACTTTTCACTTTTGAGGACTCTGCCAGTCACTTTCCTTGACACTTTCATGTCTTAGAAGACTTAGATCATCCCTGACACCAGTGCTCCTATAGGAGCGCCAGATTGTTAGCCCTATGCAGACATTCCAAAAGGTAGCATCTTATCAACATACTATGTGCATACTAGATAGTTCACAAGGTCTTCTCTCAAAAAACCTTCTCTACTTCGCAGTTTTCTCTACTGAATTCAACATCAACAGCTTTCCACAGAATGGCTTGCCATTTTAATATAGTTGCAAGATCACAAGCAGCAAAGGTCTTCTAGCACGAGTATAGTTCTTTTCTCTTCAACCAGCAACAACCCCCACCAAGCCCTCTGTGCTTTTTTTTTTTTTTTTATTATTGTTGATGTGAATTTCAAAACTGGGAAATTAAAGTCAATGCCTTTCAAAATGAGGTCATGCATAGTTCCAAAATTATTTCCCTGCCACACTTCCATTTTCAAATTAAAATAGAAGAGCAGAATTTATTTTTAGAGCAGAGGAATAGTCTCCTTCCATTCTTCTCTGTCAGAGGGGGTTGAAATTCTGTGTACTGAAACTTCAGAAAACAGTTGTCTGACTCCAAATGGAAGGCCAAGCTATGGAAAAATATCAGTTCAAAATATGAAAGCTGGAGGCCACTACCAGCACCTGAAAAAAAGGAAGCTGAACAAAGAATATTATACAGCTGATACTGAAATAGGTCCCGTCAATGACCAACAGTAATAATTAACATTCTACAGGTTGCATCCTCAGAGTCATGCAGTAGCACACACTGGAAGTCTCTGCACACAACTAGAGCTCCCACTTCAGCCTCAGAGTGCTTTATTTCAGTCATAAGATAGTAACTCAATTTAACAGTGTGCTTTGACAATATAGGAGAAAAAGTAATTTACAAATAGAAGGACAACAAGATATGCTCCAACAGAAAGTCTGCTACCTCACAGCTCTGCCTAACTTATTAGCTTCAAAGGAAGAAGAGAATGGCACCTACAGCTGCAATAGGTCTTTTATTCTGTTTTCAAAGTCCAACTCTCATTAACAAAACTGGAGCGGATGAAACTTTCAATAGCCATAACAAAAGCTGTTTTACTAAAATATACAGTGGACCTTGATGTATCTAACTCACACACTAAGTAGCATAGGTAACACTTGCTCAGGCCCATCTTGAAGCAGTTTATTATATACTGTTGAAAAATATTTATATGGTCTTGTAAAAATGATCGGTGAAAGCATCACCAGCCAGACAACTTCCTGCAAGATCTCAGAGTAAAGTATTGCAATATACTGCCAGTTATGGGTTCTGCTGTTCAGCTCTTCATATTCAGCCACCATTATTCCTATAAGTATCCCGACCACAGTGTACTGAGGTAGTTATTTCAGTGGCATACTAATAGTAGGTCCACTCACAGAGAACACAATTCCACAAATCAACTGAAAAAATAATGGTTTCATACAGTCCAAAGCTCAGCTCTTCAGTTCTGACTGAACTGTCTGTTTCTTCCCACAAGTAATTGCACCAGTTTAACTATTCAGTTCCACTTCCAAGATCAATTTTCCATAACCATACTATTTTTTTTTTGTAGTTCAATTTTCTTGCTTAGTGATTTCAGAACAGAATATTTTATACTGTTATTTTACTGAATGTAAAACCTGGTCTTATGGGATAGCTTATCCTTCTTACAAATTGCAGAGCTTTGGCCCCCTTACTGTTTGATAGTGCCAAAAGCTGTAATTTACAGACATGCCACAAGTTTGTTGTCATACTTCAAATGGCATCTTATGTTCAGTGTGGTTGTTCCAGCATAGATAGTATTTTAGGTAGCAATGGGAACCTTTACATTTAACTTCAGACATAACAGGAGACACCCGCATTATAGACAGATGCTTATTGTTTGAGATCAGAGACCTATTTAAGGTCTATTAAACAGAACAACAGATTTGAAACACAAGAAATTGTTGCCTGTTTCTAAAAGCCTTGGCTGCACAGCTTGCAGTTTATTGGTTAGTGATACTTTATTAATATGCAGTTGTGCTAAAGCCGTGAGAGACATTGCTTCTTCTGTGTAAACAGTGCAGAAGCAATAGCTGTTCCACTCAGGTGCAGCGTGATAAGGCTTGAGAGAAATGCAAAAGATATAAAATTCCTAGACAACCATAAAAATAGTGCATAATTTGCTTAAAAAAATAGATAAAATTTTAAATACATGCAGAAAGTAGATAACCTTGTAATAATTATCTAGTAAGCTTTGTGAAATCGTAAAGCTAATGGCATTGCACATTGAGCCAAAACTAAGCAAAGGAAGCAGCAGTTGTAAAACAATTAACCTTGTTCTGTTTCTTCTGTAACTTTTTTGGCTACTGTTAAAAGCCACTTACCATTTTAGACCTTTACAGAGTAATGAAAGATTAAGAGGTGTTATTCAACCAAGAGAAATTTTTGCCTGTGTATTCCCTTAGCACCATTTGGAATTACTGAAACTTTCTTTGAGCTCAAAGAAATATCTTATGCTGATATAAATGGTGTATGAGATATTAGACTTCAATTACCAATCAGGTTACACTTTGTTAGGATTGGTGCATAGAGCTTAGCGGTTTAGTGACTGGTTTTGTCAGTGTTAGGTTGATGGTTGGACTAAATGATCAGAAAGATTTAGTCCATAATTTGGAAAGATACCTTCCAAATCAGACAATTCTATGATTTACCAGCCATTATTCACTTCAGATATTTTAGATAGCTAGACATAGCTAGTTAGATAGACATATTACTGCCGAATGGGCAAGTGCAAGGGACTTCATGGATTGAGCGTTCAGGCTTGATGGGCTCCGTTATTATTACAGGAACCAAGGAAGCAGTAGGCATGGTATTGTTTGACCTTTACCCAAGTGAAAACTCCAAGCTGTGAGTCTATATGCACAAGCATGGATGAAATACATGAGTAGTTGCAACAAAATGTACTAGCAATGATTATTGCCAGACTTGGAAAAGCCCTTCCAATGCAAAGCACCTGTATGCCCCAGCTGGTCTCTTTTCAGCATCTTCCCTGATGACTTTGAGGAAG
>VXBJ01002098.1:751827-820219 GCA_013400055.1 Nycticryphes semicollaris | reverse complement strand
GGGGGGGAGGTGGGGAAGAAAAACAAAAGAAAAAAGAAAAAAGGAAGTACGTGAATGACACTAAGATGAAGTAGCAAAATACTCTGAAGGACGAAGTTAGCATGACTATGATAAATTGGACAAGTGGTACAAGAAGATGAAAGACAATAAAGAGCAGAGTGATTGATTCCTTGTAGCTAAACCTAAAAATCAGCTGCAAAACAAGGACCACAACCTCCAAGGACTGAGCTTCAAGTGCAGTAGAACTAAATAGGAGTCCTTCTCACCAAAACCATCTACTTCAGGTGAAAACATGTAAGTGTGATGCATTTATGACAGGCAAAGGGTTTGATCTGTTCAGTTCAACACTGATGAAAGCAGTTTTGACCACTGCACTTTAAGAGAAAGAAAGCACAGATAAAATAAGACAGGCTCCTGTTGCTACTAATGTGAGAGAGGCTGTATGGCACCAAAAGGACTGGTTCCCAGTATACCTGCTACCTGTCCCATGTCTTCCACTTCATCCAGTAGCAATGATCCAACCTCATCTTTAGTCCCTGCTCTATCTCCCCTTCCTTTCCTGGGTCTTTGATCTCTGCATAGGAAGTGTTGAGTTTTATTATTTTTTTTAATTTTCAATTCTTATGTAGCCATGACTATCTTAATTGTACTTTCCAAACTGGAAATGTATGTTGAAAGCAAGATGTTCTCTAAGTCTTAATTCCCCAGGTTGATACAGCTTGCTCACATGATAGACTTATGATAACCAATACTGCTAACCAAAAATAAGAGATTAAATCAATGAACTGATGTTTTGGCCTTCTAGTGCGTAATCCTCAATGTTAGTAGTTGTATATGTTGACCAAAATAAGCAAATTTAAAAAAAAAGAAGTTTCTACAATACTAGCAACACAGTTAGATTGCATGCTACTAGAAAGACAGTTTTGTGTTTAAAGTTTGCCCAGCACTTCCCTTGGATTGATGTTCATGTTGTATTCATCCAACTACACAATTCAAGTAAACAGCCTTAGGGAACTAAAAAAAAAAAAAAAAAAACCTAAGATACTACAGTTAAAATATTTCAGTGCAGCCATTTCACATTCAATTAGATTTTTGTGCCTTGGGTCAAGTCCTGTATTATACCAAGTTTTCTGCACAGTTCTATACACCATCAGCATTCTAATGAACACCCTTGTGTATGAATCTCATGCCACAGTATTAAAAAAAAAACAAACCAAGCAACCACTTTTCATTGAGCAGTGTTATATTTTTTTTCTATGCTCTAGTTTGAGAGAATATCATCAAGAACCTATACATTCCCTTACTGCATGGCTATTCTGCTAACAACTTAATTACTATAGCACAGATTGATCTAAGAAAGTGAAATCTTGCATGCCAGGTATTAATGTATTCTTCTTGGGTATCTTACTATTGAAAAGACATGATCATAGCATAGAATAACGATTCTGGCATAACTTAAAATATCATCTGCAACCACAACTGAAAAGTTTCTGTGAATACTGGAATTCACTGTAGAGAATTATGCAGGGCCTTCCGATTAACTATGTTCCTTTGAACTCATTGATGCCCATTGAGTCCATGAAGTACAGCTAAGAGATGTACAGCACACACTCCTCTAAACTATAACATATAAGATCTAGTTTTTAGGAAAAAAAAAAAGAATCTCCACTATACCACCACAAAGTTGTTTGCTTCTCTTCATGCTTGAAGTTTGCATTTTATTGTTGGCAGTTCTGTGACGGAGGCAACTTTTGGTCCATGAATTGGGGTTTCCACCAGAGACAGAGAAGAGCAGAGTGCAGACCAGCATTACTCTCTCTGTGTTTGTGTTTCAAGCAACTGACATAGCTCAGGTATTTAGGAGTCACCTTCCCCAATATTTCCAGATGCCACATTTGGCTGCTTTTCTTTCTAAATCCAGTGTTGATCTAAATTATGGTTATGAGCACTGTGAAAGAAAGGATTGGAAACTTAAGCAGGGTCTCCTGGAGTTAGTTGGCTGAGACCATATTAATACAGTTTCTGTGTATCTCCAAGGAGGGAGATTCCCAGCCTCGCAACTTATTTAGGTGGTACCTTATCTTGCTACCTTGGAACACCATACTATGAAAAACTACTTATATGAGATTAAAAAGCTTGTTATTTCATGTGCTTAAATGTCTGGATTTGTTTGGATTTTTTTTGGTGCCAGTGTTCAGTCACCCTCACAGTAGAAAATTGTTTCATGATGTTCAGAGTTAACCTCCTTTGTTTGAAGTTGTGCCCACTGCCTCTCATCCTGTCCCAGGGCATCATTTAATAAAACCTGGATTTATCTTCTTTGCACCCTTCTTTCCAGTATGTATAGACATTGATGAGGTCCCTCTGAGCCTGTTGTTCTCCATGCTGAGTAGCCCCAGCTCTCTCAGAACTTTGCTCCAGTCCCATCATCTTCATGGTCTTTCACTGAAGTCTCTCTTGTATGGTGGAGCCCAGAACTGGACACAGTACTACTAGCTTCATGTAAGTGATTTTGCAGTACTAGTCAGCACATGCCTATGTGACAATGATTTTCTGGCTTTATTATGTGAAAGCTGCTTGAAATTTTCTAGTTTACCTTACGGTGTTACCCTTTTATATATTCATTTAGCATTTGGGCTAAGCAACTGTAACAAGTTCTGACTGATATCACACACATCACAGTATTTGTATGCTGATTTTTTATTTTTGTTTATTTGTTGAAAGAGAAACCTCTCTCTTTGTATTAAGCAAAACACAGGGAATTTTCCATTATGGTTTTCTCTAGCAATACAGTGAGAATTTAGCTGTGTTTGTTGTTGCTCTTAAATGCAGTGACATTTCACAGAAAGCTGTACTGTGCTTAAGAATGCCTGGGAGAGGTCAGGGCCTTCTCAAAAACCCATTTAAAAGAATAGCTGAGAAAACATAAAGAATCAGATACTGTGGAATAGCTAATTGAAATGCTGCTTCATTTTACAATTCTCTAATGAGGTGCACTATAACACAGTGACTGAAATAACTTTAGATAATGGGACTAAACCTATTAATCTACTTATAAGGAAGCTGTCCATTAATTAGGGTGGACAGAGCAATCACAAGGTGGCTGAACAGTAATAGTGCCAATTCACGTTGTTGACAAGTATCTAATTAGAAATTAATGGCAGAAAACTGTCCAAATATATATTCCTCATCTACCAGAGGAGTGTGTCACAGGTGTACACGGTGCGAGAATCTAACACATTCACCCTCAAATTAGATCCAGGAATCAGTCTAAAAAACATTAACCGTTCATTACACATTAGACAATTATCTCAAAGCTGGTGTCTTGTTAAAACTGTCTCATTACTTCTACTGCGAGTCCTTTATAAACTCCAAGATTTGTAGTTATTTGAAGATTAACACCCCTACACTGACCAAAGTAGTAAAAAAAAAAAAACCAGAAGAAAAACAACAAAAAACCACAAACACAACCTCCCGTCAGAACACCAGCAAACAAAAACCAAACCAAACCAAACACAAAAGCACAACCACCACCAAAACCCACCCAAACCCACAAACACAAATTGCCCAGGAATTACCCAACACTGAGAAAAGCTTGTCTGGAAGGAAGATTTTGAGAATTCCTCAATGTCTCTCTGTGCAGTGAGGACAATACAGTCCAGTGCAACTTATTTAGGTGGAATCTTGTCTTGCTACCTTGTGACATCATACTATTGGAAAAGTACTTATGTGAGATTAAAAAGCTAGTTATTTTATGTGCTTAAATATCTGGATTCGCTTGGATTTTTTTTTCTGGTCGTTTTTTGTTTAAACTCTGAGAAAATTGGATATCTGGCAACAGTATTTTCTGTCATTCATATCAAGAAAGGCACAGAAAGCACTTACTTCACAGAAGCTTATGCATCCAGAAATGCTGATGCATTTAAAAGATCGGAGGATCCAGGACTTGATAAGCAAGCATATTGCAGTGCATATCTTACCTTCTCAACAATTTTTTATTTTTCAATAAACCACGTTTATTAATCCCATGTCTCCTAACTTACCATGTGGAACTATGTAATTAGTGCAACATCTTTCATAAGCTATGTTAATAAACCCTAGCATTTCTGTTGATGCTTTGGGAGAAATTCAATAAGCAAAGGGACTAAAACTTCCAAAGAACATTGATAAATTAATGTCTGAGGCAATTTTTTTCCCTCTTGAAAACCCTTAACACTGTCTTTCATTCATGATATCCCAGCGAAGGAAGGAGACCTGACCCAACCCGACCCCTTTGTGTGTTTGCATTTTGTGAGTGTGACTGAGCTGGACTGTTCACCTTTGGGGACCAGAAAGGTATCAGTTATTCCCTTGATGCAGGTTAGGCTTCTCAAACAGGGAAGGTATCTGTCCTTCTGAAGATCTAGACATTGACAAAGCCAAGGTCTAACTGGAAAAATGTATATGTTGAGAGTATTTGTGGCTTCAGGATAGACTGAGACATGTCATTCTTGCTCAGACTCTTAAAGTTCATTTCCCCACTCACTGCTAATGATCTAGGCTTTTGGGGAGTAGGACTTTGGCACTATTTTGATCCCTCTCTTTCACTCCTGTGAAAAATCAGGCTTTGCAGCAAATACAGACATCAGGCATCCATGGTGAAGACTTGAAGAATTTTGTAAGTCCTTTAAACTAGACAACTTTTTGTGGCCATTTTTTTCATGCAGATGTTTGGGTACTCTGCCTTGGAAGTTTCCTTTAGTTCTATGATCCAATTTCCTTGACTGAACAAGAAAGTTTTTTAAACTAAAGTTTAGTCTAAGTCTAGTAAGGCATCTGACTTCACATTCAAGAAAGATGAAATAAAGGCAGAATCTACAACCCCCAAGCTACCCAGAGACTTTCAGCACACCTGCCTAAACACAGTGTGGTCTTGCTGATCTTCAGCCTTCAAGAATACACTTCCACTACCGCAACAAGCTGTTTTCACAGGTAGACACAGTCTATATCCCAAGGAAGGGCAGCACTTGAGCCAGGTTCTGGAAATGGCAGAGAAAGGCAGGTGGCTCTCACAACATGCTTTGGAGTTAGTTGGACCAGTCACCTCCAGCTCCATCCTGCACAGCACCCCACTGCAGTAACACTCACCTGGCTGGTCCGGAACCCTTGCTTAGGTACTGGCTTTTCCTCTATCTGGAGGAAAAACTATCAAGTTGGATAGCTTCTCCACACCCAAAGGTCAAACCACTCTGTGATAACCAAGTACCACATACACTGTGAATGACTAAAATTCAGGTTTTACAACTTCTTACCTTGTTTTCAGAAGCTTGTAAGAGGAATACAGTCAGCTTTCCAGTAGTTTTAAGACTTCTGTATACATCAAGGCCAGTAAATTGGTCCACCCTTTTGGTGTTTTGCACATCTTTTGCCGACTACAGAATGCAGTGACCCCCTACCCTGTTATTCTGATGCTTGGTTGTCGGAGAACTGATACAAACTTGTCTCCAGCTCCTTGAAGCTGAACTGAAAAAGAAGAGAAACCTATATTTTCCCTAATGCTGTACTCATGCTGCTTCATCCTTGAAGTTAAAGGTGTGGGAGGAGACAGAAGACGACCGTCAAACAGAGAACTAACTGTGAACATGGTCTCGCCAATTTACTTTTTGTATTAATGTGAACATTTCCCTCTGTTTAAGTGCCGTACAGCTTTACTTCATTATTTGCAACTAACTGTGATGCAGCTAGAAGATAATGATTCCTCACTGTAAATTAGATGCTATTATATGAGTTGTTTTAGATTGGCATCTTGACATTAAGAGATGGTTATATTTTTAGAAGTAGCCAGGAAATTCACTCTTTTACTTCAGAAACTGTAAGCAAAATTTTGTTCTTTCAAACTGCATACTTTCATGAATGGATAAACAAGTGAATCTCCCCATGGACATGTATCATTTATCAAACATCCTGGAAGATCTGATTCTGCAATCCCTGTCACACAACAGTCCCATTGAGGCCAGTAAGGTCATTCTCAGATCTACAGGATCAGACCTTTGCATTTGATAGCAAGCAAGCAAATGAATATTTGCAGGCAATACTGAATCCACTGTCCTGGAATATCCTGAGCTTCCAATGGTGATCTTTGGATAAACACTCACTGCTGATCTGTCCTGATAATTTGGCAATAACCTCTAATCTCAGCATTTCAGAATTGCAAGTAGAGATTGAAAAGATGACCTGTCTCTCTGCAGTATGAGAGTACAGTATATTTATCCCAGAGAACAAGCTCATCCTAAGAAAATGGCACATCTAGGAACAGTTAGGAAAAGGGTAGAGAAGTTAGAAAATGAAAGGAGCTGAGGTTGAAAGATGATGGAGAACAAAAGAAAAAGAATGTGATCTGCAGTCAGACAGACGAGTAGCAGTACTGCCCCATCCAGTTATTGTTGGGATTGGGATGAAAGAAGGTAGTCTAAGGCTACCATGTAGTTACTACTATCAGGAGCAGTGGTCACCGAACAAGTTTTTGTGCACTCACAAATGGTTTGCTGTATTGCTTTACATCTGTTTATAGTGGAATATTTGCATAAGTTACGTCAGTGTGATAATAGGAATAGAATTGGGGATAGTTTTCTTTTCCATAAGTCTTCAGGAAGTTCTGGAAATGCTAACAAGGAACTGTATAGTTAACATAACTATCCAGACAGCACATATATCACCTAACATCTTCAGGTGACCTAGCACTGGTCTCAAACAGACTGGTAAGGTAAATATGGCCAGCTTTATAAAGCTTCCTTCAGAGTACCTAAGATATGTAAATTCTCCCTACAGGCAATGAAGTCATAAGGGTTTCTAAAGAGTACTTCATTGATTTCATCAAGTCACTACCTGTGGAGCAGATCTGAAAGGCACCAGAGGTCATGAAGGACGGCAAGCTGAACATGAGCCAGCAGTGTGCCCTGGCAGCATAGAAGGTTATATACCAATCCTGGGCTGCATTATCAGAAACACTATCAGCAGATCAAGAGAGGGGATTATCCCTCTTTGCTAAGCACTCATTAGGTTGCATTGTGCACAGTTTTGGGCCCCCAGTACAGGAAAGGCATCAGTAAACTCGAATGAGTTCAGAAGAGGGCCACCAGGATAGTCAGGGCTAGAGCACGTGCCCTGTGAAGGGAGATGGAAGGACCAAGGCAGGTTCAACCTCAAGACTAGACAGTTCCAAGGGCATATAATAGAAGTCCCTCAGTACCTATGAGGTTACCCAGTAACTAGAGCCATACTTGTTACGGTAGGAAGACACCAGGCATAAAGAGAAGCCAGAGGCACAGACTGGGTGTTAGGAAAAACTTTTTCATCTTGAGAACAGCCATGCACTGAACCAAGCAGGCTTTTTGGGCTGTGTCTGGAGGTTTCAAGACTGGAAAACCCAGAGCAGCCTGATCTGATCTCACATCTGCCATTGCTTGAAGCAGATGGCAGAGACCTCCTGAAGTCCCCTCCAGCCTCAACTATCCATTCTACAATCCACTTTGCCTGCAGTCCCTGCTCTCAATGCAGGTTTGTTGTTGGTTGTTTTTTTTTAAGTCCATAAAGCATGAACTGACCTTGAAAGGCAAAGGATTCCAGTTCTTTCTCCTTCAAGCAAAGCACCTCCACCTTCATGTAACAGTCCCATTGCTCATTCAGTTGAAATCAGCTCAAGTTGGCATCTCATTTTCCTTCTGGGTGCACAAGCAGGAAAGAAGGGGCTCAGGTCCAGGTGTCTCACTTCCCAGACAAGAGGTGGGCAGAAACAGCAACACTACCACTGACTGCTTTAGCTTTGGGTATGAACTACACATAGTTACCCGTGTCTCTAGCAAAGCCGAGAGGTTAAGTGAACTTTAGATCTGCCCTAAAAGCAAACTAGGCCATTAGTGAACAAGAACACCCAAGCCTGGAGCACAAGCTTGCCTCAGCACTTGAAGGGAAGGTTCCATTGGGCATGAGGGATCCACCACTGCCAGATGACATTGCATGGGCAGTCTGAAGATCCTTCTTGGCTGCAGGAGCCAACATTTCAGCCAAGATGGATTTATTCCCCTCTGTAGACAGTCCACAGCTTTCAGTGAATTGGGGTGGGGGAGTTGTCAGAATTCAGTGCTTATGGCACAGCAGAGCTTTGAGAAGAAAGAATAATCTCAGACTTATATTTAGCAAATGAGCAATGAAGTGAAATGGCATAGCAAATGCTGACGGTAGTGGTGAGGCTGTGGGGGTGGGAGGGGGGCGTGAAAACTGGCAAGAGCTTCATGAGAATGAGTTTTGGTATTTCAATTTTAGAGGTAAAGACTAGATGCTCTGCAGCAGGTACTGAAATTCCAGTTCTGCAGAAATTTAAACATCATCTGAGCTTTTTTCCATCTCCTACCCCTCTGTCTTGTTTGAAAAATATTTACAAGGGGGTGAAAGGCAACCTTCAGACATGTGACCATAGCTGTGTGCTGATGCTTTCTATAAATACGGGCTTACTGAAGCACTAAACTATGTTCTGCTGCAGTACAGCATTATGGCTTCTGCTCAGCAAAAGCTGTTCTCATTTTCATTTCAGACCCCTGCTAGTGTTGGCATCTGGCTCTTGGCTACATGACTTTTTTGCCCTCCATCCCTACAACAAAGGAAAGCACATACCCTTAAGTCCAGGTTTGGCTGGAAAGAACAAAGTCTGGTTTTGCAGCTCAGACCTACCTAATTGGTAACAATACAGAACTGATTTAAGAAGTCTGATGATTCCAGGCTATATTAGGGGTGCTGCAAATCGTTTTGTGTTTTAGTCATCATTCATTCTGTGTTTCTGGCTGGATCTACACAGAGTTCTCTGGTGCATAATTTAGACAGAGCAGACAATTTGCATTTTATTTTCCCCACATACCTCTTTTCACAACTTTCACTTTGCACTTGTTTCGATAGTCCTGCCACCTGTATGTATGTGGTAGGCCCGTTTGAAACCCAATTGTCCTTGGATACTAACACAAATAAACGTATATGCACAGCTCTTCAGCTGAGTAGAAGTCTTACCAAAAAACATAGGAGGCTTTTTTTCAGCCTGCAAAATCATGTGCCTTTTTCACCTTCTTCATAGAATAGAGTGACAAGTCCAGTTCATCTTAGAGAGAGAAACTTGGTTATCCTAAATGAAGGAAAGGAATTGCACAGAGATTTGTGGTGGAGTAATAAATTGTATTTAATACCAGTAAGCTCAGAACAAAATGGCTGAAACTTCTAAAAAACCTGCAGATACAACTATACATACAGTCAGCAGCCAGGAAATACTGTTTTGCCTGCTCGCATCTAGAAATCAGATTAAATCAACAAAATAAGCAACTGCTCGAGAGTTCTAAAAATCCCAACTTTTGTCTTCCTGTTCTTCTCTTCCCTTTTGCCATTACTAGCTATCTTATTTTTCCTTTGCATTTTTCTCCTTTGGAGGGAAAAGAGAACTTATGTACTTAGCTTAGCTTTACTTCATNAAAAAAAAAAAGAACAACCAAAACTTTTTCATGCAATTTGTTAATTTGTTACTAAGCTTGTTCAATTGACACATTGTGGATTCACAAGGCCTAAACTGATCACCATGCAGATTTAGTTCAGACTACATAGTATTGTGTAGTTCTGGATGTGTCCACCCATGAAATAACCTTATGCCAGACCTAGCAGCAAAAATTACTTCCAGACTTTATTTGCCTACAGGTCTGTCTACTTTGGCACCTGTGCCAACTTGCACTGGTGTTTGACTAGTAGCCAAGGAGGAGATAAGTTTTTGATTATTTAATCATCTTCCCATAAAGCATCTGTTCTGAACACTCCTGGAAAGAGACTGCTGGGTTAGATGAAGAACTGGGCTGACCCAGTACGGCAGTTCTTCTGCACTCTCTGAGGGCAAATATTTGTGTCACATTTAAAGGGCTTGCAGCTAAAGAATTCATTCCAAGAAGAGACTGATGAAATACATTTTTGAGTCAAAATAAAACACAGGAGATGGAAAACAAGGAATAGGGAGACTTACTCAAGAACTGATAAATATACTGTGGATAGATACGTGAGTGAAGCAACTAGAAATAACTGAAGATGGCTATTCCAGAAGTTTGGGATTCAATCAGTGAAAGCAGACTTATTAGTTAGACTTTCTAAATGTTCCTTTCCTTCCAGATTTGTTATAAATAAGCTATTATAATATGCAACAGTTGATTTTGAAAGTTAAAGACAAAAGTTTTAGGTGAACCTATGCACTTCAGATATTTCTCATGCCACTTTAGTATAGTAGCAAGGATTTATAGAAAAAAAAAATAGTGAGCTTAAAGAAGAGGAAATAATGAAAAAAAAGAAATGCCCAGAAGAAAGAAACAGCCTTACGAATTTGACCTTGAAATAAGATGTCTTTTCCTAGCTGTGAGGATAATTAGACATTGAAAGAGTTTATCTGGTAGGTGGTAGACTCAGCAGAGACCGGAATCTTTAAAGATTAAATATCTAAGAGATCACTCAATGCAACCCAGCAGAAAAATACCCAAGGTCCATAATATAAAAAAATACAAAAAACAAAAACAAAACCAACAAAACAACAAAACCACAAAAAATTGATTGCTGATATCATCTCTTCTGACCATAGAATCTGTGAACATATAGATAACCCTATATCTTCTCTCCTCCATTAACTATGCAGGGGACAGATTCAGACACTTAGGAGGTGGTAGGGAAAAGAGCCTGCCCCTCCTCTTGAGCTTCAGATTGTGCTGCCAGACAGGACCTTGCACCTTCCATAACCCTGCAGATCATCTATACTTGCTTCAGGCACCCACATGCAGAGAACCAAAAAGATTCACCCAGTCCACATGATTAGGCAGGCATACTGCAGAACTTTCATGTGGCATCTTCCTCTGCCAAGGCAACCAGCTGGCATAAGGCTGGATTAGGCACTTTAGCCTCTAAAGTGAGGGGCACGTTGGCTTTTTGGGTTTAGGTTTTGGGGGTTTTTTGGCAGGCTCCAACATAATACTCCTGCTCACACAATCTGCATATGTCATCTCACCAAGTTTCCTGTCAATTTGGGAGTCCTGAAAACTAGGAACAGTCATACTTGCTCTCTGCCTGCAGCAAGTTTGTTTTCCAGGGACTGAACTGTACCAGGCTAATGAAAATATCACTGGGTACAGATTAGGTCATTTGAGGGAAACTGGAAAGCTTAGAAACAATCAGGTGAGCTGATTTATAGGTTTTTGCAATTTAAGACCTGAAAAGCCTTTATAAGCTGCAGGTTTGATTTTCACTATAGCTTTCCTACAAATAGTGAGCAGAGCTGCAGAAGGAAAGCACAGTGTTATTCTTAGGAATCATTCCTCTGTTCTGCTGTATCTCTATTTGTGTTTAACGTATGACATTAAGGCCTTTTGAGAATGTCTAGAATCACAGAGCAAATGACAATAATACCTTATCAAACTCTCCTGAGTATATAAATAACACATTTCATGCAAGTCTTCCCATAGCATACATTTACATAACTTTAGAAAAAGCCCACGACAATTTACCTGCCTCACACTGTTCTTCAAAACAGTAAAAATCTATTCAAGATTCTCAGGAGAATGAGTACGTGAAAGATTAACATGCCGTGAAACAACTGTTCTCCTGTAGCTACTGGACACCCCAAAATATTTTTATCCTTTTAAAGGCTTGGTTGTGTTTTTTTCCTGCTCTTTACTGCTTTGGAGAAGGGCCATTGTTAGGTCCAGCTTTTGCATTCATCATACATGTGAGCAGCAGTCACCCAAGGCTCTGCTTTCTTTTTGAACTGTATACCCCAGCACATACTCAAGCAATGGTAGAGTTTGGGAAAGCTGGTGTACCTATTAAGTGATACAACTGGCACCCTTCATTTCAGTGAGGGCTGACTAGATGCCATTGACACAAAAGTGTTTTGCTGTAATAGAAACCTCTTTAGAAGAGAAGCTAATTATTTTGTGCCAGTTCTAAGTAGTGTTATAGGGGTACTAAAAGCTTACCCATCTCTGACATCAAGACATCTTATTGTCTCAACCTTCAGGCTTACATCTGCCTCAATTTTTGTGGCTCCTCTAGGCCATACTGCCCCTGGAACACCATCAGTCTTCCCACAGCAAGATCTGGTACAAGCTGGCCTGATTTTGTGGCCTGATTTCAAGCTCAGCAGCCTCACGTAAGATATCTCAGGAGACTACCCTTTGCAAGAACACCACAAGGTAATCCCCCAGCAAAGATGAGTATATACATGGAGTGGGAAAGAGGGACTCTGTTTGCCACTCTGGGCAGACCGCCTCTTCTGAAAAGCCTCTGCTTTCCCACTCAAAGTTCCTCAGCCAGACACTGGTAAACTTGAGTTTGATGATTTCCACAAACTTCAAAAATCACAGAGCTTGTACCACATTGGTCAGTTTTTCCCCAATTCTACATATTTACATCCCAGCACCACAGAAGTAAAACATCATTTTTTTTTCCTTCAAGGACAACAAGCACAATTCTCCACAAAATAAAACTCCCTTTAAGCTCTTAAGAGGAAGAAAGAAGCAGGAAAAAAACCCAAACATCAAGACACCTAGCAGATGTTAGTAATGTGCTCTGCTGTATCAGCAACTGATGCTTTGCTGCCAGCTACACAGCAGAGCGGGGCAGCTTCAGCAGATTAGGGCCCACCAGTTCATACAGTGCCTACCCCCACTCCTGCCTTTGATTTGCCCCTGCATATTCCTCAATGGCATGGAGAATATGGGGAAGTTATAGTCACCAGTATCATCCTGCATCATAATTTCAGATTTTAGGCAAGTGATACCCAGGAGACAGTTGCAAATAATTTTTTACCAGGAATACAGGAACAAAGAATCATCTCCAGCAATTTGGACAGCTCTTCCTGCTAAATCACAGCAGCTATAAGTTTCACACTTCTGTATCTTCCCAAGAAATATTTCCACTCATTTTTGCAACTGTAAGGATTGATCTGTCACTGCAAAGGCACAGAGCAGGAAACAGTTCTAGCCTGTCTTTAATTCTCATGGAATATAAGATTTCCCACCTTCCTAAAGCAGGAGGGATTTCTATTTAATGATTATGGTTATCAAAAATTTGGTGTGAATTAGTTGAGAGTTCTCTTTGGCTTCCAATTTAGTTATTTGCTCAGTTGCTTTTTATCACCTCAGGAACTGGCCTAGAATCTAGACAAAGTTTTAGTTTAATCTTTTTTACTGCTGTAACTGGTAATGTGATGTTAGTGTCTCTTCACAAGATGGTTTCATTTGGTGCATCTTTCTACCATCCTCAAAGGGCTCTTACTGAGAATTGTCCCACTTGCTTGCTATGGATAGGGTCCTTTCATTATTCCTTTAGTGGTTTTTGAATGACCACAGCCTGTTTCCCTGAGTGGTCTTGACCTGGTCAGGAGTTTTAATTCTGGTTTTTTCCCTCTCCCTGCAGTCACCAAGGCTTTGACATCACTGCACAATCTCTTCAGAGTAATCCCTATTAGAACACTGCAACTGACTGAATCTGGTCAATTGGAAGTATTAGGTCAAAGATTAGAACAAATGGAGAATTTCAAACCCTGCTGTTGACCTTGGGAATTGGAAACTGCCATTCTCAGACCATAAGAAGGTCACTGCTGATAGCTGCAATCAACACATATCCCTGCTGCTTTGCGGGAAAAAACAGAGGTGACACTCTTATCATACACATGCTCATTTGTTATGCTCGCTCTTCTCTGGCTGACCAGTCGATCTCCCAGTCGGAACCCTGCTAACAATTGCAGTTTACTGAATATTTGTACGTTAATAAGAGATGCTTAAAGTCCTGGAAATAACACACTCACCTCTAATTACATTTTCTCTTTCACATACTGACCTCTGTCAGAAAAAGACTTCTGTCTTGCAACAGTTTGTGAGAATTTCTGAGGCCCTTCCGTGGACAAGGATTAAAGAAAATGAATTGGAGACCTCTCGTACAAGTCCTCCAACTCAGAACAAAAGAAATAATGATTAAAACTTGTAATACAAGGTTGGTTTTTTTCTATGGTGATCTGAGTTAACAAGTTGAAGAAGCGAAATAAAACCCACTTGATTAGAAAATTTCCACTAGACTAAATCACAGTAACTCACTCTGAGTAGTCATGTCCAGAATGCTGCCTTCCCTTATAAATCTCTGGATTTAAATGCTTGAATCAGTAGGTGCTGGTGCAACCAAGATATTTTTTAATCATAAATTCAAGTTCCCTGCTGTTACATATTCCCATTTAGCATGTGAAGGCAGTCTACACCACTTGTAAACGCTTTCTTCCATCTTATAAATAGCATCAGCTGATGGAAAATCCTCAAAAATCTTTCTTTAGACATTTTATGTCTTCCTTCAAATTCAGATCCTACAATTTGTGTTCTACTTATTGGCTTCTACAGACAAAATAAGAGTAATTAAAACCTGGACTAATAACAGTTCATATTTACTTCTATACCAAATGCTTGCAATATGTCTACTAAGCAATCCAGACTATTACACAGTTAGAGATTGGATATTCTTGATTTATCAGATAGATACCTAAAAGATTCAAGCATTCAGCATATCTGGGCTCAGAGCCTAACATTATTATTCTTTTAGTTTATGCCAAAGGAGCCATACTTTCTATACAGAAATATTTTTCCTTTAGACCAGTAACAGGACACAGCCAACTGAACCAGCTAGGACCTCGCCATCAACAGCTGAGGTTGATAATGTATGTTATGTGCTTAACAGGTTAACAAATAAAGTCTCCAGGTCCAACATGAGGAAGTCCAACTGTGTTTGCAGTCACAGAGATTAGTTAGTTCTTAGAGTCCAGCTGGAAAAACCTGTAAGGCCTGTGAGGAGGTGATCTGAATTCTATTTCTCACTAGATATTCATATGCATTATTTCCATTGGCAAGTTCTTCTAAGAATCTGCCTGCTGTTGGATGTGCAACGTCACATTCAGCACCATTGCCTTTCACTACTCCCTGTACAGTTCACTCTTCTCCTCCACACTCGCCACTCTTTGTCCTACCTACTCACTACTTGAACCTAAGATGGGAAATGTGCATAACCAATTTATTCCCTCTGAAGCTCCTTGACCTTTCCTGTGTGAAACAACTTGAAGCCTCAGTTTTCTTCATTTCCTCTTTCCTTGCCCTCTACCAACTCCTGACGCTCTTTCTGCTCTCTGCAGTTTTCTACTGATTATTGCACTTCAGCTCTGATCCTTACTGCTCACACCCATCTCTGCAACCTATTCGATTTTGGCAACTCCAGTCCAGCTGGGCATTAGCTAAACATAGGAGGGCAGGGGGAATCAAAGAAGCAAACTACAAACCAATCTCTGCTCTGTAGGTGCTGTCGCAACAGCTCCTCAACCACAGGGTTCTCCCACCACCCTAAAGTGTATGCACGCTTTCACGTACAAGATCAATGAACACATAGGGACTGGAAGGAGAGGCACAGCAATCATTGCTGCCTGCAGACAGAATGTTCTGAGAATTCAGAATACATTCATAAATGAACAAGTATTGGAGAATACATAAATTGATTTTTTCCTCAGGTATTTAACAAATCTAGGCAAAATTAAAAACCCTTGGCAACATTTCAAAGGCGACTTTTTGCCAGATTTCAAATCCCCACACCAAGCCAAAAGCACAAAAACATCTGAAACAGAGTCCTTCCATTAGAAAAACAAACAAAAAAATAAACAACAAAAGAAACCCCCAAAGAATGACACACAAACACCACCCCCCCCGAAACCAAAACCACACATAAAAAAAACCACACCAAAAAACCACACCCAAACCCCTCAACTTGCACCAAAAAACCCACGCACACAAAGAACCCACCCCACCCATTTTCCTCCTAGATTTATCTCCTGATAACATGGTTCTGCCATGTCTTGTATTAACCAAAATCATTGCAAGAGTAGGACATCTGGGAAGAAAGATATTAAATGGGATAATTAAGAAGTTGGAAAATAAGTAATTGAGAACAATATCTTGAAATGAAAAGTGCTCTGTAGCCCTCTCTGCAAGTGCAGCGCCTGAGTATAGTTCTACTTTGCATTCCCTCAGCAAACTTTTACTGTAGCTAAACAAAGAGGAAGGTTAACACAACATTAATTCTTTTTCAGTATTAATTCTTAGTGTGTATCCTGCTGGGGAGATCCTTTAACATAGAAGGTGAACATCCCTGTGGTTTTCTCCTCCTGCATTTGTGAACCAGAAAGTAGGATTTATTCTTCTACCGGAGAGCACAATTGCCTACATCAGTCTCAGGTGCATTAGCAGGGAAAACAAATGCTTTCAAACAGGGGGAAAGAAAAACCCCAGTGACATAAATATAAATGAATCGGTAAAACTGCATAATCAGATGCATTCATGGCCTTTTTTATAATTACAGACAGTTCCCTGGAGGGCAGTCACATAGAAGTAAATACTTTTTTGTATGTCATATAGGTTATATATTGCTAGCTGGAGTGAGAGTAGCAGTCTGAAATGAAAGTCAATACAGAACAACCTAAGCTTTTTAAGCTCCTCTTTCATGTATACTTGAGCTGTATATAATCAGGGACATCCATCTTAGAAAAACACTCTTCCAACACACTGAGATCACTGCTGCCTGGGAATTTTTTCAATCCCATTTCACTTATACCTTCTGACAGTGTTAGTGACAGCCATGTCACAGAGCATTAAGCAAAATTGTGAGAATTAATTACATGCTATATGTTTAACTTTTCTTGTCATCTGTCTCTGCTCCTTCTGTTTGAAAATTCATTGGCTCACCTAAATCATCTTCCCTTCACTCACAATGTGTATTACCCAGACCCACATTTGCATTAAGCAATTACCTCCTGTTCTTCAGGAAAGGAACAAATTTAAACAAATGGAAAACCCTTAAAATGTTTATGCTCCATTAAAACCCAATTCTGCTTTTAATCCCAGACCAGAGTGTGGATAGATTCATTTATATTACATAGAACTTGAGTCTCTGTAGTCCCTTTCTCTCTAATGAGGCTAGTAGACAAAGAAGGAGCTACTCATTGTAAGCAAGGGTATTACTTTTGGTCCCACTATTTAATTCTGTTTTATTATTGGTGTTCCAAACTGTATTTTGTCTATATAGCTCCCTTTTCAACTTTCATTAGCTTCACTGTCACAGTTCACAACTAGACTAGAACAGAGCAATAACTGCAAGGGACACAGTTATTTAGGAAGGGAGAAGTAGATGAAAAATGCCATTCTTCCCAATCATTAGAATGTAGTTTTTTGGCTCCTTTTGCCATGCCAGGCTATTTCTGGACCAACATACAGGTCCAACAGTTACCTTAAGTCAAGCTGCAACACTGGCACAGCTTGACAACGTCTGTTACTGTGATTTGCTACTGATATGATCCCTCATTGAAATATAGTCAATCCACTAAGTGGATTTTATAAAAAAACCCCACCCAAGTATCTACTACCACACCCCAGCCCTACTAGTTTTGTTTCCACCTCTCAGGAAGAAATCCAGTTCTAATAAGACCAGAGAAGCAACAAACATTCAGCCAAATTACATCATTTTCGGAATGTAGCATTTAATACCTTCATGCACCAAGCTGTCTTTTTTTAAATTGCTTCAATTCTTTGTTTGAAGGCAAGACATTATTTTGCAAAAAGCCTTGTTCTCCCTAAAGCCCTGCAATGCCAAGCCCTTCCCTTTACACTTGTTAGTCATGGAGAGAAGTCACCAGGAACTGAGTCCTTCCCCTGTTACATCAAAGCTGTACTCAGAGCAGCCCTACATTTGACAGCTCAGCTCTCTGGTGTATTTGTTGTGGGGTCACCAACGAGCACAGCCTCACTGCTGTCTTGGGGACAGGCAGTGACACAGTCCTGGCCACTGTCCTTTTCCCAGAGTTTGCTGCCATTCAGATATAAAAGAAGTTGTTTCCCTGGTGAACGGCACTACACTGACAATGTCAAGGACAGCATCTCACCTGTGAGACAGGCAGCTGCTCCCTCTCCTGCAGGAGCTGAACATCAGCAGAGCATACCTGGCCCTGCTTATGCCAGCGCCGTGCTGCCAACCATCAGCACAGGCAAGGATCCCAATCTTCTGCCAAGACTCCGTGGCTTTCTGCACCCCTTGAGGGGTTGATTTTTGCATCTTTGCCAGCCCTCTGACTGCTGCTTTTCTGCATTTCCTCCTGCAATAGGTTTCCCTAGAGTACATGGCGGGACAGATCAGACTGCATATTCCGCTAAGGACAAAAGGGATATGGGATGACCAGACCTTGATTGCCACACATCTTTTCTTTCACTAAAGTTTTTCCAGGACAAGCATGAGATGTTTTTAGCAGAACATCTCAGTCTAGCAGGGACCTGATTAAGCCAGCAAGTCATGACATCTAACTTACTGGACAGGATTTGGCTGTGCTTTGCTAGCCAGCAGATGAGTGTGAGAAACAGGTACTTCAACTGTTCCAGGAGGGTAAACCCAAATAGAAGTCTGAAGGTCTTACAGCTTCTTCGAAATATTTAGGGAAGGAAGTGTTCCCCTGAACATGGAAACACAAATTGTTGCTTTCCCTTCAGACATGTGGTGGCAAAAGCATGGGGAAGGAAGGTGAAAAAAGAAAAAAATACAATTAACTGTGGTCTACCCAGTGTAAAGGTACCTGGCTGTAAGACCTATCACTGATGCCTATTCTGTAATTTGCAAGTTTACAACTGTCTCTATCTGACACAAGTAGAAGTAGCAATATACCTGAATGCAGGAAAGTACCTGCAGATCCAGGCTGCATCCCCTGGGAAGTAAGCTGCAGTAACTGCTGGTATGATAATATGTGAGCAAGCACAAATGACTATAAATAGACACCCTAGGCATAGATTGCATAGTCCCATTGACTAGAGTGGCAATATCCACAAAATCTTTTGCTTTTCCACAGAAGTAAAAAATCGTGACTGAGCCCCTAATTCTTTATTGCTCTCCATTGCAACTCCCTGGAGAGCTGAAAAGGTCAGTAAGGTGTGTTCAGCAGTAGTGTAATGTGCAGAAGGAAAGCCAGCTGTATTGCCAGAGGCTGTGGACCACACGACCTGTAACTCTTGAGTTACCTGTAACTCTTGAGTTACAGGTAACAAAACAAGTGTAGAAGCTTCTAAGGCCACTCAAAAAACCCATTAAAAGTAAGAGTCCCACAATACTATGCAATAGAAGAAATGGATTGTTTTGGATAAGGATAATTTAAGTAATAATTACATTTTGAGAAAAGTCTGCCGAGTGATAAATGCAAAGTATAAATCACAACTAACTAAACTTGTTCAGCAGCAGTAGGAAACTTCCCTCCTGAAGAGGGAAGAGAAAAAGAAGCCTCCTTCCCTAACAGAGACAAATTGGAAATCTTTATTGTCAAAATGCTGTCCTTCTTGAAAACAGCATTTTGTAAAAAAACCAAGCTTTTTGTAAAAATGTTTTCTTTTGAATTCATCTGTCTTCATTAAATCTCCCTTCCTCTCTGTTGCCCCAAGAAGAAACCTCCACTACCTTCCACTCCATTTTCTACAAACTTGTGCAGCCAGTATTACACCAGACACCAGGGAGCTCTCCCTACCTTTACTTGCTGTTAGCATCCATCAGGACAAGACAGACACAGATGTGAACTAATATCCACTGAGCTGCAGACAGCAATGTAGCGCAGGTAACTGCTCTCTGGCCAGTTTGCAGGCAGCGTCCCCTCACTGTTCCTCCTTTCCCTTGCTAGGCTGTTGGGGTCACATTTAAATGCATGCCCTGGCATTTCCTTAAGCGGCACAAAGTTTGCCACGGCAAGCCTCTACTCTGAATTATACGGCATTAACTTTTCTTTACAAAGCAGAGGTGTTCATTCAGTCACATCTCTAGAGAGAAGGTGAGGGGAAAAAAAAGGTAGTGTTCCTCCTCCCAAAGGGTCAGGCTGTGAATGACCAGGTACATTTCAACAGCTTGAACTCTGGTCCAGAAATGTTTTCAGGGAGGAGAGTTGCTGCATCTGCATACAGAGAAGCTGAAGGGATTTCAGTGTAACATATACTTTCCTTTTGGTTACCTTAGTTATTGAAGCCTTTATCTGAACATAAACTCAACAGACAATCCACAGACAAATCCCTAGTGTGATATCAGGCAGCCAGTGTAAATAATGCATAAGAATAACAGATGGAGCCTCTGGCCAGAACAGGGTGATTCAAGTTACACATCCTCAGACTCTACTCTCAACTTGGTGTGCAGAATCCAATTGCAATTTCTACATTGAAATATTTGTGACACTTCACTGCCACCAAGAGCTTCAAAAGCCATACTGTGACATTTATTTTTTTAAACAGGACTTTCTCTTGAATTCAGGGGAGGAGACACTGATAAACAATAAAGAGCAAATGCTATTTTGGTTGGAGACATTCTTTTTCTTTGACACGGGAAGTTTTCCCTCTCCCAGCCTTTTATAACATCTAATTACACAGGGAAGTGTTTCTTTTTTAGGGCTTCTTCTGCCTCTGTTTAACGTCAGTGACTCTTATTTCTGGTGCAGAGATTGTTACGATTAAAGTGAATTAAAACTTCAAGAAACAAGCAGCAAGAACATATGAAGTTATTTGTTCAGGAGCAGAGGTATCATTACCAAGAATTTATTGTAGTAATAAAAGTCAGAAGATAAAGGGGAAGGTTTGCACTAAAGTGTATCAAGATGTTTGGGAGCAAGTCCTACCCAAAGTCAATAGGTGCTTTATGAAAAGGATGCTTGGACTGTCATGATTCGCAGTACAAAGAACTCTCATCCTAGATATACATCCAACAGGCTTTGCAAGACACTGTCATCTTTTACCCACAGCCATAGCAGGCTACAGCAGTGGGAGTTTGCACTCTTACATTCCCACACATAGCTCAAGTCTGTCCTTTCTCCTCATTCACGTGTGTGAGAGGAGGGAGCAGAAGTTGCCCCAATAGGTCTGGTCCGGTCCACCACCACCCTGCCACTAGTAGTACTTCTGTAGACACCTTAAAAGGCAAACAGGTGACAAAGCACCATAGATCTCTAAAATCCAAACTCTTCACAGCTGCTGATTTTGAGTTTTAATTTCCAAAGAGCAAGTATTCACTATCTGATAAGGTGTCAATAGAGAAAATCTTGGAGGAAGCGTCAGTTCTCATTTTGATGCTCTTCGGATTCTTTTCAGCATTTAAAAAAAACAAAAAAAAAAACCCATAACTGAAAACCATAATACAACCCTTCTGTTTCTAATCCTTCACTTGAATATATGACCAGTGACATCTCAAATAGATGTTCAATTGTAAAACATTGTGCTCTCGGGAATTTTAACATTTTGTTCTATCCTCACCAGTAACAAGCAGCATTAAAATAAAAAAAAAAAAGCCATCTCTTCTCTAGTATGTACCATTGTTTCCTGCAAGGATTTCCAGTATGCTTTTGAAACCTTATTGTACAGGACACAATAAATCACTTAATGTAGACCCTATTTATACATTTCCAGAACAAGTAGCAATCATTTAGACGACAATTTCCATCTGTGATTTTTTTTCCATTATTCAATTAATTCATAATAATTGAATCAGAGGATTTCCTCCTTGAAATGAGCCCTATTCCTACAGTCTAAAGTTTGGAATCATTGAGATGATTTCTTATTTCTGTTGTCTTACAAACACAAAAACCAACAACTTTGTGTGTTACTTAATTAACCACAGGTCAAGTAGTTATTCATTGCGGAAGAGACAACGTTAATAAGTACATAAATTAACATGATCATCATCATTTGTACATGTTAGAACAGTGCCTGAGGACAGGCCTCTCATAGAAAGCCACTGTTCTGGCAACACACAAACAACTCAGCCCTCATCATTGAGGAGTTGTTAGGCTCTGAATGCATGAGAGTGGCAGAGGAAGAGGGTAAAAAAAGTAAGACAGAAGCAAAAGAAGCAGACCTATTTACACTCAAGTACCAGATTTTTGTTTTCCTTTTCTTTATAATCCTTTGGTCCAGAACTTAGAAAACCAATAGCTAAAGAAGGGAGAAAGCCTAATCAAGAGCAGGAAAGTAATGGGAGTAATTAGGAGGAGAGGGACATCAATCCAAGTCACAGGAAGAGAGAAGTGTCTCTCAAAAAGCCACCCAATCCCACAAGGCAGAACAGCCCCCACAAGAACAGATGCTCTGAGCCTGCTCCAGCAATAACAGTACCTTTTCCTGGTAACGTCTGCTTCCCAGTCCTCAGGGTGTAGCTTCTCCTTAGTCCCCAAACCTTGAAAACCAACACAGTGGAGATAGAAAGGATGACTGCTAAACCTCTGACCAAAGCTGTGCTCTGCTCCCTTGTTGCTAGGGGTGGTAAGGAGATCAGTTGTCCCAGCTGGAGCTCATTGCCTCACCAAAGGCACGTGAAGTAAGTCTGCACACCTGCTTTCCCATCTTTCACAGGTGAGAATAGAGCTTGTCAAGTTTATTAAGGAAAATATCCTGAATAGCTCAATATAGACTTATTATAGAAATATTGCAACAACAAAATCAAGTGACTAAGCTATTCTTAGTTACTATAAAGACAGAGAATATCCTTGTGATGCTCCATCTCTTTTTCTTTGCTTTGCTGGTTGATAAGCTGGTGGAACATGCGAGTGTACCAGGGGCTGTTAGGTGGGGCAAAAAGGGCAAAAGAGAAAAAGCATGTACACACATTAAGAGATGGATAGCACAGTAAATGCAGGCACAGCTAGACTGCAGTGTTGAAAACACTGTGGGGAAAACAAATGTGAGCCCTGAGCTCTGAAGTGTGATTCTCTCACTTTCCAGCTAGGAACAGAAAGCAATTTGGTGAGATTTGCTGCTCTAATAAAAAAAAAAAAGAGGTTGTGTAAGAAAGCTGTGGCTGCAGCATGGCTACTCTTTTAGCTTACAGGTAAGGTAAAGCTAAAATTTCCCAGCTTGGGTACCACCAGGCTGTAAAATACCATGAAGTCTCCTGGTTGTCTCAGCACTCAAGAGCCTTATTTGTGTGGTGTGCCTGCACCTGTGACTTGAGCTGGTGCCTAGAAGATCATTACCCAAGGGACACCTCTGCATATTGCTTTTGGACATCAGATCGTCTCTCCCAAAGCGGTGGGGAGAGTCTGTGACAGCAAATACATTGGGCAGTACTGCATGGCATTGCAGCCACAACTGGAAAAAGCAATAACGGAAGCATGAGAAAAAAAATCAGGGTCAGAGCTGGGAGGAAAAAGTGCATAAGGTGGCAGCAGTGACAGCTCAGGCAAAGCTATTGGGTCTGGGAGGCAGGCGCAATGTAATATACATTATATGAGACAAAAATTAGGTTTCATGTGGCCATCACTCTCCTAAGGAAGCTCTAATTGTCACATAAACCACTTGGGCTTTCCTCCAGCTGAAATTACAACCTCAGAACGCAGTTACTTGCTGATAATGGGCTGTATCTTCAGCGACTGTAAATCTGCATGACTCCACAAATGCCAGAGCAGATTTAAACTGGCTGAGTAGCCGATGCTGAACACTGCACAAACACTAGTCAGAGGCATCTTCTGCCTACTGGGTTGACAGGCATGGTCTTTTAGCGTGGATGGGCTCTTGTCCTCACAATGCACCCCTTTGTGTAGTTCTGATATTTCAAGTCTGAAGCCAGCTTAGCTATACCTGTGCTGCACAACCTCTGTGCTTAGCCTAGACCCGAGTGCCCTGCTCACCCACGTGTCATGCAGGGAGGAGGGGATGCCCCATACTGATGGGACATCTGGATACAGCTGAGGCAGCTGCTCAGTCCAGGGGCTGGGACATGCCCTTGCTCCCTACATGACACTGCTCTTCCCAGATGGAGGAGCTTCCCTGCCCAGCCTGGGTTTCACTGGTGCTGCAGTGGGTAGACAAAGGACTTGCAGATCTTCTGCGCAGTACTCTGTAATAAGTGCATTCCATCCCATTCTGGCTATTAGCAAATATAAGAGAAAGCACTAGATGCTGCCTGATGAATTACAGTTTCTCTGAGTATTTTTGTCTTAAGGTTCTATCCCTAAAGCCCGTTTGGTACCATGTCCCTATGGTGTCTATTTACATGATGAAGAGTGGCTTCTGCTCTAACCTACAACCTAGGCTTTTTTGTGGCTTGAAGGAGGTTGAAACATGCACATAGATTTTGAAATCTGTCTCTAAACATTTCTTTTAGCAGCAACTGCGGATCACACCTCATAAACAGACACATTTTTCAATAGACATTTCACATTTGTTAGTTCTAATCTAATTATTTATAGAAATGTCCTTTTCCTGTGATCCATAATCTTCTCAAACCTTAGTTGTTTCTTGCTGTGAAAAATGATTCACACTGAGCTGAATGTATCATGGTAGCTGCATATCTGCTCGTTGCCATGCAGTTTCTGATCCAGAAATCTGAGTCTGGAAATGGTTCCCAGGGAGTGAATCTCACAAAGAGCACTGCCTGAGGGTTAATCGAGTCCCCAGATGTTCAGGATGCTCCTGAAATTAACTGGCAGTGCATGCAGAAATGTAAGTAAATGTCCCTGAACATCTTCTATCAGTATTTATAGCATCTATTTTCTCCTAATTGACAGGCATTTTAAGACATTTACCTTCATGGAAGATTAGCTCTTTTAATTTACAAAGTTAATTCTAGTGGCTGGGTAGACCCACGCAGGTTTAAGTTAGCAGTCAAAATGAGAACTGGAAAGTTCAAACATTTATGTGAACATCTAGTAAACCTCTCTGGTCCTTTGACACCAGGTGCAAATTAGGTTGCCCATGGGACTGGGGCTACAGCCCTTTCAAGACAGAGTGTAAGTGCAAAGGAAAATAAGTTCTTGGGAGGGGAATTGATCCCAGTTTTGGTGACCTTAAAGAGCTTAATTCAAAACTGATTCACTCTAGGAATACACCAGCCTGAAGATGGTCAGAAAAACATGCATTGCATTCAGAATGCCCTTTTCCCCATTTCATATATACTCATTCTGGGACCATAATGCAGTTGCCTTTCTCGGGAGCTAAGGAAATGCAGGCACACGATCAGTGCCAGGGCTGCTTTTGCCTCACGCCGCAGGCTGGCTCCCAGAGCCTGCTCTGATCTACTGGCCCCTCAGCAAGCACATTCCCGTGGCTACAGAGCGAAAGCTCACTCTCAGTGGTGCTGAGGTTGTTCATTGCTCCCACGGACCTCAGGAAGGCTGCAAACAGCAGAAAGCTCAGTGTGACTCAGTGCCATGGGGAGCTCTGCTCTCCCTTTACACAGGCTCCCTGTTCTCCTCTGAAATTCTCTATGGCACGTTTTTAATAATCCAGTTCAAGGTGAAAGCTTCTTATCAGCATTTTTGTCCCTTTAGTATACATTTTTATCCCATAGCAGAGAAAAAGGTGTATTTTTTCACCACTGAGAAACACCCCAACCCTACATTTCAAACGACGGAATTACTTGTTATACAAAATTACTTAGACAATCCATATTAACATGTTAATCAGGATTCAACAACTTTTCCGCAGCAGCTTAAAATTAATGTTAATTTATTTGGGTAAATTTTGTTAAGAATTATTGTATCATGGTAAAAGGAAACCAGATCATTGCCAAAAGGGTTTGTTTTGCCAGTGGTAATCCTGACTGGTGAAGAATGCAGCCACACAGGGAGTGTTAGAAATGTTGGGCTGGGAGAAGGGGAAGGTTTTTCCCTCTATGATGGGTTATATGCTCCCATTGCCCTGCCAGCTGCAAAAAAAAAAAACCCAAAACCCCCCCAAAAAACCAAAAACCAAAAAACCAAAAGGAGCATTGTAAGCCAGTTGTGTTTCTATCGATAATTGAACTCATTAGTGTCACACAGTGACTTGGCCTCCTGTTTACCTCGGTAGACGCGGAGTACTGAATTTGTGTCGTTTCTGATTTCTCCCTTCCACATCGCAGCTGCTCAGTGTAGATACTTTTTCACAGCCAATTAAAGACCTAGGACAGGAGCAGGAGTGAGAGGGAAGACATTGTGTGTTAATTAGATTTTTTACAAATAATTGACCCAGTCAGGCAAAGGGAATATCTGAGATCTGTTCTTGCTGTTGCACTAACAGATCTGAAGTAGTTTTGCATTGAATTCACTTAAAGCCTATACTAGACATGCAGAGTTTCAATAAGGAAAGATTTTGTTCTTTGGGGTTTTGGGGTGGAGAAAAAGACACAATTCTCAACTGTATCTAAAATATCTTAAAATTTCTACAGCAAAACAATACTAAGGTTTTTTTCTAGAATGAGAAATATGACCCTATATATAAATATAAATGCTATTTTCACAATTAATCAAACACATTTAACATTCTGGTATTTTTTACCCCAATGACACATTTGTAAACCTAACACCTTTTAAGAAGAAGTGAACAGAAAAATTCTTCTTGTTGTTAAATGAAACACTATCCTTACATATTTTTATAAATTTAATGTGGAACAATAATAAAAATAACAGCTTTTTTGTTAAATGAAACTAGATTTGTACTATCAAACCATGTGTGTATCTGCTGCACTCCTTCTCCCACGGCCTTTGAACGCTGCTGGACACCTTCAAGGAAGCAGCTAGCAGAGGTGAATGGCTGATGTTCTGAAATGGGTAGCAAGATGCCTGACAGAAGAGAAAATTTGTTACTGTGTTCACTGAAAAGGTCCATGAAAGAAACCATGCAGGAAAAAATAAAAACTGCACGAAACCAGGTTTCCCCACTTCTACATAGAGCAGGAGGTACTGTGATTACTCTGGTGGGCTCTGATTCAGAGCTGAGCAGCTCTATCCTCTGGGTGAACTCAGAAATACTTATGGTATCAGAAACAATCACAGAAGAAATACTGAAACATGTCTAAATGAAACAGGGAAAAAAAAGGGAAAAAAAAAAAAAGAAAGAAAAATTATTACACTTGTGTTGTTGTGTTTTGTTTTCCTAATTCAGTCTCCTAGGTAGGACTTAGGTGGCTAAATCTTGTTCCCTACCCAATCTCTCATGGTTTGCAGGGCACTGCATGTTTAAACATGCTAGAAATCCGGACTTGCATACATATGGTCTTCTAGAGCACATGTTCAACAGTGGAACCTCTATCTTTTGTCTAGGTAGCATGCTGATGCACTTCTTCCATGCCATGCCTCTAAGCCCCACCTCTGTTATCCGGAAGGCCAGATAACATGTTGAATTCTCACCGTGCCCAGGGAAGTGTGACTTTTGCCCTGGCAGTAAGGCTCTTTCATCAGAAAAAAAGGGGGCAACTTTATGTTAGCAGCCAGTGTGAGCAGAGAGGCTGGAGAATTAACAAACAGAATTAGCAGGTTTGCCAGCAGCTATTTAGATTAGATTAGAAAAGGTGTTAGAAGGGATTAGCTGGGGATGGGCTTGGAGATAGTGATAGGGGTCAGTGGGGACATTAGAGGGCACTCAGGGACGAGACTTTCTGCACCACAGCATTCCCCAAGCCAGGGAGAAAGTTTTGTGCCAAGTATCGCTCAGTGCCTGGAAGGGTGAGGTGGGTGGACACAGCACAAAATGACCATGTCCCGTGGGCTCTGGGTGAACGTTACTACTGTACTCCTGTCCCAAACTGTAAGTGGTGCATCCATCCCTAGAAATCAGCCAGTTTGATGCCTTCAGGGTTCTGGAAAGATTCACAGCAGGGCTGTGAATGTGGAATGCAAATGTGCGTGCAATGTGAATACAAGAACGTAGACAATGTTAAGAACTTTCCTGGTGGACCTGGGCTCCTCAGGCTTAACCATCAATTGATTTTACAGAGCAGGAAGCTTTCTAAGGACAATGTATTTTCTGACAGGGTGTGTGGTAATAAAGTTCCTTACCTCCCACAGTAGTACTGCATTCATTACACAAGAGGTAGCCTTCACTATGAACATTGCCTGACATAGCGTCTTCTTCTTTAGCCCCTACTCCATGTTGCTGGGGATCTGTGGATGCTGCCATGCCCTGGTTGCATTCCTGCCACACCTCAAAATTCATCTGGAAATGATTGCCTTTATCTTTCCTCTGTTGCTCTTCCATCTCTCACCTGGAGGCAATGGAAATGAGTCTGGGAGAGAACACACCTGGCTTTTTTTCGCTTGGTCCTCATAGGTAGATTACTGATGAAAAGTGTCTTCCGCTTTTTCTTCTTTTCACAAGGTAATGCGCTCATACTTCTTGCCCCTGCATCCTCCCTCCCTCTCCATCTCCACCTTTTGAGCATTTCACAGAACCCTCAAAAAATCGCAGTAACCAGATCCACCAAAGCGTGAGACAGAAATCTTGGGAGTTTGCAGGTTTTCCTGCTGGCATCTGCAGTGTTTCAGGAAGCCTTCTGTAGACTTGGGAAGGGTGAATTATAGATCTAGCATCAACCTTGCTCTGCATAATATACCACTGTCTCAAAATCCATGTGGAAGAGGTGTACATCAGCAAAGGTGTGGTCAACTATGTGGTCAGGGTGGTCCTCAAATCCTGTTAAGTCCAGAGGAGTATGATGGGTGGATAAAGGGCACCCTGCATGGAGGGGAAGCCCCCACATCTGTGATTTGCATGGTTTGAACAAAGAGGGCCCACAAAGAGTGCTATGGAAAATAAAGCTCAACAGACTGGAAAGGAAAATGCTTTTACAATTTTTTTAAAAATCCAGGAAAATGGAAAGAGTAATTATTAACAGCCTTGGTTCTGCTCTGGGCATATAAGTTCCAGCAGGACACAGGTGACAAACTAACAGGAAATATCAAGGACATGCCATTAACAGCATTTGCTCTTTTGAAAAAAAAAAAAAACAGATGCTGCAGTGAGCATCCACAGAGCTGTTGAGTCACTTTCTTCAAGTGTCTTCCCAAAGCAAAGGGGCACCCTGAGGCCAGCAACTCTGGAGGGAATGCAGCCCCACTGCAGTGGCACAGTATCCCCACTACTGCAGAGCTGAATCCGAGACAGAAATTATTTTCATAGTGCTTAAAATAACCAAACCAACCAAACATGCACCTATATAAAATAACCTTTTCCCACTGGATGGCTACTCTGCTTACACCAAAACAATAACAGCAATAACAGCACTAACAAGCATAACAGCTTAGGTGGGAAAAAAATTGGGAGTATTCGGGAAAGCAAAGGTTAAATCTTCAAAGAAATAAAAGAATAAAAAAATTTGAAACCAAAGTATCTTTTGTGGATGAGTTGTACGTTTTTGTTAAACTGTTTGATCTATCACTGCTAATCATAGAATTATAGAATGGTTAGAATTGAAAAGGACGTAATAGATCATCAAGTTCCAACTGCCCCTCATGGGCAGGGAATTCATTAAGGGAAAATGAGTTATAAGGCTTGCTTTGACTCCCTTCATCCTGTACCCTCTTTTTTTTTGTGTCGCTGCTGCCGACAGTGCCGTGCTCGGCCTGAGCGACTAAGCCCCGTTTAGCAAAGCTAGCAGCCGCTGGCCGGAGCGGGAGAGCGGGGTTTCCCCCCGGGGAAGAGCGCGGAGTCCGGCCGGTGGCGGTGGCGGCATCTCACCAGCAGGTGGCGCTACGGCACCGCCGGACGCTCCGACGTCGCCGCCCCACAGCACCCGCACCACCTATTCGTTTCCCTTCATATAATTAATATAAACACTATTTATTAAATGTACGCATCGCATTTTTAACCCGATTAATTATTCAGGATGAGCACTTGATTAGGCCGTTCTTCTTCTCTCCTTCGCCTTCAGGCTGGGTCTCTCGTATTTATCACTGGAGGGATGTGGTGGGCCTGAAGCTCAGTGGGCTTCAGCTCTCTGCATTTCATCTAGCCTTTCTACACCATGAGAAAAGTGACAGGAGAAATAAAAAAGAAATAAAAAAGTGAAACAGGAATTAAAACTATGCAACAGTTGACATATTATGTCAGATTCTCTGTCACTTTGTTTCCTGTGCCAGTTAGGTATGGGGTTTTTTCAACAGCGTTGTGAAACATGGTTACTTAAAGCCACTTGACTCAGGACCTTCTCCTTAACAGAAAAGTTTCTGAAATGCCTCTTAGAATCACTGTGCAAAATAGCTCTTCAGCAGAGGCTTCTGGGGTTTTCTGTGCTAGAGCAGGAACATCCTACAACCTCTTTTTCATTCAGATTGAATATCAGGAAAAATTTTCACACAGAAAGGGTTATTAAGCATTGGAATGGGCTGCCCAGGGAAGTGGTAGAGGCACCATCCCTGGAGGTATTTAAAAGACAGGTTGACATCCTGCTTAGTGATGTGGTTTAGTGATGGGTCGTTGTTTATTTTGAGTTTTGGATTTCTTTTTTATCAGAGTTAGGTTGATGGCTGGACTACATGATCTCAAAGGTCCCTTCCAACCTAGACAATTCTGTGATTCTATGATTCTGTGATTTCCAAACTAATTCTTCCAAGTTCAACTATTCTGAGATTTTATGAAGTAGCTTCTACTCCCCTAACTGGCTGTCCCCTTCCCATTGCTTTATTTTGCTTCTTCTGGGACATTTTGCTTATTCTCAGTGCCTGCTCAAGTTTGTGGGACCCGAATTATTCAGCACTGTCATTTCCTAGACTGCATCAAAAAAAACCAAAAAACCCTACAGTTATGCAAGTCTTAGAGTGCTATTTCCCAGGAATGGTGTTGAAAGATCAGTCCTTTGATTAACTTTCATACAGCCACAGCAATGACCCTTCTCAGCTGAGCTGCCCTAAAATACCTGCAGAGCACAGCTGATGTTTCTGTACTCAGCCCAAAGAGACACCAAGGGGGGCCACACCCTGACACCTCACCAAAGAAGGGCAAAGCAAAGCAGAAAAGTCCAAACTCCAAAGCTGAGTTTCCAAATGAAGTGTGATGGCCCAGCTTTGTGTTTATTAAGCAGTAAATAACTAGTGTCAGCCCTGCTTATGCGGCATACTTCTCCTTAATGAAAGTTAAATGTGGTCACTAGCTTGCTACGGACATATCAGCAAAGATTTATTCTTTCTTTTAAACACATAATTGAATGGCCTTGGTATTTATATAATAAGTAACCCATAAAATCTTAAGGGAATTTTTGTCCCTGAGACTCATTTCTGTCCCCACTGATTTAGCAGTAAAACTGTGACCGGGCTTGGGACACATGGGATTATGAAGAACGATACTAGACATTTTTAATCAGACGGTCTCTTAAAATGTTTGGAGAAAGAAATACTGGAATCCTTTGAAGTTACTTCCAATTCAGATTTTAAATTAATTAGGATGTTATTTCCTTGTAACAACTAGGCCATAAATCTGGTTTCTAATTAAATACTGGGTGAAAACTTTGTGTCACATGTCACTGTTTGCAAATTCACTGTCAGATTTGACCAAAGTAACTTGGAGAGATGCTCTTTGCTCCTCCATAAGCACAGCAACTTCTCTCAGGTAAAACAAAGGAAAGCTGAAGTACTTGTCATTATGTTGTTATATGAAAAACACACCAGTTTAATCACTGTAATCGCACAAGCCACAGATTTATTCTGCAGTTCTGGTCAAGATTTCACTGAAATTTCTCTGTCACAGTCCTCCAAATCCTGTCTCTTGTCTGTGGAGGAAACTACCAGTGTCTGGTGCCACATTAGTCCTTAAAGTGTTAGTGAAATTTATTTTTACTGGACCATTTCCAATCATATCACTTTTTAAGACAAATATGAGCAGCTTTTACTATCCTGGCACAAAAGTTAAGGAGCAGATAATGCTAAGTACTACTGTCAGCCTTATGGGACAATGCATTTCTAATAACTACAGAGTATTCTATGTATCGCTATTTCTCTGAATGTTAGGTCAGAATAGTCCTGTTGTCTCTGTCCCTTATTACCCTTCATTCCTCCATCTCTGTAAGCGTTTCTTCTACTTCTTCAGCTAATTTAAATGAAAATCCTACTATTTTTCTAGCTATGAAATTAACCCTACCCTTTTCCTTTTGTTCTCTCCTCTTTGATCCCCCATGACATCAGTTTAAAATAAAAAGGCTTTGTACACCTGAACTTTTTTTCCAAGTTAACCCTCAATGATTCCCAGCATTTAGTGATCACCAGTTACATGAGTAAGATTAATAGTTTAATGGGACAAAAAGAACATTAATTTCTTTCATTTTACATACTTTGGTGATAGTATTCATCAGGGAATCACGGAAGGCTGGTTTTTGAGCTGCTTAGTTAAAAAAATATGTCTCTCTGCTATCAGCCAAACTGTTGTGGTTTTTTTGCCCTGGGCTTACAGGCTTACAACTGCCTCGTCAACAAAGTGAATGCAGTGTGAGCAGAAGCATGGTCAAGGGGGTGAAACACAATATAAACCCTGACCCTGTCTCTTGCAGCTCCCTACTCAAAAGGAAATCACCACCTTCAGATGGCATTGCAGAATTACTTGACCTGAAATCCCAGCCTGCAGCCTTCACCAAATGTAGCTTGATGATATATCGCTAAGAAAGGCATGGAAGTGTTGGTAGCACACATTATTTCCCCTGTGCTGAGCAATGCCCAAATGCTCTATGAACTCTACCCCATGTTTCTGTCTGAAACATTTGTGCCATCCCAAGCCTGCAGCGTCTGGGACACCAAATATACGGTCATGGCTTTATGCTGCTGAGCACTCCACTGTCTAGATGCTCTGCCCTGACCATTCAGAAGGGTTTTGCATAACCTTTCACAATTTTTAACCTAAATCTCATGAATCTGTTATTCACCCACCTTAACCATGTATAAAAAGTTTCAGCAGTCCCTGTCCTTCATTCTTGAAGCCAAGGAATAAAACTGTCCTTTGGTTGTTTTGACCTGAAAGCAGTAGAGCACAGATGGTTGTTAATATTTAACTGTACCCTAATCTTCTCTTTCATGAGTAATATTTACCCATACTACGTGAGGGTGAGGGATGCCTGAGACAATTAGGACTTGGAAACCATCATGTATTTTTGTATTTAAACAACTCAGACGGAAATGTAATTCTTCTCAGTCCCTACCATGCAATGTAGCCTAATATTTTAAAACTGGAAGTGTGTAGTAGACACTGGTCTGGATATTCAAGTGCCTAGAAACCTACCTGTTTCTTGGAGATGTTGTAGACAGTCATTGCCTCCAGAAAAACCTCAGCTGGAATCTGTCCATGCTTAGACCATGCTGTACAGCCCCCCAAAGAGTCTACATGTGGGTTGGATCTGCTGGCAGCTATTACAGTCTAAATCCTGCTACACTTACTCATAGGTATTTTTCTTACCAAACAAGCTTTACCATTTCCCTGACCCCCACCCTCACCTTTTTAATTTTAATATCATCATAAATCAAGATTTAAAAATATGATGACTGATTCTGAGTGTTTGATTTACCATCTCTCCAAGGCCCTGATTTTCAGAGGATGCCTGGCCAAAATTTTGTGACCCTCAGACCACATTAAAATGTCAGAAGTTAGACAAAATATGGCATTACCAGCAGAGCCATAAGTGAGATGAAGAAATCCTCTTACCAGAAAACATTGGTTGCATTAACATAAATGAACAAATTAAGACTTTTCTAAATGCGTGACTAGAGAGCTTTCAAATTAACAGTAATGGGAAGATGAAGTCTGCTGAGACACTTGTCTGTTTTCATACAGGTTTGACAAAGGTCTAGCCATCACAGAAATTAAGGTCTTACAAAGTCTATTCTTTGAGGGAGAGTCTGTAGTTGGAGCTAATACATTACCGGCACTGAAGAATCCACTCAAGAGAGATTTGTCCAGATGACATCATACAAGGAAAACACTTTTTTGGTACATCAACCATAAGACCCCCAACTCTGAAGCCAGTTCCCATTAGCATTGCACTTTCAGAACAACTTTCACTTTCTGGTTTTACAGTACCTCATTACCCCATATTTTTTCCCTCCAGCAATATGTCCTTAGATAACTTTTGAGAAGTCCTGCTGATGGCCTACTTTTTGGGGGATTTTATTTTACTTTTCAGGGTAGCGACTTCATTGACACCCTGTGAAAGTCACAGAAATGCAGGTTCCTGATCTTCAAAATATGCTCTACAGATGAAACAATTGCTCAAATGCCTCTCTTGCCATTTCTGGAAGGACTCATCTTCTACTAGAAATAATGCAAGTTCATCGATCTGTTTATTGACTGCACTCCTGCCAACTTTGTGCCTGTTTTTTCCTGTCATGATATTTACCACTCACTTGGGCACATAATTCTCACAAACCGCAGGGCAGGCTCCTTCATCCTTATAACTGAAGGCCCTCCCCCGTCTTCCCACACGCTTTTACTAATCCAGCTTCTTGGGTTTTGAAGAAGAGAGAACTTGCAAGCATCTTCTCTGTTTGTCAAGTGATGCAGCAGTTCTTCTGTTTTAACAGTGATGAAAAGGTGCACCAAACATCACTGAAAATCTACATTTCGCCAATTGACTTTCTATGCTAGCAAGGATCCAACTCGTTTCTGATCTAAGATGACAACAGCAGATGAAGAAAAAAAAGTGGGTTATATTCCTGCAGGGCTGAAATCTCATTCTTTGCTGTTGGTTGATTTCTTTTTTTCCTGTGTAAAACAAATGAACTGTTGGCTGGTGATCAGGATTGCTACCTCTTCATGGTTTCTGTTAAAAAGCCTTTTGCTACCTCTCTTCCTGCTTTGCAGCTAAAATTTCCATAAGAGACAATTACAGGTCCTTGAAATGTGATTGAGGGCATGGGGAACACCCTGTGGCTGTTAGAGCAGGCTGGCAAAGATGGGATGGAGATGTATGGCAGGTTGGATTGCAGCTGTCAAAGAAGCGGGAGACAACTGTATAACTCTTCTCCCTTCTGGGCCAGTTGCATACTCTTTTCAGGAATGAGAGACAATTGCTCTTATAAATTAATTCATCTGGGAGGGTGACTGAAGTGGTCTGAGAAACATAGCTAGCCTTGGAAAGGAAGGTAGTACAGGTACTCAGAGAATTGTAAGAGATCTTCTTCTCCTTGATAGAGATCAAATATTGAATTAGATACTCATGTAAACTGAGGAGAAGACAAACTAAATTATGATTAAATAGTGGAAACACAGTAGTTCCATGCTGTTTCTTTGTAATAATTAACAATTAAATTTCGGCATATAGTTTAAACCTATTGCTATGTCTTTCTAAAATCACAGTATTTCATCTTTGAGAAGTACACACGTACTAATGCATGTAGCTATTAAGTATTATAAACTTTGTCTAGATAAAACCATTGTCCATGTCTGAGACTAAGATTAGACCTGGCCACACCTAAACTCCATCAGGAGTTTAGAAAGCAAAGACATATACTCTAAATCTTCTGACTCATTGGAAGATTTTTCTTACCCTTTTGTGTCTCCAGTCTCTGCGTGAGTCATTCTAACTCAATTCTACCTCATTTTTCCTTTACGTGTTTCTTTCATGCAGTAATTAATAAGGTTAACCTTGCCATCACACTTATTGAACCTTGGTAAACTGCTGTTGAACTTTCATAGATTCCATTGAATTTATTGAACTCTGTCAAATTATTACTTTTACCTCAATGAAACATATTACTGCTTCTCTTTTTTGAGTGAGGTGCATTCCACCTTTTGCAACAGCAAGGTGCCCCTTTGCTGCTGGCCCATGCCACCCACAGCCCCTGGATCTCCCGTGCATAACGTCTACACATGTGTAACTCTAGGCTGCCCTACTACCCCTCTCCTCCTCAGGTGCCAGATAGGAAAAAAGTAGATAAAAGTATCAAATAAAGATCTTTTTACAAATAGTAGATATTAATGTCCTTGTGACTCCTGCCTAACTAGTACCAAATGGAAAGTTGGATGCCTTTGTAAACATGGTTGCTTATGGCCAGTTGTCCTGTGTCAAAGATAGACAAAGCTCTAGAATACCACTGGCTTTGAAGTGCAATAAAGGAATAAAAAAATCAGTTGAGTGCTATTTTCTTTTCTTTGCAGAATAAATATGTTTGTTCAAGGAAAAAAAAGTAGATGAAGCTCATCTGTGTTGCTGATTTGGAAGGATGACGTAGGCTGAAGAGATCCTCTGGGCAGCACTGCTGGCTCAGAGGTTGTCTTATTCCGCAGCCAGAGGGCAGGAAGCTCTGGGTTACCATGCCAGTGTTTGAGGATATCCAGACATTTTTACTGATCTAAATGTTCAGAGCTTGCAAGGCCCTGATTGCACTCTAGAAACACACACAGTTAGGGTGAGTGGAGGAAAACTAAAACTTCACTTGTTCAAAGCTCAGAAGACATTCACAACACAGTTTAAAATTTAGGGATCTAATTAAGGACCAGTTAACATGAGTATTGTGCTCAGAGAAGCTACCCCCCTTTCAAAACCTTAACTATTGCCTCATACAGCATCAAAAATCATTCAAAGGTTGAGAAAATAGTTAATTTTTAATATTTGGGCTGAACAATACTGAAGGGAGGGCTGGTGAAAATTACACGAGTCACCTGAGATGACCAAGTTGTCAGATCAAGAAAGCACTTGAGGTTAGCAGCAGTGATCTTGCAGCCTTTTTTGTAGCTCTATTTTCATCCCCAGAAATGGTTCAGAAAATGCCTAGGCTGTGAGGGCACCTGAGGCCTAAGCAGAGAGTTTCAGGGATTCCCAGGGCGGCTGAAGAGCAAGAGCTCTGCTAGAGTTTCTCCAATCAAGTGTGCCAACCGAAACAGGCGCTGCTATTCCTCACTTCATGTGAATGTCCATCCTGCACCCCCAGCTCCTCCTGGGCTGGACTGGGGTGCAGCATGCTCTGCAGCAGGCAGCAGCAACCTTTCACCATCCATTTAATCGGTGCACTAATTATCCCATTTTAAACAGTTCTAAAATAAACCAGACTGCAGTTATGCTGAAGAAAAAAAAGTAAATATGGCTGTGTCTGAAACCTGACTACAATCCAATTTCTTTAAAGGTTGCCTGATACAGATATCACAAGAAACAGCTCTGCAGCAGCAGAAATTGATTCCACTTCCCCTCATTTGCCAGTGAACAACCTTAGGAAAACTTTCAAATTGATGGTAATTCACTAGTTTCAAAGGGCAGACAAAATAAATCTTTAATAAAGAGGTTTGCCCCAAGAAGGAACTGCCAGTTTAAAGAGCATAGAACTCCAAATCATTGGCCTGTGCTCTCTGTAATTTAATACAGGAGGATCTTGGCTAACTTCATTAAGAGGATGACAGTGAAATTGAGATAAATCATCCCATGGTGGGGGAGGGACCAATACAGAGAAAATTATAACCAGTAGGACAAATAGTTTATACTATCACACAAGTAATTTACTTCCACATTAGTGTTAAAATGAGTTTCATTAACACAAACTATGTATTTTACATCGGAGCCCATGATATTGTGAAATTAAACACACAGCATGAGTCCTGTAAATGCATCTATAGTTCATGGACCTTTTTTAGGTTTAGTTCTTTATTATTTTCAGCCCACTCATTGCGAGTTAATTTTGTTCTTTTTTGCAGTAACTTCTCAGTTGAAAATTTTGTTTTAATTTTTGCATCTTCACCAACTAATATCTCAGAAATGTCTTTACTAACTTGTAACTCAAGTAATCTCAGAGTTTTTACTTCTAGTACTAGCTTGTAGCAAGTTCAAAAAAATATATTTAACTCTATGAAAAGATTTCCATCCCCTGCCATCTTTTCCTAGTCATGCTAAGCAAATACTTACTAAGGCTTCATGCATGGCTCACAGTGACTAGAAAAACAACAGCGTTAAGTAAGATAACACCATTGCACAGAGCTTTAGTTCTGCCTTTTAAACTGCTGGTTTATTTTTTTCCCTGCAAGGAATATCAACAATTTTCATAAAGACTTTTCCTCCAGTAAGCCGAGTCACCAGTTTTATTAAACACGTTCAGCATAAATGCACATTTCAATGACATTTTTTCTGCCTTTTCACAAAAATTGCACTAAATATCATTCAGTTCTTCATATTTAACACGAATTTAAATTCAGAAACTTTATTAACTTTATTTCAGGCCTTGTAATCACAGCTTTTCAATGCCAGTCCTCTGTAGCACCCCTTTTGTTTGTGTCTATTCGTTTTCAGAGGCAAAGTGCTGGATGCTGAGGGAAAAGTTGTCCTGGCTCAGACATTCTCTTATTTAATCTTTGGGCATTAGTGATGCACATCAACAGGACTGGTCTCATTCTGTGTTTTGGAGGTAGCGACCTCAGAGGGGTAGAGGTGGGTTGTGACTCTGGTTTCGGCTGAGCCCCACCCTCTGCTTTTCTCTTCTCACCTCTGCATTCCCCATAGAACACCCATCCCCTTAGGACAGAAGTGTCACTGGGATTACCATTTTTCACTATGGATAAACACTGAGCATCAATCATTTCCAAGCATATCCTACAACTCAATGTTTTACGTGGCAGCTGCCAGGCACCCTGCACTTACAGACTGCAGGCACAACTTCAGCAAATGAAGGAGTTTAGTCAGTACAGCTAAGGAGGACACACACCAAAATGACTTCTTTCGTATATCTTGTTCAGGTCTACCTCTAGGCTCTCTGATTTTTAATATACTGAATATATATTAATATTATATATTAATTTCCTGAAACAAAGTCCATACTTCAGCATAGAATGCCGTAGTTTAAGACTGAATGAAACGCAAGAGCCTTGACTGGAACAGGAAATATCTTTTTAATATTTTTATCCTGTTTGCATTGAGTTAGAATACATTTCCTTAGTACAGGGTACAGGAAAATATTCTTCTTATAATTGATTGATTTAAAAGGGTTCTGCTCTACATCAGCAAAGGGGAAGAAAACAGACTTGTGGCGGCAGAAGACCTGATTTTGAAGTAAGAGCACTAGATATTAACAACTGCAATAACTGACCTGTCATGTTATCTGCTTAAAAAAGACTTAAACGATGACTTATAAACTAAATTGCAGAGTGGAGAATCACTAGCTATGTCTGATTGATTGCTGATGGATGTTTTATGTACAATTCAGGCAGCTATAGGGGCTGCACGTACATTTTCCTGCTACCACCAGCCATGACACGTCTCCTGACTCTATGGCATTGACATCTATTGTGGCAGCCAAGGTCCTTCCTGGGCCATGAGCTGGACTTTGCTTTCTCTGAGCAGGGGGAGGAGGTGGCTGGTCCTCCCTTGGCTCATGCATGGTGGGGAGAGGCTGTGGCAAGAACTCCTACTAGCCTTAAGGTTCTGTTTTCATGCCAGCACCAAGGAAACCCAAGAAACCAAACGAGAAAAGCTGAGGTTTTTAATATACTCCAAGTCTCTATCCATTTACAGCTCCAATTTTCATAGGTCTCTAAGCATTTCTGTATTTGGTAACCTTCAATGGATTTCTTCACTGTGGCTGTTCTTCCCTTTGAATCAATTAAATCTTTTATCCTGCAGCCCAAGGAAACTTTCATTATACAGTAGGAGCTGAGCTCACACTGAGGCCTCTCATGGAGTGAAGTTATCACAAGGGTCTCTTTAACAGTCTGCTGCCTGTTATAACGTATCTCTTATTCCAAGGACAGTCCTTTATTTCTTTTTATTGTTCACATTTCATATGAATGAATGAATCAAATTTCACAGGATCACAGAATGTCTGAGGTTGGAAGACTTCTGGAGGTCAACTGCTCCATTCCCCCTACTTAAGTAGGGCCACCCAGACCCAGTTGCCCAGAACAATGGCCAGAAGTTTTTTGAATATTTCCAAGGGTGGAAACTCTACAACCTCTCTGAACAACCTGTGCTAGTGCATGGTCACCCTCACAGTATGATGTATCAACACTAAGCAATCATGGAATCATAAGAAAAAATATCTGAAAGGATGCTGTGAACATTTCTAACCCACTCATGTTCTTAGGACAGGATCATTTACACCTAATTGTTTTTGACAGATATTTCTTTCATCTGACCTCCAGGAATGGAGGCCCCACAGTCCCTCCCAGCAGCCTCTTCCATTCTAACATAGAAAACCTGCAGTTTCACTACTTTCAAAGTATTTTTTTTCTTTTCTTTGCAGTTTTAATCCATCCATTGCTTCTTCTCTTAGAAAGAATTGGTCTTCCCCTTTCTCTTGTAAAAGCCTTTTATTATTTTTGAGGTAAGTGTTGATTAAACCTTACATTCAGTGTAGAAAAAAACCCCAAGCCCTGAGAATCAAATCCTCTAAGAAAACCTATAATAAAGTTCAAAATTCTCTGTATTGACTGAATTGAAAATATTCAAAGAAAAATCATTAACACAATCCCATAAGAAATTGTCTGTTGTGTTGTATTTCCCAAGAACTGTTTTAACAGTTCCAATTCCGGTTTAAAAAAAATAATATGAAGAAGTAAGTATCTTAAAAGATAACTTTGAAAACAAGTCTTTGCTCACTGAGTTAAGTATGTTTTATTTCAAATGTTCAGTGAAGAATTGAAGACCCTCTGGGGAAGTCTAGCTGTTTCTAGGGGGAAGAGCGCCACCAAAGCTCCCTGAAATTCCAGTGCAGAGCTACCAGACGTGTAAAGACGCATGAGCCAACCCAGAGGGGTTTCTATGGTGTGGCATGGCACAGCAGAGTGCAGTGCTGCCTGCATGGCTGAGGAAACTGCAGGGCTCTGTGACAAAAATGGAAAGGAAATGGGAAAAAAAAACCCAGACCCTCCTGCTTCTGAGGTTAAAGCAATGCTTTAAAGGAGAACTATATCGAAAACTTTGCAAAAATCATCTGAAATATTAACCTTTTTTGGAATGCTTGACTGCAACAACTGATGAAACAGCCTGGTTTTCTAGTGCATACAAACAACCAGAGCTATATATCCTGGTAAAAGAAAACTTTCTGTATTGCTGACGTCTCTAGGTAGAAAGGAATCAAAGATTTCTTTGTAAAAGACATGTTCTTCCTCTGATGCCACAATTCACAGAAATATCAAATACTCCTAGGAGCTGTTCAAATATTCCTGTGAGTTACTGCTCATTAGCAGGATATAATTCTCCATCATCTGAATATTTTCAGACTGCAGTGAAGGGGAATTGGGATTATTTACAAATGTAGAGATTGACTACAGCAATATAACTTTGGCAAATTCACATTATTGGCTAACACTGCAGGAAAGGATTATCATGGGAAATATGCTGTCATAATTTGAATTTTCAATCATTTTTCAAGTGTTTCAGACTGCAGTGGATATGACACTTAAGCGTTCAGAAATGCTGAGGCATATCTTCACCAAGTGGTTGATTTTGTATTTGCAGTTGAAAGGATCTTAACGTGTTTTCTGTGTTCTGGAGATTTCTATCTGTGCATCAGCTGAAGGCTGCACAGCTGCAACTTGTATTTTATACATTAAAAGGACTGATAGAAACCTCCAGTGAATAAATATATAATACTAATATTTCTTTTATAACAGGAAGAGTTTCTTATGATATGGTTTGAATGTTAAGAGCAATCAGATCTTGTATGTGCTGCATCTTATAATATAATGCAATCTTTGAGGAATAAGCTGCAAAACAATAATAAATTACAAGTTCTTTGGTCATAAATGTATTTTTTTAGCTAAAGAAAACATAATGGGAAAGTAGAAGGAAAGGAAGAAAATTTCATTTGGTTGTGTATCTTAATATTAATGGACCTGTATTCAGAGTTTGATTCCAGCTACTTTTTCTGATTTGTGTGTGTGTGTCTTACAAAGCTTTAACCATAACTGAAGGTATAAAACTTCACGGAAGTTGAGTATACCACGTTCATATGAAGGATATTGTGTGAAGTGAATTAATTCCCATGTTTTAGGAACTCATTCTTCTCTCCTTTTTTTAAAATGTGTGAATTTTGTTATTTCCAGTCCTTTGCCAAATGCACTCATGGAGAGAGCATTTTCCTTTTGGCTTAGAAAGCATAAATCTGTCAAATACTGCTATTTGGTTCTCAAGTAAAGAGTGCTCCTGTAATATATGTAAAGAATTTAAAATCCTAAAAATCCAAAACCCCAGCTTAAAATTAAGCAAGAGCTATTACAAATAATGTCAGAAACCCTAGAGTAATCAAGTTATATGTATCTGAAGCTAAAAGAACATGCAGCTCAGACGTGCTCAGGGGAAATGTTTTTAACATAAAGCATCCCTCAAAATCAAGCCTCCCCATTATTTTTCCCGTGATGCTTCATCTCCGTAGAGGGAATGGGTGTCACATCCTCAGACCTTTCTGTCAGATTTTGTTCCATGGGCCAACAGATACCAAAGCTGTGAGGAGGCACAAGCACAGACAGCTAATATGAGCATGTAAACCTCGCTTTCTTAGTAAGTCAGGCAAATAAAACTACACCAATGACCTCAGATGTTCACAAAAATGGGTAATGGGTTAAGCTGAGCTCATTGTGCATTGTTGCATATGGTTTGTTTCCAAGACATGGACTGTGAGTTGTATAATGTGCAAGCAGCAGCAGCAGCTTTGGAGCCAGTGTTAGAAGTCTAATTGGGTGAAATCCAGGCTCCTTTCAAGATAGTGAGAATTCTGCCAGGAACTTTTTGGAGCTTGAACTCCTTAACTGTAACTGGGTTCAGAAGTAAAAGCAAACATGACTAAGATTTTTTCAACTCCTGGAAAAAATTTCAACACCTCAAAATATTTATTTATCTAAACAATAGTATTTTTAAAAATGGACCTATTACAGGTTTCATAATGGTAACGAGCTAGAGCCAGTGCTCTGCCAGGTGACGTTCTTACGGAAACATCCTGTGCCTTTAACACAATGAGAACATAAGCACATACAGTTTCTAAACCTCAGCTGGGGACAGTGACTTTTCTTCTTGATTTGCTGTGATGGATACAGAGTGATGCATAATGGCTCACTTGGCAGGCTGCCTTTTTGCAGAGGGACAGGTAGAGCTAATCTCTAAAAATCACTCTGTAAAGAGAGGTAACATAAGAATCCCTTACCAAACGTGCTAGAAAATAATGACTCCCTATAGTTGACTTATCTCTAGGACACGTATTTGAGAATAAATGTAAAACTAGCAGCTGCTCACATGAGGTTTCAGGACCACCGTGGATTACAGTAAGATTGTAAGAAGTTCACTTATAGGTACACAGGAAAGGTGTTTGTTGCAAGTAAAGCCTGCTGAATATTTATTAGCCACTCCTGGTTTAACACAGTCCAGAAAACACCCTTGGAAATCTTTGCTTTCTGAAGCTACAAATGGATTCTGAATCCATTAATGTACCAAATGTGGAAACAAAGTGCAGCTGCTCCCTCATCCCTTGATTTCCTTCAGCTGCAGACAGGACAAGTTTTCTTTGTTTCTGGGTAAGTTAATGGTTTACCATTAACAGCAAGAGAAAGACTTTTTAAAAATATCAAGAGTGGTATCAACCTGTCTCTCTTGCACACATGTAAACACAAAAGCCTAATCATCAAAGCAGAAACAGCAAGGAGTAGTGTGCAAGACTTGTGGTATAGAATTATACCGGACTATGAGAGCAGTGCAGACATTCTGACATATATGGTTTTGTGGGCTTCATATCATGTAATATCACAGGTTTTGTGCTATCATGCTCAGGCACTAGATTTCCTGTATCACAGAGAGTTCACATTAAAATGAGTGTTGGTTTGTTTGTTTGTTTGTTTTAAATGCAGGCTTCAAAGAAGGCAAAAAAGACTGAGCAGTGAGGATTAGGAAGACCATATAACAGAAGATGTTATGGTCCCCAGATCCCATCAATTCAGCTGTTGTCTCACTACTGCATGCCAGAAGAACTAGGCAGGGCGCAGGGGTTTTAGCTATGCTCTTGCACTGCTAGGGCAATCCCATGGCTTGTTCATGTCCCTTTACACCACCTGTTCTCTTTGTGTCTGCACTGATGGATTTTCAGTCCAAAGTGGAGGCAAAATGACAGCAGGAGAGACATAGTACAGTCTAATACCCAAAGTGACAGTTGCAAAACAAAGAGTTGTCGTCTGTCTCCTGTAGGTGTCTGTAAACATCCACTGAATCCTTAGGCTGATGTATTATTCCTCTAGAGAGACATACAGAAGGAAAGTGGGTTTCTTTGCCTTTCTGCAGAGCATTTGGCATCTCCCTGAGTGATGACACATTTATTATCACCAACAACATGAAAATTCATACTTGGAAGAGATTTTTGGTTCTGTAGATATGGACACTTGGGTGAAACAAATGGATTACAAAATAATAAGGAATGGGGCAATTACCAGAACTCATTTTTTATCTGCTCTTGAGCCTCAGTGGTGGAGGGAACAGAGTCATCTGTGCACTCTAATGAAATGTGACAGGCGTTTAGAGACTGAAGGCTGACATTTCCTGACAGCATCACCATCTGCACACTGAAAGCTGCTAGTATCCGGACATCATAATCTGTTAAGGACTGTTTATTATTGTACCTCCAAATCACAGGTCACGCAGATCCTGGAGTTATACGTCATCAGATTTCTATGCAGTCCCCTTACCTTAGCGAGGATCCTAATTCTCAGTCTCTCACTGTGTTCCCTAGTTGAATGTTTAACTTGCCAAATAATCAAGCCAATAGACTAAGATATAGATATTTAAAAGAGGGGGGGCAGGAAAAATCCTTCTAGCCTGCCAGTAGAAAAAAATAGATGTTAACCTAATTCTTATCAGGGCAGATGGAGCTATATAATCTGATTTCTAAGAGTAAGGGATTTTTCAAAGAAGTAAGGATTTAGTATATATGATATACAGCAGTTTTTGCAGCTTCAGAATCACAATGTGGCAATAGTTTCTACAATCCTATTTCTACACAAAATGCAGGTACAGGGAAAAGCATTAAAAGAATGAAAGATGCAACAATAACAGGGGGTTTTACCTAAATCAAGGAGAAACATGTCACTTCAGACATGCTGAAACACTTGGGAGACTAAAACAGGGACTACAGGACTGATCCAGTATTTTTTTCTCAAGTATTTTTTTCAGAGGAAAAAGGTGACCTTGAGACACAACAGTACGGGTAAGTGGAGAAGAAAAGAGCAGGCAAAAAAACCCTTGTGAACAAGCAAACATTATCTTGCAGACCTCAGTTTCCTTGCATTATACGGGAAAGGAGAAAAGGCTCAAGGCACAAGTCAAGTTACAGAAGCAGACATGTCAATCTGGCCTCGAAGAAAATGTTTTTTTCTGAGGTCAGGTATCCTGAAGAGCGGTCTTGAATTCCAAAAGAGTTTGCTAGAACACTGTGTTTTCTTTTCTGCCTGGCAGTGAACACAAAGCACCCAAGGGTTTTGCCTTTTTTTGTTGTTGTTGTTAAATTAAATAAAAACAAATAAAGCACCAACACAACCACACACAAGGATGGACTTGCTTAGCGGCTCCACCTGGTGGAGGACCATTCCTGGTCAGCTGGACACTGCCCAGTGTCTGTAGTTTCGCTTCTTGGAGCCTGGCTTGAGACATGCCTCATCTCATCCCTCCAAGCTTCTCTGAGCAGTCATGTGCAAGCTGTCACCTGACTCAGGCACTGATCTTTGCAGCCAGCTTTAGCAAATGGAAGGAAGTGTTTGTGTACTTCCTAAGCTGCAACAGAGCTCTTTGACTTAGTCACATCCCAAAGCCTCAAGTGCTGAGGAAATATGAAATAAAAATCAGGAAATATGTAGACTCCTGGCCTTTCACCCAGTTACCAGGGGGAAGTATGGCATGAGGCTGATTTATTTTAAACTTGAGTATGATGCAAGGAAACACCGAGTCCTTGTACCTCTAGTATCTCTGTTACCTCTGTTTTGTGGATCTCTCCATTTGATCGCTGTCTGGAAGTGAATATATGAAAATAAAGAAACATAAGAGGTTAAGAAAAAAGCCACGAAGGCAGCTCAGCACTGAGAAGATTATTTTCCCAGGCAGTGCAGCTTCTGTTGTTCCCTGCAGGTTTCGGTGATCTAAATGGAAGGGGACAACAAGACTCCCTCTCCCTACATATGGATCTAGGAAATGTAATGCTTAGTAAAACAAAATGGCTGTATGAAAGTATCTATAATTCTGGGAAAGATGATGGGAGGACTTACAAGATCTCACATGTTTTACTTAAGGTTGCTGAACTACACACATATAAAATTCTTCAGTTGGTGGAGTAACAAGCAAACTGTTAGATCCTCACTACTGTAGATATTCAAATCTGAAAGTCTGCTCTTCTAATATAGTGGAGGGGGGAAACAAAACAACAAACCAGGTATGTGATCTATGGGAAATCTGAAGTCAGTTGGACCTAGTAAACTATCACAAGTAAAGGCAAATTATATCCCAGGAACTTTTTGCCTTGGAAGGAAATATTAAAGAACACTGCATTATGGTTAATCCATCAGCAAGAGAGGGCAAGAAAGGGCTAACACAGTTGTCCTCCTTGGAAATAAACACATACTGTGGGAATGGGTCAATATCCCACCAATGAGGCAAAGAAGATTTACTATATTCACTTTCCCTCTTCTGGAAGCAGATGGCTTTCATAGTTCATCTTGTAGTTCAGGATTCCCAGAATGAGCTTTCCAGAATGTGAAAGAAATGAGGGGGAAATAGCAATAGTGGGAGGTGTGTTTACTAAGTAAATACGTAGCAAGCGCATCTATTCTAGCAGCTGGAGACAGGGGCTCAGTCTTCTGGGATGCAAAGAATAGTAGCTATTCACTCCCTAGGACACTAGCAAAGGCATCCTCCTGCCAAATTCAAAGTCTTCTGTAGACACAAGAACAATGCAGAAATGTTCATCTTCCAACTCATATCACAAAGCAAACAGTTACAGTCTTCACTAGCTGGTGCTTCTAAATGGGTTTCAACTCTGAAAGGACACATAATACATTTTCCTTAAAGGAAAGTATCTTACTTCAATGTTTTATAATCATCTTAGGTGGGTTCAGTTTCCAGCTTGTGTAGGAATTCATTTTCTATCTTTCTGTACATGTTCTACACCCAGCTACTGTCACAACGTGTGTGAATGATTCATGATGATCTGCCCCATGTGACCGCCTGCTATAGGCAACTGAGGGGGAAAAACACCCCCACAACAAAAAATACCATCACAACAAAACCACCTCCACCCCTTCCTTTTCTTTAGAACATTGTTGCTGCTCACCTTTAGTGAAAGAAAAGACAGAAGTCACACCACACTACAATGGAATGTGTAATTCCACAGGGGTTCTAATCAAACCCAAACTAAACATGAACTATTGTTGTTTTAGTGTTAAAACCAGCAAGCTCATATAACATAATCCAAGTAGCAGGTCACTGGAGGAAAAGTTATCAAAAAAAGAAAAGCTGCTTATGTTAATTAAACAAAGAAAATCTGCCTGGCAGACAAGAAGAGCTTAGAAGTAAATGCATTTAAAATACGTGTCTATTTCTTGGTGTTCCCCAGAGTTCTCAAACAGAGCTAGTATGTGTACTCATCCAGTCTGTTTAAGGATTAAAGAAATTGTTGGCTGTGCTGACTAAATCCAGTGAAACTACAGTGGCTGTGGTCTTTAGAAACAGAAGCCCATGCATATCCACCAGATTTTGTGAATGAAGCTCTGGAAGTAGAAGAAAAAAAACAAAACCAAACCTTAATTTTGCTCCCTTTGAAAGGCAGTAAACAACATAAATGAAAGATTTATCAGGCCTCAGAGAATCTCTATGTTCTGGACAACGAATAAGAGAGAAGAAGATTCTGCCAGAGTTTAACATGAGGCACCAAAAGTCAATGACAACAAAACCCATCCATTATAAACCAGGCTCCATCGATACTACTGCTCACTCTTGTTTTCCCCATCACTCACACAAACTCTTTGAACAATTTGGTCCCCATGTTGCAGGAACTGATTGAGAGAAATTAAGCTATGCTAATATTCAGGGTTTCATTAATTTAATTGCTTCTCAGAACTAAGTGGGTAACCAAGAGACTTACAGTGAATCCCACACCCTTTCAAGAATTTATTCTGCTTCCTCTTATCTTTTTCCTCTTATCTTCCTCTTAAAATTTTTTAGGAAAGCCTTCAGTAATGACACATTAACCGCTGCATTTGACATTAGCACACATTTAAAGAACAACTGCAGTGTATTTTTTGGTAGTCATATTAAGAATAGCTACATAGCTGTTTTGATATACCTGCCATTGTAGACATAGCACACTCTGGGACACTTAATAAACACCACCAGAAGAAAAAGAAAAAAAAAAAAAGAAAAAAAGAGACATGACCTAAGTAGAGATTGTAAGATTTTTGGTGCATTGTTTGCTATTGAATATTTAAGACTTTTAAACTCTTAACTATAATACTACTGCAGAATACTTTTATTTTTCTGAAATGATAGAATTAAGATGGCTGTTTCCAAGTCATGGGCTGGGTTGTTTTATTTTAGAGCAGCGAATTCCAATGTAACCACACAGAACCAAAAAACTCTATGAGCAGTTGTATACAGCAATCTATTAACAATATCCTGCTGTGTCTACGTGAATTTCTGTTTAGGTGTTGCTGTTTGATTGTACTACAAAGCAGAGCATATGTATGGTAATAAAATTGCTATACTCAACCTTTATGAAACCATAGCAAGCACAGTACAGGACAGCCACAGACACCTGATCCTTCTTCATGAAAGGACTTGTGATAAATATACTTTTACATGTTTGTGCATCCTTCTGTTCACTACTGATCAGTGCTAAAAGGTGGCGAGTTTGTTTTAAATACTTACAGATTTTAATTGTCTTACATTTGGAAGATACAAATTATTGTGCTGAATAATGCATTAATTACTACATGAGCACATTGTTTGCTTCAAAAGATTGTCTCTAGCAAATCTGAAAATTGCTTTCCTTCTTTTGGCAAGAGAAACCATAGACATGTAAGGCATTAAGACTTTCTTTAAGAGTTTCTTTATTTGTAATCAGACCTGCATCACATCTATAATAATTCTGTAGTCTGTATTTTTTCCAGAAAATATAATCTGCCAGTGAAGATACTAAAAATACCCGCTTTAACCATGTAGTAAGCATACACCAAGCCAAGGGTAAAGTTTTCTTTTGTGCAGCTCTCTCACAAGTGGTACAGATCTCAACTACATAGTCTATGTGCAAGTAGTGTGCAGAACACCCTTTGTCAATAGGAGACACTAAATGCATGCCTTAATTTAGGGATATATACTATAGATAGGAGACACATTATTTGGCTTTTAGGGAAAACTATGCTATTCACACTAAAGTATTTGTTTTTCCTCAGTAGGAGACCATAGAAGATTTTCTCAAGGCTCTGTTGGGCTTCCTACCATTTTTATCTTTCCAAGACATTACACTTCTGACAGCACTGAAAATGATGGGCATGATCTAATGGCTGAGCAAGTGTGTCTAAAAGGGATAGTACAGTAAAGGGATACTGTGGAAGAGCACAGTGGGAGGAGGAGTGGAACAGGCTCATATGAAGCAGTGTCAAACACCTGGATCCACTGGCTTTTGAAACGTCTCTTTTTCTAATACTATGATTTTTAAAAAATTGGACACAAACAAGTTTCCAAATTACAGGAAGATTATTAAAATAATTACCATGAACATACAAAGAAAAAGACATATTTGCAAAGATGTCTTTTAAAGTAAAAAGTAAAAGCAAAAAAAAGTAGAATAATACCAAAGAAATAGGGATTTTTCTGTCCTATAGCTTTTCTTCCCACAGCACTGTAGGTGAGTTCATGGCAAACACCATTTTGCACCATGGAGTCTCTCCCACAGGCTTCCTCTCCCTCATCCACCAGACTTGCCTGCCCATCAGCCTCAGCACTGAAATCATCATCAGTTTTCTTAGGCTCTCAGAAAGCAAAGACTAGTTAGAAAAGAGCTACCTCCCAACCAAAAACTGACTGATGAAAAAGCTAATAGTAAAAAAATTACTATTACGATAAACATGCGTGTGCCTCAAGACTCAATTACTTCTATCTTTCAAAGTTTGCTTGGCTGGGAGAATTCACCCAATGTCTATAGAAGGAAACCAACTGTGTACTTGCCTTCCAAGTCACTTCTCATTATTACAGGATTTAGAACAACTTTAATCGTGTCAAATTCTTCTTTGCATTTTTAAGTGAAAGAAGATTGAGCTAAATCATTATCTGGTATGAGTCAGTGCTGTTAAATTAAAAAAAAAAAAAAAAAAAAGTATGAACCAAGCAGATTTCAAAGGCTTAATATTATACTATGTGGCTATTCTTGATTAAGCCTCTGGCCATGAGAAGAATCCTGAAATTGTTCAACACAAGCAATAGGACATAGTAAGTAATAACCAATTACTTAAACCAAAAAGTCTCTTTGAGAATCATCTGAGTAGAAAAGCAATTATGAAAGTTTGTCTCCTTTTTTGCAGATCCTGCACATCTGTTTCTCTATATTTCTAGGTGTATTACTACAATTCATCTGAAGCAGAGCTACAAGCCATTTCCAGAATTAAATATACTGTTATTCATTTCAGATGTTTAATAGTGCAATCATTATTACAGTAAGGGAACATAAAAATAGAAGTTACGTTTATTTAATTTGTATTTTCAGAAATATCATGGATTTCTTCAGCTATATAGAGCAGTTGAAGGATAAATTCTGCATTACCAGCTTAAAGCAGTGCTATTTAAGGTGAATCTATGTAACAACTGCAAATATCTAAAGTCACTTTATGCCCAGCAGGTGAGAAATATCTACCATGACAGCATTCAGACACAGTGTATTTCCATCCCTCAAGATACTAATAAATTCAAACACTTTCTTTTTAAGACACTCCAGTCTTCATTTTCTTTAAGTCAATCCTCAGCAAACTTAGAAAACTGAAGGAAAAGCTGGTGAACTCCATATCAGCACATCAGTTGCTTGTTTCATTATCAAGAAAACTAAAAGGAATAGTTGAGGCACAAGTGATTCTTATGCAGAAGTATAGAAGTAATTCAAATAAGTAGACTAAAATTTCAGTACTTCTTTAAAAAAAGACATAGATCATAGGTCTATGATCCCAGTCATAGATCACAGTCACTGCAGTCTTACAGGATTGCTTTTTTATTCCAAGATTGGTTCACGGAACTTACCATATCCACTTTATAGTACCATTTCACATTGTCCTTGTTTAATCAAAGCAAAGTACAAATTCATGCTTCAAGGCAGCCTAAAAGTATCCTGCTACACTCAACAGTAAACTATTTCTTCAGTGAAGACAGCTTCTGTGAACCCAGTAACTCAGAGAAGAGTCTGTCCAGCTGAACTGACATAGCCATTGCACGCAGAACTTACATGAAAGTGCACTGACAACAAGCTTTTGAGAATAAGTCCATACCATAAGAGCTTGTGCTTGGAACTACTTTTATAGCTATGGTTATTGTTTCTGTTAAGAGGCACTGCATAAACATGGAGTTAGTCATCTAATGCACTTAATATCTCTCAGCTGAGGACTATCGCTGCTTTACCCTATGATTAGGTGTGATTATACTTTGGTTTGCTTTTCAACAGTAACATTGCACTAGCAATACAGCTGATACTAAAGAGAAGGCTGAAAACATTGCAGACTGGAGGATGGAAAAAACCAATCTGCTCCTTTACTTCTTTTCATGCTTCTTGGTTAGTTTTCCTCTTTCTAGCTGGAGGCTTGTACTGCTGTTTGTTCGCTTCGCCTTTTGCTGGCTCTCCTGGGAAACTTGCTGCACTGCTCGGAGGATGGCAGTCTGCACAATCTGCTTGCTGGCATTCTGCAGCTTAACTTCGTCTTGCTCCGACCCTGCCTTCTCACCTGCCAAACCAAACAACAAAAAAAGGGAACTAAGCATTTGTGGCTACTCTGTGAACTCTTTAAAAATGGAAAAGAGGAGGGGAAAAAACCCCACAGAGGCATTTAGGAAAATGTAGACTCAGCTTCTAATCAAAATCCTTAAGTTAGGATTTATTTGCATTACTTGATCGGATTTTAAAGGTTTTTAAGATACTCATCTCAGTTCATTCTTAATTGACTGTGGTGCTCAAGGACTTGTATTTTACTGTCCAGTTTGAAGCCATGTATGAAGAATTATGTCCTGAGAGAAATAAACCAGAGTGAATTAAAGGTGAACTGCTTTTATGAGAGATCTACCTGGAAACGTGAGAAATTCCCAATGTTCTTTAAGAACACTCAACTTTTGCAAGGAAATTTAAGATAGAGACAAAAAGTAGAATCACCCATTTACCTTAAGGAAAACACTAGAAAGTTGTATTATACTTGAGGGAAAAGACAAAGCCCTGCACCTGGGTTGAGGCAATTGCCAATATCAGTGCAGACTGGGTGGTGAACCTATTGAGAACTGCTTTGTGGAAAAGGATTTGTGGATAGCGGCAGATGAAATATTGGATATGAGACAGCAATGCACATGCAGAACCCAGAAAGCCAACTGTATCCTGGGCAGGATCAAAAGAAGCATGGCCATCAGTGTGAGGGAGGTGATTCTGCCCCTCTAATCCACTCTTGTGAGGCCCCACCTGGAATACTGTGTCCAGCTCTGAAGTCGTCAACACAGGAAGAACATGGACCTGTTGGAACTGGTCTAGAGAAGGGACACAGAAATGATCAAAGGGCTGGAGTACTTCCATGAGGACAGGCTGAGAGAGTCTGGGTTGTTCAGCCTGGAGAAGAGGAGGCTCCTGAGAGGCTTTAATGTGGTCTTTCAGTACTAAAAAGGGGGTCACAGGAAAGACAGGGACAAACATTTTAGCAGGGCCTGTTGTTATAGGACAAAAGGTAATGGTTTTAAACTAAACAAGATAAGACTTAGACTAGATACAAAGAATAAATTTTTCACAGCTGGTGAAACGCTGGAACAGGTTGCCCAGAGAGGTGGCAGACACACTACCCCTGGAAACATTCAAGGTCAGGTTGGACAGGGCTTTGAGCCACCTGGTATAGTAAAAGATGTCCCTGCCCGCAGCTGGGGGGGTAGGACTAGATGATCTGTAAAGGTCTTTTCCAACCCAAACCATCCTGTTGTTCTGTGATCTGTGACTCCGAACCAACCATCAGCAACATTGTGAAACCTTACTCTGTGAGAAAGAAATTAATCATTGTACCTAATTTTTCTTGAAAAGAACTTCAAAATATACTAATTTCTATCATGTTCATAACATACGATGTAGCTAAAAGTAAAATTAAAATGTTGTTTAACGCTACTGAAATTGAAAAAAATAAAACAAAAAGCTAAAACCTGCAACTATACCAAGATGACAGTTTGTTTATAACTAAGAGGTTAAAACCATGAGACCTTACAAAACATATTTTATGATAGAAAAGCTGACTGAATGGAATCACTTGAATACTTGGCACAGTCAGCTTCCCTGATTCAGTTTGTTCCACTCCTCAGCACTTGAAACAATGTTTTTTGGATAAAATTCAATGTTACTTAACAGTAAAGTACAGATATTTCTCTGTGACGCAAATATGAACTCACTTAGTGTCACACAATGAATTAGTTGTCTTCCTGGGCTGATAAAGATCAGCCAACTCAGCTGGTGCTCAGAAGATAGTACGTTAACAAAAGTATGAATAAATATGGAATTGTAAATATAAGTTAGTATGTTGGAATAGGTTATGAGGTTATATGAAATGTGAAAAATTTGCCAATCCCTATAGCCATAACCCTCCTACCCCAATTTATCATTAAAAACATACTGTCATTAAGCATGTTGCTGTTAAAAATTACTGTTTTCTTTCCTTAGGGATGGTTCATTATTTCATTCTTACCACTTAATTTACAAAATGAGAACTTGAAAAGTTTTTGCACTGGGGGGAGGTGTTAGGTGCGGGTTATCCACACCAACATCCAGTTGAAAAAAAGGACAGTTTTCCAGTTAATTTCTACTGGAGTTTTTCAGGTGTTTATCAAGGAGCAAAGCCTGCCTGAAAGTACCACTCGGGTAAGTAAAACTTAGATTACTTCTGTCCAGCTTGAACTCATTACATGATTCTCTTTTTTTTTGCTGGGAAAACAAACCAAGGACAGTGAACACCAAAATTCTGGAGCACTTCTGCCTTCCTGTGATGATTTAGGTACAGTTATGCACAGAAAGGAATTAAGGCAGTTCAAACAAACTCTTAACGATTTTACATCAGTATAACAGCTAGGGTGACAGTAACCCAGGCAACAACAGATAATTTTCTTTGGGCATGGAGAGTGTCAGTCAAGACCTTGGTCTTGGGTGATGTGACCAATGAGACCACTGGCAGTTTATGCTGATCATCTAACCTAGAAAGCAACAGTGAAAATAATAGCCCTTTTTGAGAGAGATACCTGATGCTGAATATAGAGGTCTGAGCCTGCACTGGGACCATTACATGTAGGAACTGGATAGCCAGCTGGGATCCAGACACATTAAGTACTCAGACACACAAATGTCCAGTTCCCCTGGGTGTGTGCTGGCCCATTCGGACAAGACCCAGGGTAAATGGTTGTAGGTGACCCTGCCTGAGCACTGATTTGGACAAGATGATCTCCAGAGGTCCCTTCCAACCCCAAGCCGCCTGTGATCCTATAATTCTAGCTGGTGAAAATGACATAAATCCCAGCTTTTCCACTTCCAGAAGGAGTAAACAGCAGTTTCTGGAAAAGTATCCTCACCACATCCTCTTCTTCCAATTATTTATTTCAAGGAAATCAGTTAGCACAAAGCTGGCTTACGAGAAGCTCATTTATTTATTGATATAGTGGACCTACTCTGAGCAAGAAGACAGGGATTGACTAAGGAACGCAGAAATGATTCATTCAAGGATCCCAAAGGTGCTAGGCTGGAACATATCTATCAAACTGCTGCACCCTGCTGAATCACAGACTGCTGTGGATGAAAACAAAGGCAGAAAATTGAGTGCCTATAGAATTAATCAGGCATTTTAAGAACTGCTTATTTTCAATGGGGTAAATTGCTCCTGTTGTCTATGTATTTGGTGTTTAGCTAATCAAAATAAGAGTTACTAGGGTGATAAGGTACAATTAATTTCTATCTATGATTTTTTTTTAAGATTTGGATAAAAACTAGTTTAATTAAAATTCCATGACAGAAGGTCACTTGAAGTAATTGCTGGGGAAAATTTGCAGGATAACAGAAAGAACATTCTGCCTACTAGTTATTCTTGTCTAATTATTACTTTTTTTTCTCTTGACATCAGAAAAACTCTTCTACCTACTCTCTATGTTTAAATGCTCACCCGACTTATACAGTAGCCCAGCACCATAATTCTGTAAATAGGGAACTGAAAGATCCAGGTTAAGTGATGTTAGATGCAAGCAATTTTATCATTAAGACATGATAAAGTCTCTTTAGCATGTTTTTATTACTGTATCTTTCACTTGTTAAATTTTATGCCAACTAACATACCACATTAAAAGTAATTTGCAAACTCCAGCCTGGCTCTGCAATCTAAAGCATAGTTAGAGAGATTAAAAAAGATCAAAATCTTGGACTGACTGCAGGAATCAGTCACATATTGCACTTTCATCTAAATTCAGTGCCATATATCAGTACCTCGAAATTCTCTTAGCTCACTTGAAGACCTTGTCCATGAAGGAAAATACGCTAGCAGTTTAGAAAAAAGAGTAAAAGCATTTGAAGTAGATTCCAAGAATTCATTGCAATTACTATAACTAATATTAGTTTAAATCCAAGGACATCTTGTGTGGGATACATTCTCTGTGATGTTTCTGAACTATGGAATATGCCTAGAAAAGTATACATGAAAAATGATAGCTATAGAGAAAGAGCATTTAGCACAGGAGAACTTCACTCTGGTTGCACATGGACCTTTTCTCATTTACACACTTCGCTTCCAGTCTGCAGTCAGTCTCCTGCACTTTCTGTTGATATTCCCTAATTTTCCCTTTCAGTTTGCTACCAGTCAAATTTAAGATGCTTTATAAATACTCCTACTGAGCAACACTCAACAACAGTTCATTTGCTTGAATCAGCAGTTAAGTTCTCTACCATATCTTTTGATAGAATTGCTGGGAATACTATTACAAAGCTAAACTATTATGAAGCTAAACTATCTTGCTCTTGCCATGATGCAAGACCACTGCAGATCTACTCATGCTGGCACTGAACTGTGGGGGAATAAGACACCTTTCAGTGGGTGCAGAATTTAGAAGGCAACAGAAGCAACATTTCTCACATTGAAAGAGAGCAAGGGGTAAATGGTGAATGAGCTGTGGCAGGAAGGAAATTTGGACTATTGAAGATCATGGGCTAGAAATAATTTATCCCATACTTTTTTGAGAAGACATTAGTTATGCATAAGCGTGCATGACCATGAATGTATATCAAATCTCAGGAAACTTCTGCTGTCCTTCAATTATCCATTTTGCTTCTTCACCTGTATGAAGTTATTGCTTTTCCCAAGAGAAAAATAATGCCTTTAATTTTAATTCACTTTTCGTCAAAGCATGTGGCATTTATGCAGCTCATCACGTCTTCCTGCAGGTTAGGTCTCATTCTGTCTTGAGGCACAATACAAACATTGCATTTTAAAAGAATGGCTTGGCTTATATGACAGGTTCCTTGAATCCCAAGGGCCATGCATCAGAGGTCAAAAGTTTATGTTCTGCTTCACAGGAATAACAAATGCAGCTTAATTCCAGCAAACGAGTACCACTAAAGCTGTTCTTCCAGAAAAAAAAAATTTTTGTTTGTGTAAACAGCTTTGAGCTTAACCATATCTAAACTAAAAATAAAAATTACATTCCTCTAAGCAAACTTCTGAGCAATTTAGAACTCACAATTACCCAAAATGTATTCTCCTGTTAGCTACAATTTTAAATTATGCAAAATTTCTGAAGCTGAAAGAGCCCTGGAGTAAATATCCTTTCTCCATTGTTACATGAGATTATGCAAGTATATCCTTTAGCCAGAAAATTTACTATTTGTTTTATCAATATACTGCTTTGGATTGCAATAGTTAACTGTTACACTATTTTCTGCAGCACTGCAAAGTTAGAATTAATTTTTCCCCAATATTAATAAAATTTTGTAATAATCCAATGAAAATACTGCTCTCTGGTAAATCTATTTAAATTCTATTGTAATTTTTATAATCCAACTGACGGTATTAATGACATTTTAAACAGAATTGAAGCACAAGTAAGCAAGACTGTGTCAATAAGTCTTCATCACAATGACCAGTATGGAGCCATGGGACCTGTATTCATGGAAAAATGTTGTAGGTTATTATCTAAATTGCATTTATGAACTGCAAATCTTTTGAAAAATTAAAGAACTCAGCAAATTTGTAACAACACAGCATACGTGTATATGTTGTTATTAACAACAACATTCTTTGTATCAATATTAATATTCTACAGGAAACAAAGTTCAGTCCTTTAACCTCCCTTTGGCATTAGGCAATAACATATCTCTCCATCTTGTGGGCCACAGCATGAAAGTTCCAGGCAAGTGGCTTCTGTCAAATATTTTGTAATCTGTGAATTGCAATGGTTAAAAAACCTTCTTTGATTTGCCTTATAGGATGGTGCTAGGATCTCAGCACTAGAAGCCTGATTTGAAGAAGAGACACAAAATTTGAGGCTGCACAGCATCCATAATCAGGAAGTGTTAATGAGTCATATTAATTACATACAGAATGAATGAACAGGGAAGTCAGCCAGGGCTGAAGGCTTTCCAACACATGTGCACAAACCCAACTTTATGCATCAGTGTTACTAAGTTATTTACAAGATTAGAGACCCAATTTGTCTTAACGTCAGTAATGATGCCAGTTCAGAGACCTCATGAAAAGGTCCTACCTGACCTCACTCCTTATCTCCTGCCATACAGCCAGCATGGAAGAGGAACTGCGTCAGGAAGGGGGCCAAACAGAATACTTTTCTCTTCAAAAATAAATTATAAGAATGAAGCAGGAATAACCTGGCTCTGAACACAAATCGAGGAGGAACAAAAGGGTAAAGAAGAAGAGCAGAAATGCAGATAAACCATCTCAAAGGACAAAATAAAATAAAATATAATCTCCAGACTAATAATTTATTGTATCTTTTTTATGTAGACATTAGGTATATCTGATCTGAGTTTTCTTACTTTTTTTTTTTCCCCAATAAGTTTTGATCTTTCTTAAGAGAAAGGAATATCTTGAAATCTCTTTGGTTTGTTTGCTATATAAAAGTTGTATTTTTGAAGACTCCAGTGAGTTATTTCATACTATTTGAAAGATTCTAGCCAAAATGAAACTTCCAAAGCTTTTTAGATTAAGAGATTGTTGGAATCTACAGATACATTATCTATTCTTAAGCATTTTCTCAACATAATTTAGTAAGATTTCTCACTATACTTTAACATAATTAACTAAAAACAGATTATACACCTCAGTCTATATATTTTCTAGGTATTTGCCCAAATAGCAGTAAATTCACTCCTTAAGTCTTGCCAGTCTTGAACACTGGTTGTAGTTCAAGGTAGAAGTCACTGAAAATTCTGCTACACCTAAACCAAGTGTGATACTCAGATTTTGGTTCCAGAACAAAAATTTCTGGATCTAATACTGGAAACTAACATTAGCATATGAGGTTTTTTAACTCTAAAGCTAGAGTTCAGAGTATGAAAAAGTCAGATACTTCCTACAGAGTGTCTGGAACCAGCTGCTCCAAAGTTAATGAAAAACTTACATTCTCTTCCTCTGTAAAATGTTGTTATTTCTTCTAGGGAACACACATATATACACGTTTATATACACAAACTCAGAAGAGAAAGTGAATCAAAGACTATCTAAATTTAAAATGTACCTTGAAAGAGTAAAAAGCGTGGTTTTTTCATAGATGTAATCTTCACAGCATCCCTGTTTGCAACAGGGTGCCATGCTGCTTTCCTCTCTTGGAGCTAATTCTCTAACTTCCTAGAGAAATATTTTCAGCTCTATTAGGAAAACCCACTTCAATGCCAATCTGTGAGTATTTAACAGAAGCAGTAATGGATATGCAACTCCTCCATACTGACAAATGGTGAGTGGATTCACTGATCAAAGTAAGAAAATAGTGTCATTATGTCAAATATGCATACTACAAAGTGAAACAAATGTAAGTAACCCACAGGAGATCATATTTGCCTTACCCATTAGAGAAATATCCGAGTAGCATATGGCCCAGTTTACCCCTTCAGGTTGAAAATTTCAGACTCTCTTGATGAAGAAAGACATCATCTTCTGATAACATGACTACAGGCATTTGCAGGGTCAGAAGACAGCAGCACAGAGCTTACCTGCCTTGACTTCCCTGGCAAGGCATTCTAAAGGATCCTGAAACATTTTATGGCTATTCAGGTCAGCTTTTCATTTCTGCTAACATCAGTAAAGATTCTGCTCCAATTGCAATCCTTTAAAAATTATAAATCTTGTTCTGTAGGATCTTGCAAATTATTATAGAAAGAAGACACGATAAATGGGTAACCAGTACTCAGATAATTTCAGAAAGCCTATAAAGAAATTGTTAATACATTGTTTGCAAGGAATTTTTGCCTAACAGTATTTGTAAACTTAATACAACAAATTGTGTCCTCAATAAAATCCTTAATAGACAAGATTGAAGGTATAGGAATAAATCTACCTCTCACTGTATTTTACAGTGAGTGCATTTAATTTCCATTATCATGATAAAGCTTACAAGGTTGGAATCATATTATTTATGTCTACAACAAGCACAACAGAGCAATTCATCTAGAAGAATAATGATTTTGAGGGACAAACTTTAGAGGTCAGTGTAACTCATTCCTTTTGTACGTTCACCGTTTGATTTTCCAACTCAATACAAGGAGCCCACACACAGTGCAGTACAGATGTTAATAACATCTGTATCACTTATTACCACCATCCCCCAGCTATGAACAACTTCAGTATAGGCTACTACACTGCCACTGTGAAGACAGAATTCTTTTCACTGCTAACCTGAATATGATTCAGCCCAGTGATATGGAATGCAAAGGTGCCAGCCTCACTTGTTTAAGCTTTCAGTTCTGTTAAAAATAGTTTTGAAAAAGTAAATTCTGTGCCAGTTTTTAACACTGTATTGATTCATACGTTAAAGAAATAATTCACCTTGGATTGTCGACTACTTATTAAGCTCACTAATTCAGTCACATTTCTGAATATCTATGAACTAACTTTCACCTCACTAATGAGATCTGCTAGTAGATTTTCACAGCAGGGGAAATATCAATGCATCACTGGGGAGAGGTGAGCACAGGAAAAAATTTTTCCTCAGCAAAAACCCCCAAGAAATTTCCTCCTATATGATTTCTTCCTACCAGACGACAAACACTTTGAAGCATTGTTGAGATCTCTCAGCTGCAAATACATTCAGTCAGACACTTTTGGGGGGCAACTGACCTGCATACTCATATCAGCCATCAAAAAGTCTGGCCAAGAAAACCATTATATCAGATTGCATGAGTTCTGCAAAACAACCTTGCCTGTAGCCTCTGAATTATGTTCATGACATGGTCTTTGTCAACACTAAGCTCATGAGAAAGAACTTTACTTGTACGTACTATCACCTCTTGGCAGGAGAGGTGGGGAGAAGAGAAGGGAGGAGGAAGGTTGTTGGCTGGTACTGCAGAACTTAGAGCATTAGCAGAATGTAGCACAGCAGTTAACAAGGACAAGGACTGTGCCCTGCCTTACAATTGCTGTCACAGGTGAAAGGCACTTCGTAACTGAGAGTCCCAGAGTACGACAACATTCAGCGCAAGCACTGGAGATATCCCACAAGAGGTTATCTTCAGAAAGTCAAGTTATTTGAAGCAATTTTTCCACTCATTAACAGGTCCCTCCATAGCATCTTGATCTGTGCATTGCAGACACGGCTCTCCACAATACCTGCAACTCTATAATCAAAAAAGGAAAAAGCTATCAAGAAATTTCATGTCTTCGCACCCCACAGCACAACAGGTTTGTTGCTTTCCCAGCTTTTCTGCTGGATAATATCAGGACAATTCAGACAAGTAAGCACATCTGTTTCAGTGTGCAGCTGCTATGTCTTCAATTGCAGTTTAATGAGATTCCGAAAATGTTTGGTACAGGATGTGCTTCTGATCTTCAGTGTCATTATGCAAGTCTGCTATACTGCTCCTAGCTTAAAAATGTTAAGAACAGCTGTTCTGCTGAAAAGCTAGTTGAAAAGCTATTGGCATTGCTCTTGTAAGAAAAAGGTGCTGAGCAGTGAATATTCTGACCTCTCTAATGTCAATCTTTAAGTGTGTTCATGCATCTTATTCTTTTTTTTTTTTGCATAAAAAAATTGATGCAAAAAATGAGTCTACCTCCTCCTCCTCCTTTTGGGATTGCAGGGACATGAGTAAATCCTGTGTGTTCATAATTATGGAGGAAATGTCAGGTAAGAAGGAATTCTTCAAATTACACTGAAGAATAACAAGGTTCACCTGAAAAATGAAAACACACAATTCAAAGCATATACAAGCTTAAAGGATAGGAGTGTTCAGGCACTGAAAAAAAGCTGCCAAGGTAAATCTTGTGATCTTTCACGATGTATTCAGATCAAAACTGATTCATTTCGAACAGCAATTATTTAGCTCAAAATACAAATTCCCATTCAAGCAAACATATAGCTCTGTACTGTACTGACTGGGTGAAAGAGTGATGCCCTGCAATAGAATTTGGCAATTTTGTAGTTGTACATTACAAAGCACCATTCTCAAAATATATTAAAATAATCACTTGAATGATAATCTAGCAAGAATTGCTTAGAAAACCCATTAGGTAGCTCAAACATCCTTAACTTTATTGCCAAGCTAGCTTTAAAAATGCAGGCCGTTTTTGTGCTATATTAATACATACACATAAGGGCAAAGGTCTAAGACATAAGCCAGACGTAAATATAGGAGTGATTTGTGCAAAACAGCATCAGAAAAAAATCCTTGGCGTATGAAAAACAGGTTTGTATCCTGCTTGTTCAGACAAATCAGAAGTAAACAGTATTCTTTAAAACTGTGTTTTATCTTTCCACTTAAAGAACTTTTAGGTCTGAAAATAATCATGGAACATGCCCACGCTCATTTTTGGGAAAAGTAACTGAAAGCAATTTGCAAAGAGATAGCATGATATTGATTAGCAACATTTAAATGTATTGTTAAATCTTACAGGTTCATTTAAAAACAAAAATATTATTGATCAGATAGGCTGATATTGGAAGTGATCAGTCCTTTGTAAACTACTGATGTGGTAACAGGAGGCTTGCTACATTCTATAATTTTTGCTGATATTTTAAAAGAAATAATGTTTTAATAATGATTTATTCCTTATCTTACAAGGATAATTATTTAATCTGTGGAATTATTTATAGTTATCAATCTTTTATAAAGTTAGTTGGTAGTGATAAATATATATTTTTAAAATTCTGGAACACACTATCAGTGTAAGCAGTGTAGGGGAAAGGGACCTGGGGGTCCAAGTAGACAGCAGGATGACCATGAGCCAGCACTGTGCCCTTGTGGGCCAAGAAGGCCAATGGCATCCTGGAGTGTATTAGAAGGGGTGTGGTTAGTAGGTCAAAAGAGGTCCTCCCCCCCCTCTACTCTGCCCTGGTGAGACCACATCTGGAATATTGTGTCCAGTTCTAGACCCCTCAGTTCAAGGACAGGGAACTGCTTTGAAAGAGTCCAGGGCAGGGCTACAAAGATGATGAAGGGAGTGGAGCATCTCCCCTATGAGGAAAGGCTGAGGGAGCTGGGTCTCTTTATCTTGGAGAAGACTGAGGGGTGACCTCGTGAATGTTTATAAATATATAAAGGGTGAGTGTCAGGAAGATGGAGACAGGCTCTTCTCAGTGACAGGAAATGATAGGACAAGGGGCAATGGGTGCAAGCTGGAACACAAGAGGTTCCACTTAAATATGAGGAAAAATTTCTTCATAGTGAGGGTGATGGAACACTGGAACAGGCTGCCCAGAGAGGTTGTGGAGTCTCCTTTTCTAGAGACATTCCAAACCCGCCTGGACGCGTTCCTGTGTGACCTGACCTAGATGTTCCTGCTCCAGCAGGGGGATTGGATTAGATGATCTTTCAAGGTCCCTTCCAATCTCTGATATTATGTGATTCTGTGACTGTCTTCTGAAGTCTTCTTACAACTCTTGCCAATTCAAAAATGATTACTTCAATTTGCCTTTTGACCTAATCCAAAACATTGAAATTTCACAGTTCTTTACTGCAATCCTGTGCATACCTCCATCCTGACATCCAGCAAGCAGTGACACTTTTTTGTCTACTTCTCAGGCTACCTAAAGCAATTCAATTCAGGAAAAGTAAAGAAGCTAAACTTTGCAATGTGGACTTTGTCCGCATTTTCATTACATGGTTCATCCCCTGTTGCAAGGGCAGCACATCATGTGGGAAACCTCCAGGTATAATGAAGTCACAGACATCTCAGAGATCACACTGCATTTTCCATACATCAGTCTATCATCAGTCAGCCAGCACAACAAAGTGCAATGAAGCCCCAGTCAGACTAAACCAAGTAAGGAAAAATGTATGTTCTCCAGTTCCTTTTTCTGGAACAGACTCAAAGTAATTAACACTGGGTATGAAGAAAGATCACATATAAATAGTCTCTTCTTGCATACCTGTAAATAGCAACATACTGTCTACAATGAGCCATAAAGTCCAATTTTGAGGATGAAATAGTAGTCTTTTTGTAAAAATTGTGACATATCTACCTCAGTAATATCCAGGCCTGTTCTGCAGGTGTGAGGGGTGTTTGTTTGTTGGTTTGTTTTGTGGCTTTCTGGTGGGATGCTGGGGTTTTTTTTGGTTTGGTTTTGGTTTTTTTGGTTTTTTTTTTTTTTTTTTTTTTTTTTTTTTTTTTTTTTTTTTTTTTTTTTTTTTTTTTTTTTTTTTTTTTTTTTTTTTTTACATAGTAGCTGGTTGAAAGACTTAGGGAAAAGTGCTGAAGCTTAAAAGGCAAGTATCTATTCAGTCAATAGTCAGCTTCACCTCTTAAAAAAGTATATTTAAACTTGGTAAGATTCTTCTACTTATTAGTTTATAAACATAACATGTTAATTCAGAGCTCTGCAATGATGCAACAACCACCTTAAGGAAGTGAGCATCATCTTATTCATATGCAAAAATCTTTGTCTTCAGATAAACAGGTTCCATTATTTTTTCTGGAAAAGTATTTCCATAAATGTTGTTTTCTTTTTTTCCACGCCCCTCCTCGAATGATGTTTACCATTCTAAGTCTCATCATTTATAGTTAAACACATCTTTTTCTTCCATCTGCCTCCCCCCACAACAAATAAACAGAAAATAACATCATTCTTCACATTGAGATAAAATCAGAAAGTTGACTCAGGGAATGAGACTCAATTTCTTAGTAAACTTAGAGAATTCCTGTATCATATAGCCTTAAGTACTATGAAGATGCTAAAGACATATAAAACCTGGATGACTTTTTTTTTTTTTTTTGGTTAATTGGAAAAGAGCTAATGCCAGGGCAGTGATGATTTACAGTGAAGAAAAGCAATTAAAAAAATAATGCAATTACTCAAGCTTGCTCACTCTGAATACCAGAGATTGTCAAGACCCTCTGATTGCTTTATCATTCCTTCTGCAAATTCCTAGTTACCCTATGTAAATTATGACAACATTTGCAAGGAAATCATGGGCTTTTCTTTGTGTAAAAGCAGAATGAAGAAGAATGAATATATTAGAATTTTTTTTTCTTTATGGATTAGTATTGTGAAAAGAACAATTAATGTAGTTATCAGAGATTTGCAGTTTGTTCATTGTAAGCCTTTGGGGAAAATAAGCATGTTTTCATTATTTTAGAGGAACTCTCTTCCTACATTAGTCCAGTCCCATAGTGCATTTCAAAAAGTAGTTCAGTTAATGGTGACAGACTGTCAGATAAAAGGAGTTCAGAAAAGAGACACTAATACGGAAAGGTGTACTACAAAAAAAACAGTGGCTGGTTATTAAGATAAATAACTTGGTCCCAATTTCAGAACAGGCTGTAAGGGAATGTATCAAATTAGACAGCAACTGTGCAGTTAAAACGACAAAATGAACTTGCAATTGTTGAAAAACTATATTAATTTCTCAAAATATTTGTTGATTTGTTGGGTTAGCAAAGGCAACTTCAAGATAGTTTTTCTTAATCAAGGCATAAAGCTTTTGGATTCTTATCCATTCACAGACTGGATATGGAATTCCAAAGGAAGACAAAATTTCTGTTAACTTTGCAAAACAAAGGTATTAATAGCTACTTGCTGTCAAGTTTCAGGCTTTACTCTCTTCTATTGACCTGCTTATTTTACTGACAATTATACATCTTTAAAGGAATTAATTGCAAGTCATTTCACTAGAGAAGACACTATGCATGACTTACATTCATATCCTGTAGCTACTGGGCCTCTCATCTCTTTCTGAACAACAAACTGCTTATTTCCAAGTGTACCAAGTCTGATTCAGATTCTCTATAGCTTCCCTTCTTTTGTGGTGTAAGCACACATACACTATACAGCATGTATTCTGTGACTTTATAAGGCAATGCCTCAATGCCTCACATTAGCTATGAGTTCCTGCTGCAGTCTTCAATTTTGTTCCAATAAAAACCGTCCTGAACAAACTTTCTGTTCTATTCAAATACTTAAGGGAGGTTGGGTGTTTGTATGTAAATTTGTAAAATAACTCTCTGAGTTTCAGAGATTGCATTATTGGCAGCTGTCAGTGTGGGTGCCAGGGGAGAGTCACTCTCCAGTCACTACAAGGCCATGTCCCATTCCTGACCCTTCTATGCAGTCTGACAAACACAAACCCCCACACACTTGTATAGGAGGCTCTTGTCCCTGATGGGAACCACAGAGGTGACCCTCATAACCTCCAGCTCCACAGTTAAACACATCCTAAGCTAAGCCACCTTCTTTGAAACTGCTTGTCTCTGCTCGGTGGCAGCTGTGGTTCAGCTGTTGACCCCTCCCCCGCAGAGCCCCCAGAGTAGCTCACCGACACGGTCGGGGCCTTCCCGCTGGGCTCCCCGGACTGGGCACGAGAAGCGGCTGCCCTTACCTGGAGCAAACACCATGGTGCCGCCCGGGCGCCGCGCAGCTCAGCACCTCGGACAGTTCCCGTCTCCACACGGCTCGGCACGCCGGCCAGTTGCCTGGAGCCGCACGGCTCAGCCGCTCGGACAGCTCCCCGGCTCCGCACGGCTCAGCACCTCGGACAGCTCCCCGGCCCCGCACGGCGGCGGAGGCGGCTGCGGGCCGCGGTCCCTCCCTCCACAATGCGGCGGGGCGGGGAGGGGGCCGGGGCGCCTCCGCCGCCCGCACGGACACACACACACACACACACACACACACACACACACACACACGCTTCTCAGGGAATCATCACTGCCACAATTCGTTGCCCTCCCTGCAGCAGCAGCAGGAGGAAGGGCAAAGAGGAGAAAGGTAATAGCGATCTGCCCAGCAGGGACACCGCCTAATTGCTCCCAATTACCTCTCGGCAACAGCCCCGCTGCCTGACATTTCGGGGTGCACTGCTTTCACCACAGGCTAACAGCCCTGCTAATAGGCTTTGGCGACACCGGACTTTGTCACAGTATTTTAGTTCTCAAAGGTTCAAATGCTGAGGAATTCATACTCTGATTTCACAAGCCTATTAACCCAGCTTTACTGAACAGAAACACTTTGATTTAAGTGGGAACATGAATGTTTCAGCATATAAGAGATGACATCAGGGCCAAAAGGTACATAAATCAATGAGTAAGTAGTGAAATAACGCAGAGGAGGGTAAGCACAGAGAGAAGACAAAACTTAAATTTTTCCACCAACTTTTATATTTCACATTTAATTTGCTTTTATTTCTAAACCCCACGTTCAGGGTGGCCCCTGAACTTCTACAACAGAAGTGAGAAGTACAACAGCCAGATGGGACACAATTTAGAGAAACTAACTGTCCTGTTTAAGCCTCCACCTCTAAGAGGTATTTTGAAAAATATTGATTAGTCAGTGCAGATCTGAGAAAGTAGATTTACAAAACCTTACATTTTTAGCATGAATGCTTGTCTGTAAATTCTTGCAATATGCAATACATTTTCCAATCACATGTTTGTAACCAACGGATATTCCTAAAAGCCTATTTCACTATTTTCATAGTCAAGCATTTTGTACACACAGAATTTACTATTTAAATTTGGAATATTTTAAGTCTCCAAATAAGGCCTTATTCTGCAAGTAGAGGTACAGAAAAGCACTGACCAGCTTAAATACTTCTGCCTGTATACTTCAGTAAGAACTCAAGAATGGCATCACTGTCACACTCAAACTAATCATCTGGTGACATTTTTTTCTTTTTTTGGAACACTATATACAAAACAATTTCTCCTTGGGAATACCTTCCAGATTTGTCAACACATGCCATTTCTACTATCTGATTTCTGGATATTCCTTTTATCACAAGATCACCCTTAGCAATTTCAGCTATGTTATTCCCTTATGTTTCAGAGATTCAATTTCACTTCACTCAGATGGCAACTGAATTAAGTAACCTGAACATTATACCTCTGACTGCTCAGAAAGGCTGTTCCCTCTAAGAGTGTTACTTCAAAAATCTTTAATCTATGCTTTTTTCATTTATCATCATTCTCATCCACCTTATATCTGAGAACTAACAAGATACCTACAAACTGAATTAGAATAATTTCTAGTACAAGTATCCCACAGAAAATACACAAAAGACTACAGTCAGCAACATTCAGCATTCTTAATAGATGGACCAAGGATATCCTCTAATCTTTAGAAAATCATGGTCAACACAGATTTTGAAAAGACCGCAGCAGAACTTGTACTGGTATTTTTTATAAGGCATATTGTTATATGGTCCTTACATACTTGATTCATGTGTTCAATGGAGATCCAGCCACCATGAAAAAGAAAAATAAGGATATATTTCATTTACATACATCCTGAAAAGAAATTAGCTGTATGTTTCTAAGGGAGTGGCTTTCAAGATGGTACAGCAGCTTGTTAAAAGATTTTCAAAACAATAAATAAGATTCAGTGATTTGAAGGTCCGTAAGTAACCTGAAAAATTCAAGGTGGGTATCTTCAACTGGGTAACAACCTACACCATTCTGGTGAAAGGATGCAAGTCATTAAATATAACGTTCTACAGACACCTTTCTTTAACTACTATCTGTATTTAATCTAATAAATTACCCAAAACATGCATATCTAATTTCAGAGTCTTGCTCTATTTTTCTTGCTCAAATTAAAAGCTACCAGCAATTAATGGTTTCTGACAAAGGACAAATTGTTATCAAAAAGCATCTCGGGCTTCTTTTTTTTTTTTTTTTCACACTTAAATTTTGAATTTCAGATTGGGTCCCAAGTTCAAATGTACAAAAAAAACACAAAAATAAATGCAAAGGACAGTCTCGTAGGGAATCATCACCGC
>VXBJ01002098.1:735542-751449 GCA_013400055.1 Nycticryphes semicollaris | reverse complement strand
ATCCATTGTTACTCATAATTCTGTGGTTTTACATCTGAAGTAATCCCTTTATTCTAATGGAGCTGAAAACAATAATTTAGTCACATAGATTCAGAAGCTTAGTAAATGTTTTAAGGAAGAAGCCATTTTTACCTGAAGATGTTCATCTTTTCAATGTTTTGATAACAAGAACATACAGCTAATATTTTACAGGCAGTCATCTGAGTATTTCTGGAAGAATAATTTGGAAGTAATCACCTAAATATAAATATTATATAATAAAATAATATAAAAAATTATAATCATGAAGATTTTGTTACGTCTCTACCAAATGCTAATTTTGTACTTTAAAAAACAAAACCAAACAGCCAAAAAAAGCTTTCTCCCCTACTTTAAGATAAACTATCTCTGAGCCATTTTTTATTTTTTATTTCCTCACACACATCAAATTCAATAATCAAACCTAGCTCTTTGGGAGAGAAGATTAACATGATCAGTGAACTGCCTGAACTACTTGGCTTTTGCTAAACAGAGTACTATCATAATGGTCTTGAAAAAGCAATTACAGTCACTGACTATCTCATGATTAAGCTTAACAATAATAATCTTTACTAGCCAAGGTACAACACATTACATCTGAAACTGCAAGGAAACTGTTTAGAGGAAATAATTGTGGCTGAGTGTCAGCAAGAAATATCTAAAATTATTTAGACAAGTATTTGAAGAGTCAAATAGCAATTTGTATTGCAGGGATATTAACACTCAGTGTCCTAGATCTAGACTAGAACAACTAATGCCTCTGTGATTGATATATCTCTAACAGACTGATGTAGGGAATAAACACAGAAGGGAAAAGAGAAAAATCCAAACCAGTAGAAGTACCATTCTCATGAAAAAATAAGTAAATGAAAGGCCAGTTAGCTTTCCACGAATACTCCAGAAGAACAACAATACACAGATTTTCAGCAGCCAAGAACATGAGACCTTGAAATCCAGCAGCAAGAACATGCAACATCTCCATGGACAGGAAAAAGTGAATACTATTGGAGTTCCAATACATCAGCCTATTCGTTTTTCTTAACCTGATAAACTGCATAGTACTTCAGGGATGAGATTTACAAACATGGATAAGTTTTAGATAGAGTCTAGGAGAAACAACTGGTTTGGGTGTTGGGGTTTTTTGTTGTTTTTAAATATTCCAAAGATGAATCCACCCCAGAACTTCTCACAGAATGTAGAGATTACAAAAGAATGCACTAGGGAATCCTACTGGGATCCATCTAGGTAATCTCTTTAGCTGGTTACATCACTTCCTTCACAGTATCTGAATGCCTCACACTCATTAATGATTATCTTTCAGCAGTCCCATATAAGGTAAATTGGTATCTTTATGTTATAGATGGGAGTCAAAATTACAAAGAAGCTGAACTCAAAGCAAAAAAGCCAACCAATAAGAAACAAAGACCTAGGTAAATTTAGGAGGTCTAAATACAAGACCAATGATTCACCTGAAACATTACTGTATATACAATTGTGCAAAAACCAGTGGAGCCAAACTAATTGCTGCTCCCACCTGCCACACCACTGTAGAGAGCTAGTCCCTTCACTGAGACAGATGAATGAGTCACAGTCCAAATTTCAGAGCTTTTAGACCACACAGGAATTCTTTTATGCTGCAAGGAATTCAGTCCAGTGAAGTCCTTGTCTTATGACTCTGTATCTAGCAGAGACACTGAGAAACACAGGAAAAGACTTTCACAGACCTAACATGCCACCACTGACTCATAACATGGATAAGGCCATACCATTCTGCACTTCTGTATCTTAGGATACGTTGGGAGTCTGCCACAAAAACTTATAATATTCAAACCTTTTCTGTTCTACTAGCATGACAACACATTTGTTAGACTAAAAATGAGTATTTTTGCATGTCTTCCTCTTTTCTATAAAAAGTGTTTAAGACCCTGATCACATCCCAGTTTATTAATGTGTGCAACTTGACATGTCATAAAATTAGGCATATGCTCAAGTCTTCAAGGAACTTAAAAGGAAAGAAGCAAGAAGTATTTATGACTCACATCAAGACTGCTAGCCAGTGAGCAAAGAAGAAAAGTCAGCTTTAAAATAAATGAAATTTCCAAATTTGCAAGTAAACACTATTTCACTGAAGTCCTCAATAAATTCAGATATGAATTTTTGATAAGTGTAAGTAACAAATATTAAACTACAAGCTTAATTTAATGCTCAAAGAAGAAAACAAAGATATGTAAAATGTAAATATCAAAATCAACTTTTTAACATGCTACTAAACAGCTTCAAAGGGAAACTATACTGAATTACACCAACAGAAAATACAAATAGAAATACACAATATAGTTTCCTAACTTGTTCTGTAGTGTCACAAGGATGAGGATTTCATCATGCACGGCTAAAAATTAAACAATTTTACCAAATAAGATAAATGTATGAATTTTAAATTATGTTTGAAAACATCCACTTTGTTACAAAAGAAAGGATTTAAAACAGTAGACTGTCAAAACTAGGTTAGAAAGATTCACAGAGCATAATCCATGTCCAATTGAAAAGTATCTATAATAGGACATCCCTACTCTAGCAGAATTTATCACATCCATCAGATCAGGGCTCCCCTCTGACTGCATTTAATCCGTCCTTGGAACAACAGGAGATCTACAAGGAAGTCAGACAATTAGATAAAAAGAAAAGTTAATTACTGAAGTGGAAAATTAAACTTGTTTCATATTGAAAACATTTATTAACCTCTTAAAAAGGGTAATTGTTAACTTTTAATTAAAATATTTCTGTCTAAAAGATCTGTTTACGATGGCAGTCATGACATTTTCAAGTTAAGAGTTTCTGATATATTTCAGAGGTTTTTTTCAGACTGAATGGCAAACTCTAGCATAAGCCAACTTGCCTGTCACACACTTTAAAAACTGTTGGGTTTAACTGTTACTGTGTGTATAACTGTACATAACTTATTCCAGTAAACAAGCCCAGTTATCGTCAGACCTCTAGCTCACCTGAAATACGAAATGGTATAGCTGCTTCTTCCTTCCTTTTTGAAAGTTAAATTTCTCCAACAGAAGCATTCAATGAGGTCTTACTGGTTTTCAGGGGTATAAAGTGCTGAAAAGTTAAAGATTGAAACCTTATAGCAGCATTACAAAGTTTACGCCTTCAAAATCATGGTTTAAGCTGTATTTTACACTTCAAGAACAAAATTATAGTGGCCAAGATTGTTACAAATCTTACGGGACAATCTGGATGAATTGGTAAAATATTACTGGGTAAAATAACAAAATCAATAATAGCTCTAATATAAAATAAGGCATCTTATTTTAAAAGAAAATATTCAAGTGTTGTTACTTCAGATGGGAGGAAGAAAGTTTTGTTACAAGCACAGGAAACTACGAGAAATATCAAAGAACAGAACTAATTTCCCAGGAAGAACTCTTCACTGAAAGAAGACAACTCTAAAAGAATGCCTTCCACAGCCTCAGCTACACAACCGTAGAACTATATCTAAACCTCCCTAATATGAAATACCAAATGGAAATATAAAAATACCTACGATTTTTATAGTCAGGCCTTCAAATAGATTCATATTTATACCTCAAAAGAAATTGGAATCAATCATGCTAAAAGCTTCAGATTTACCACAGAAGCCTAAATTAAAAAGACAGAAAATGAAAATAAATAACCTTAGCATGGAATCAGTCTATCTGACATCACCTAAGGAAATACAGAATCTATCCCTGTATTTTGGCTTTATATTAATTGCAATAACTAAAGGATTGTTTGATGCTTTTTACACAGCAAATAATCTACAATAGACCTAAATAAGTATGAAGTGAACATTGCTGACTTCTAACCCTTGGAAACATTTTTCTAAGTAGCAAAAATACAATTTGACATCCTTTTGTGTTCACAGTTTTGACCTCAATACCAATTGTCTTTTATAACTATTCTTTTATCATTAACGCGAGCATTCTTTTTTCTTTAACCTGAGCATAGCAACTCAAGGATTCACAGGATTGCTGGATGAGGCCAACAGGGTCAAATTAATTTAAATAATAAAATAGAAAGAAAATAAAAACTCCCACAACTTCAACCTCCAAATTCTATTCTCCTGAGAAAGCAGAAATGAAGCATTCGCATCTCCCTCTTCAAAATCCGGCAGGTCTACCACCAGTTGGTATTGCAAAGGAGTTATCTCTGGTCCTTTCTGTTGCCTGGCTGCTTCTCACAAACATTTTGCAACAAGAGCTATGTTTCATCACCTTGTATTTAATGTGATGACAAAGTTGGGCAAGTCCTGCTCCATTTGTTCCACTAACTCTAGCTATGTGCTCCTGCCACTTACCTCAGATCAAATTTAATGAACTGGTTCAACGGAGGTCAGCCTAAAATTAACCCACTGAAGCACTGAATTGCTTTGTTATAGAAACTCACTTGACTGGCTTATCCTAAAGCCACAAAAGCCATTAAATCTGAGGGAAGTGAGACAGAGGAAACAGGTGCAAGAGATAACAGCAAGAGAGGAAAGGAGAGAACAAGATTACCCCTTTAGCAACAGTTTGCAGTTTTACTATGGCACACAAAACGGAAAGATGCTGTCTTAGGAGGCACTTCTGCAATAGCCACTCAGTCTAAACTGGGGTTGCTCTTCTGCTAACCCTAGCACTGAGGCAATCATGTGGGGCTGCTAAGAAGGTTAAGAAAAAAAAATACCTCAAAACGGTTATGTTTTCAGGTGCTTCAGCTCTCCGTGAAGTGCTTCACTGAGACATTGCATTAAGTGCTACTGCAGGCAAAAGAACAACAATAAATTGCAGCAACCACAACTTTGTCTGTCTTAAATCTGATGCCGGGACCTTGTTTAGCTTTCCCCTTAACTTGCAAACAGGGAAAGAGTATCAAAGCCAACAGCCATTAGCTTGTTAACAAAATAGCACATACTAGCCATCATATTAACTAGTAATCAGAATATTAGCTCTACTATAGTTCTATGCATTCTACCTTGAGAAACAGGTGGAATTCTTTAAAGCTTCCCTTGAACATCTCCACCCTGAAGTCTTCTAAACGAAAGAATTCAGCAAGAATAAAAAGAACATAACTTAGGAATGAGATTTGTCCAGACAAGACAAATTTTAAGGGAGTGATAATATAAGACAGAGCGAGCTGACACTCATTTCACTACAGCTGAGATGAAAAAGTCCTGCTCCTTCTTCCCTGTTTATCATCATCCCAGCTCCTCCCTAAAAACCTTCACCACTTACCTTGCATTGACACAGATCACCAGACACCTTTGTGAGTGGGAAAGGAGGGGAGAAAGAACAAGACTCACTCTTTCAGCAGCCTTAAGCTTTACGATACAAAGTCTACTTTGCTATGCCTTTACAAGACTGTATTCTCAAAAAAGCAGCTTTTTAGCAGAACAGAAACAAATAAAAACCAGTGCTTAAGTTTTGAAATAAATATAGATAAAACATTCCATTGTAAACTATTTTTCCATACAAAAGAAGCCACCTTCTATTCACTTTACATCTTTGCAAAGTAATCGGATCAAATCCTATTGCCACCTGAGAAAAGGTTCCTCAGTGTCCTAAGCACATCGCATGAAAACTTCTGTTATTTTTAACAGAAAATGGGGGAATGATAATGGGCTTATTTGGGATATAAAGAAATGGAACCCCTAGTGTAAAGTAAATAGGGTTAAATGCTGCTTAGATATAGCCACTCAGTATAACTAGATATTTCTAGTGTAATAGAGTTGTATGAACAGATACTTCATGGCTTTCATCCCAGGAAAAATAAATCTATACATTGATTCTAAATGTTGCAGAGTAAGGTAATGAAAAATAAATCGACAAATTATCATCTGAAGCTACTGACTTCTTAAGCAAGTGAAAACTTGTTCTCAAACATAACGTACGCTAAACACATTAAATATAAATTTGCGTTAGTTTAATAAATGCAACATTTAGAACATTTTTCACAGCACACTCTTGCTTTTACTGCAGCTATTCTCCCAAACTTTGCCCATGCAACCTTAAACACAACAGAAACATGTAAACGAGCTTTAACTATGCAAAATAGAACCAACCAACACCTCTAAAGACATAGTCCTGAACTCTATAAATTCCATTTATGCTGATGAGTACAAATCAGACATAAATCATTCACAGCTAACTGTTAACTTCCCTTGAAGAGGAACTCCTGCCTGAAGTCAGAAAGGATCTTGTCAGTGCTATTTCCAATTCCAGAGCAGAAACAAGTGAGTTTTTGATCTCAGAGTGGAGTTCTACCATGCTACATCCTCTTGTCTGAGCCGTCTGCATTGCCACAACAACAGTTTGTTCCTATAAGCACTGCTTGTGGCACACTTGACCCGGAAAAAATGGATCTCTATTAGTGAGGATGAAAACTGGAATTATCTTCTTTTACTTCTGCATTAAAATACAGCTTTAAATCTATTTATATGAGTAATATGCAATACATGGTTACTTTCTTAAATACTTACTCAAAATGATTCAGTATTATTAAAAAGAAAACCCATTTGCAACTTCCATTCAGTGAGAATTTCCATTTCTTGTTAGTACCAGTTGTTTTACAAACTTGTGCTCTTTCAAGTATTACACAATTTAAAAAAAAAAAAGAAATATATGTATGTATATCTTGGAAATAATCTGGGACACAGGCATCCAGAAATTCTACTTTGGCCACGCTTTTTTGATATCCATAAACTGAACAGGTCAGACCTGGTACAACTTTAGTCATATTGTCCACGTTTTTCAAGTTTATCTATTAAAAAAAGTCGATGCTTAGCTATCGATTATTAAAAGTACAGAAAGACTTCAAAAGTCTATTTCAAAGAGCACTAGTGCTGTCCATATTAGAACTGCTGAAGTTCATAAAAGTTTCAGAGTTCCATAAATATCTAAAGGAGAAGGGCCTGCAAATAAAAGCATCTAGAATACCAGTGGAGAAAAATGTATTGAATAACATATCAATATTGTATAAATCACTATTTTTACCTACTCTATTATTTCAGATTTCTTGTATAACATTGAAAAATCATTCCTAAGAAGAGATGTCTCGACTCTTATGACATGTATTTAACAAAATCTATTCATGGAGATCCTCCATCTGTTCTGAAATGAGTAAGAATGTTATTATAATTGGTTTAGATCTATATGGAGACAAATGACAGACCAACTGCTGTAATGGAATTTTTAATGAAACATGCACGTTTCTGGATGATTTGGGATACTACTGTGATCTACAGTCTGACTCAAAAAGATGGAAATTCCTTAGATCTCTCTTATCCTTCTAGTTACCATTATCCTATTCTGTACTGATCTGTAAATGTTTACATTCAGAAAAGTTGTATGTTCTCAGTGGTAGATGCACCTCATTTCAGAAATCTTTTGTCTCTTCTAAAAGACAAAGAGGTGTCTACATTGATAAAAATCTTAATAGTAAACAATCCATCCCTAAAATATACTCTAAACTTAGGGTAGACTTCCTGATATCGTCTGATATTTTATTCTATATCACACCCAACTGTATTAATTTAAATATCATTGTTCACTGGAATAATGAAGAATATCTCTAGATTAGAGAATTGGGGCCTGATCTTCAGAAGAACTCCAGTTTGGGTAACTAATTGGCAAGATTTGAGGGGTATTTAGCATTCTGTAGCTTACACGAACAAACAGAAAATGAACTCCTCAAACGTTTGCTACTGAAGTCACCCTGAGGCGTTTTCTTTCACACAACCTTTAAAGCTCCAGGTTTAAATCTTTTGAAAAGATAAAAGCGGAAAAATGAAAACCACAAGTACTCAACTGTGAATTGCTTCATTTTCTAATGCTTGTTTAAATATTGATAGGAAGGGTGTGTAGAAGAGGTTGTGGGGAGTTGAGAAGGGCTGCAAGTTATTTTTTTCCCTGAACTTTTACAGTTTCCAAACTGAGCTGTGCTAAATAACCAGCAGCATACCCATGGCTAACACATTTTGGATTAGAAATTAATCAGATACCAGAGTTCAAAATGTGTTCTCTTTGTTCCTTTTTCTCTTAAAAAAAAAACCCTGCTATTTTTAAGAACACACTGTTAAGATCACAGAATAGCAAAGTTCTTATTTCAAATATTTCTCTTTACTCAAAGTTATTTAGTCTTCTAAAGCACAAAATCTTTTAACTAAAGGCTATTATTTCCTTAGTATTTAGATCTTTTTGCAACCAAAAAGACTTTGATTTGGTATCTCAACTGGTGTTGACCTTATAGACCCATTTGGGTCACCAGACAAACTTCACATCAGCTGACATGTTGCTGCGTTATAGACATGTAAGCCCTGGTTACAGAAACACCTATTCATATACTTAATTCCAATAAACATAGAGTTCCGAAGCCACTTAGTCACCTAACATTATAATATGGACAGGTGTTCAGTATAAGCCAGAAAAGTTAACAGAGTTTTTGCTATCCTGTGTACACTAAAGACATAACTGACTGATTTCAAAAAGCATACATGGAGAAGTGTATGTTTCATACTAATTCTCCATGCATGATATTTGTGCTACTTAATTCTAAGAAAATTCATATCTAATATTATTTTAGCCATCTATGTTTCTACAGCATTCTGTCATTCCTGCACACACACCAATTAGCTAATTTGCCTGCTATTGGAAACCTTGTTAGTCTGGCCCCAGTAAAGTCACCAGCAAAATTCCTATTAATTGGACAGAATGTCATCCACTCTCTCATAAGCTCTGAAAGAAGCTGCCATACTTGTAAAAGCAAAAATAAAAATTTGCCTACTACCCCATCAACGTCTCATAGCTTGCGGTTTACCATGCTGGAAAACTTCTGTGGCTTGGAGCTGACATCTGCTGAACATGGCTTCTGGCACAGACAGGAGAGCTTGGAGCAGTAGCATCTTAAGATGCACTGATTTACCTGAACTTCACAGACAGACCAACATAACATATAAGCTAACATCCTTTCAGAATGTACACAATTAACAGGATTCATTTAGAACACATTAACAATAATGTACAGCTATTGTTACCTCCCCATTCCTTTTCTGAAACCTTTTCCAAAACTTTAAGCTTAAGTATTCTAGGCATTCTCCCCATCTTGAATAAAAAAGAATTGGGAAGGGAAGAAAAAGTTATCTAGTATCTTTCCAGAGAAAAAACAATTTCACATCCTTCAAACACATCGCAGTAGAAGGTATCACAAATAAAATTCTCAGCTTCACAGAAATAATTGAGCCTTTCCCTTCCTGATGATTGTTGTCATCATTGGTCCCAGGAATATAGACCAGTCCTATGACTCTAAGCAGCTAAAAACCAGTAAGAGATCAAGGACCCTTTGACACGGCTGTAATTCTGCTGGTTTCACTGATTTTTTTCCCCGTGACAGACTGTTAAGGCCAAATTTCATGTTAGGTGTTTATGCCTGTTCAAGGCATGTGAGACAGTAACACTTATTCCTGCCTCTGCACACTTTTGTATTAGAGCATGTGTAACATCCATCTGTCCCAGTTTTATAAAGCTACAAACATTATGCAACCCTTATATCTATAACCTCCTATAACTCTTAAGAGCTGTAAGCTTTAACAATAGAAAAATTTACTCTGATGTAAACCACAATGTTATCACACTTCCAGTTTTGTGTCTTTTAATGCAAGGCTGCCTTTCTATAACAATTTCAAATTCACAGCCTGACTGCCTGTACTCAAATGTCAGAGGGCAATTTTTTTAACTGTAAGCTTTGAGCTCTGTCTTTCCATTCAAGTGTCTGCTGCCCCAGTGAGCTCCATTTTCTTTTATTACTTTCCAAAAAAAACCCCAATGAGGCTCTTCTTGAGAGGTTATTTAGCTTATTCCTCTGCTTCAAGGCAGAATTAACTATATTTAAACCATTCCTAACAGATGTTTGTCTAACCCATTCTTGAATATCACCACTAGTGGAGGTTGCAGTGTCTCCCCAGGCATTCTGTTCTAATAATTCATTATTCAACCCTTAAAAAATTTTTCCCAATGTCTAATGTAAATGCTCACTGCTGTAATTTAAGTTCATTACTTCTTGCATTCTTCACAGAAGACCTAGAGCAAATTTACTTTCTTCATCTTCTATGCTTTCAAACTCTTATTACAATAGACCTGGTTTGTACAGACTTATCAACCGCAATTTTATAATCTAAGAAAAAGCGAACACAATTTTAGGTAAGAAAACATAGCACAGCTAATATATTTAGAGAAAAAAAAAAGTAGATCCCATTTTGGACCTACTATCTTTATATCTATGATCATATACAGTAAAACATTTTAACAATGGTCATTTATCACGTTCCTCAAGAGAACCAATAAAATGCAATGAATACACATCCTCTGATGTTGCACAGATACAAAATGTATAGTTTGTTTACAAACTAATATTACTGAATGTAAAATGAAGCAACATTTTAAAAAAATATATTGGTAAAGGTTCAAAGTTTACATTTTCTAAAATATTAAGTTCATGTTTTATTTACAGACCAGCTTTCAAACAATTATTGGCATTTTAAGATAACTGCTTAACCTGATGAGTACACAAATCAAACAAAGCCGTAAAAAAACCCAATCAAACAAAAAACCAATAACCAAAGTTCCATATAACAGTTCCAAAAATGCTATTTTCAATTTCTATTTAGAAAAGCAAGATGTGATCTACCACACAGTAACTTACTAGAAACTGGTCTAACATTTTCATATGCTATAAGTAACGCAAGTGACCAATGTTATCCAACCACATGCCTAAGAATGCATTTCTTTTCCCATTCCAACTTCAAATGAAGTTTTGACAACAGTTAGAGTATTTACAAATTTAAAATAAAGGCTTGATATCCCTTTGGATTACATTACCACTGTTACTGTATCCTCTCTTGTTGACTACATGTAGCAGACTGCAATCCAAAGACCACATATTTTGTTGACTCTGAGTTAACGGTTAAATTAGCAGCATCTACCCCAGCTTGTCTGAAAAAAAAATAGGCAACTCTAAGTAACAGACTATTAGCTAACACTGATTCTGGATCAATTATGACTGGAATTACACGCTGAAGTCTCCCTCTTGCTAAGAGGTGTTGTGCCAGAAGGCAGAAGCTTTTAAACTTGAACAGGACCTATTAGCTGGTATGAGCAGCCATGACACAAACCCCACCCTGAACGCTGCGGACGGGTACGTGGTATCCCATGGCTGTGTTCTGCAGCTGCAGAGGTCTGGCAGTGACACCTGGTCACTTCCCAGTGCAGCTAATCCTCCTGCGCTGCCAGAAACACTCCTTTGCCTCAGCTTTGCTAAGTTAGGCGAACTGAAAGCTGCAAAATAAAAACTACAGCCTCAGGCTGTATTAGCTTTAACTACTTTCTGCTGGGTCAAAGTAAGGAAAAGGTCTCCTTCTCCATGCTGCACCCTTTTTCCTTTGTGGCTCTGTCCCATCTTCAGGGGCCTGCATAAGAGTGAACATAGAAACAAATGAGGCAGACTTTTCCCCACAGACAGGATTGGTGAATGCCACGACTCTTCTGCTTTGCCAGCCAGCACCACTGTGAATAATGCAGTTTTGTCAGGAAAGCAAGTGTTTCATTGAACTTGCCACCTTGATTAAAATAAGAGAATGTCTGAGGAAAAGGAATTAGAAGCAATTTCATTTTGATCACCTTCCTCTCTTACACTCTGTTGTACCAACCTCTAGCACCTCCATTAGGTGAAAAAAGGAACAAAAAAAAAAGCTTAGGGAATCAATGTCTGTTTCTCAAAAGTTGTAGCTATAACACTTCCAAAATCATGAAAACCAAGTATTTCCTTTCCATAGTTGTTATTTTCCAAGATCTCAGCGTTTTTAAATGTAACTCACTGATTTCAATGTCTAAACCATATCCAGTGTTCCATACTGGATGAAACGAAACCTCAGCCGGTGATGATCCCCATTTTATAGAGAACTTGACCATATTCTCAAATTAAATCAGGTATTAGTGCATTAGACTGCTAATGATAACAAAACGGTTTCATGTTCTAAGAATACCCATCTCTGAAATGTTTTAAAACACCTAACCAAGCAACGCTATGTGTTCCTATGTAGGACTCAAATCCTCTAAAAATATGTTGTCTTGAAAACATAATTCTCAGTCTAAACATATACCAACAATAGATTTTGTTCAATTTCACTTCTTATATAATTTCTGATAAAGTTTCTGCTTCAGTTTTTAACTACAAGCTATAGTTTCTAACTGCTGTTCTGCTTCAGCAGCCATAGCTGCTGCCTGTAACTGTTCTGTTTCACTCTGGATGGAATTGGCTGTAGTAACTTGTTTTCTTTCACTGTGCATATTGTTCTCATGCCTTTTTAGATCAGATGCTTTAGCAAATGCTTTAGTGCAGGAACTGCAGACAAAAGGTTTCTCTCCTCGGTGTCTTCTTTCATGGTCTTTGAGGTGGGACTTGTGCTTGAAAGCCTTATCACACATATGGCATGCAAATGGCCTCTCATTACTGTGAACTCTTTCATGCTTTTTTAGATCTGGTGCACGAATGAAAGACTTTCCACATACCTCGCAACTGTAAGGCTTGTAACCTGTGTGTATTTTCAGGTGCTCTTTCAAATGAGCTTGCGTGGTGAAGCCCTTTGTACACATTTCACAAACAAACGGTCTGTCAGCAGTGTGCAGCTTTTCATGTTTCCTCAGTCGTGCTTCATCAGAAAAGGTCTTACCACAAGCTTGACATACAATGTGTTCCCTGTGACCATAAAGCAAATACTCAAACTTCATATCCCCAGCCGCTGTCGTCCAGCCTGGTGTCTGTTCATCTTTCACTTCACTTATGCCATCATTAAATGTCAAAGCCTGAGGAGTCTGAGATCCTAAGTCTTTTGATTCGGTTGTTTCCATAGGCTCTACTTCTTGGCCATAGCAGTTTACTTTTCGAACCTCTTCACTTCCCAACTCTTTCAGAATTGCCTCCTGCACCCTCAGGGTAGTGGTAGGTGATTTTCCATCTTCCTGACTTGGAGGAGTTCCTTCCACTGTCACATCTGATGGGCTATCATCATGATCTCCAATTTCTTCCACCTCATCATCTTGGGTATCATTAGGTTCCCCCATAGGACGGTTTATTTTCAGACAGTACTTGTTTTTAGACTGTGTGTTTTCTTCAGGACTAGACACATCACGTTTTTGAGAGCAGAGTTTATCCAGAAATCGTATACCAAGAATCTGGCCTGAAGACATCATCAAATTTACATCCTCTTTCTTAACAGAAATCTTTGCAGTATACATGTAATTGAGAACTTCTTCAAAAATATCAGAACGAAGAAAATCTATTTCTATCACTGATGAACTATCAACTTCCAGTTTTTTGAAAAGCTTTTTGAAGTAAGTACTGCAGGCAGCAAGGACGCATCTATGTGCTCTGAATTTAACATCTTCAACCACGATAGCTATGTCACAAAATTCCCCTTCCAAACGTTGTTCATTTAGTGTTTTCAGGAACACAGTTTTGTGATCATCGTCATTATATTTAATGGTTTCAGACATACTGATGAAAAACTCCTGTAAAATAGCAAAGGAAAGTTTTGTAATTTTTACTATAAAGTAGTCCAAGTCATAAAATCCCAAGAGCTGGTCTTTACATACTAAAAGCACTGCCAAATTATTTATTTATTTTGCTTTAATATGATCAACAAAAGCCTTTCAGATTATAAAAGCATTACTCTTAAACTTATGTGAATACATAAAGGTCTTTCCTTAGGTTATAGAGTTTATATAGTGATTTATAAAGAATACTTTTTGCATCAACACTAATTTATTTAAATATTTAAAACTGAAATTTTCTCTGTGAAGTTGCCATTCCCAGTAAATGTATGATCCAACTACAGTAGAAGTCTCTCATAGCTAAAGAAAACGGTAATACTAAAAAAATGTGCAAGAAATGTTCTAAATGTACCAGAATAACAAACTAAATGTGAAATATCAAATATAAGCCTTACCATGAACAATGCAGGAAATTTTCTGTACAAATGATTATTAAATATTTGACAGATGATTGACCCTTACGATAGGCCACCTTCAGCCTGAAAGACAAGAAGATAATAACATTTTAAGAAATTATAAAATCTTTTCCAAAAATTGTTTTACATTTGTGAAACACAGAATTTTCAATTATTTAAAACTACACAAAATGCACTGTTAAAATATCCCGTTATTTTGACTGGTTCTACAGATGACTGCATAAATTGATCTGATGGCACTGCTGTCATAAACCATGTGCTTACTTTCCTCTGGCTACTTAATCTCCCTGACTCCACTTTCCCACTACTTACTTTGTACTACACCTAGAAGTCTGAAAAACCTCCACAGGAATCAGCAGCTTAAATCCAGTAACCAACACATCAAAGAGATGATTAGTCTTTTGCTGAATTAGGGAGCTGAGTAAGCCTAGCCGAGGCTCCAGCAAGCAGAACAAGCATTCCAAAGGACAGCAGACTGGGCTGTGGATGGATGCTCACCCAGGACCAAGGAAAGATAACACCAAGGATACCAGATCACCAAACAACAGAGATACATAAGCAGAAAATGCAGTGGAGAAAAGGGACACTAAGTATTTGGTTCAGACACCTTTCTCCATCACCTGGCACAGAGCTACTGGGAAGTCCTTTCCTGAATTCTAGTTTATTCTTGCCCACATATGAAACCAAAGCAGCTGACAGGTATGGAGCTTCCACTCTTGCTGCTGGGTGTTTAACACAGTTGTGGAACACTTCGCTCCCTACAAATACCTTTGCATCTCAGCATATAGAGCCATGGCTACAAAAGAACTGAGGAAAATTATTTTCTTAGTCCTCAATAATAAGATGTTAAGATAACCAGATAGGAAGTGCAAAAATATTTGAAATACACAAAAGAGAACAAAACCAAGAAACATTGCGTGTATTTTTCTGGGCAGTCTGGGTCTAACATCCCAGGAAAATGTATCAGTCCTGCACCAACAAGGGCAGGGAAACAAACTATTTCAACACAATCCGTTTAGAGTTGTTTGCAAGCTGAGAAAAATGTCGCTTTCTTTTTAAGCAAACAGCAAAACGTCACTGCTACTAATCTAGCAGCAATCCCACCCTGTTTTGTTAAACAATATGCAACTCTGCAGCAATTCTGTTGAGACTTAGTAAAGGAGAACCAATTAGAGGAGGAGTGTCTGGTTGAAAACGGTGTTGCAGAATACAGGGGGGCGTGCAATTGGTGAAAGAACCAGTTACTCCTCTACAAGTGGAGCAGGGCAGGCACTTGACCAGAGGACCTCCAGCACTGAGCCAAGGCAGGGGGAAGCTTCCCCTTGCCACTGGGCTCCTTATGCCGCCGGGTCATTCCCATTATTCTTACACACACACGAGCTATTTACACTGCCGTTACCACCACAGGAACGGGGGACGGGACAGTTCAATATATCTGGGGTTGTAACTGTTGGTGCAGCTCCTGCCGCCGCCATCCCAGACACGTTCGGTGCCTCGCCACGGCTGAGAGCACACCGGCTCGGCGCCGACCGTCGTGCCCGCCACCGCAAGGGCTGCCCAGGCGCACGCCTGCTCCATGCACCCGCCGGCGAGGACGCGGCGCAGGCGGGTTCCCGGCGGGGCCCGGCCCTGCCGAGCCGCTGCGGTCCCGCTCGCCGCCGCCGCCACGGGAACCCGCGGGCTGCTGGCGCGGCCCTGCAGCAGGGAGACGCCGCCCGCGCTCCCGGCCCGTCGTCGGGGGCGCCCGCGAGCAGCAGGCAGCGTCTCTCCGGAGCGAGCCCGGCGCTTCCCCCTGCTCGCCGACGCCTCACGGGGCTGCGCAAGGACAGCGGCGCCCCCCACCGC
>VXBJ01002098.1:688196-734502 GCA_013400055.1 Nycticryphes semicollaris | reverse complement strand
AATGGGTGATCTGGCGGGGGTGGGTCGGCGGGCTTCCCCCGCTAACCCGGCTGTCGGGGCCGCGGGCGGCCACAGACGCGTTATGGCTGTGGGGGACCCGCCGCGCTTTTGCGCGGGTGCGTGGTGACAGGCTATTGCGTCTTCTGCCTGTCACAGGGGCACGGCCGCCCGCCCAAATCACTTTCCGTCGTTTGAACAGCCAGGGGTTTGAATTTTAAAGAAATAACAGGGCCAGTAGAAAGAAATGAAAGTTATTATTGTGCCGTTCATCTCCCACCTCCGATTTTTCTTTTCCAAAACAGTTCGTGGTGGCACAGTGTTCAATGAGATAATTTGTAGATGAACAGAACTTCCAAATGGTGCTGTCAGCATAAAATGCAGCAGTTCTGCTGTTGGGTGGGGTGGGGGGAATGAGAGGGGGGGAAATAAAGCCTTACTCTAATAACCACTTATGTTGAAAATCACAGCAGTATAAACAAGTTATTGGAATAGTGGAATCTTCTCTGGGAGCAATGTGGTGACTTTTTCCATCAGGTTAATAACTTCTGCCCCTTCCCGAGTCATCTCTGTGATGTTTGTGAGGCACTCGTATATATAGTGAGTTGCTCTCCAACTGGATTACTCTGTCTTTTTAAACTATTAATTGAGAGACTTTCTTTTTTTCCACCCACTTTTAGATAGAATGAAATGAAGTCTATACTTTGCCTGAGTCAAAACTGCCAGGCTTGTTTTTGTAGTAACATCAGTGATTTGCATTCAGAAGGCTGAACTAACGGTCTTAAATCTTCTAAGCATTTCTGAATCTTATGCTAGAATTCCCTCCAGTGTGGAAGGAGCATCCCATTTACAATTTCGTGACATGCTGTTTCTTTCTTCGACGGTGCCTCAGACACTCCTGTCATAACCTTATTAGCCTTGCAAAAGATTCAGCTGCTGAGTTTACCATCCTGAACGGCAAATTGCACCTTTTCTTTGTGTTGTACGCCCTTTTTTCTGCTCTATCTGTAAAACGCCTGGCACAGTCTGGATACACTTAATATCTGGGCCCAATTCTGCTGTAGTGGAAGTAATCAGAATGAAACTCCTGGTAGAGAAAAGCATGATACCATAGGGCAGGTGCGACTCTCCATTTTTTCTCTGGTTTTCTGTGTCACAGGCCACTTCTGCGTGTGTATGGCATGTTTTGAATTGTATTGTTAGTAGCTGTCACTGAGATACTAAAGTAGAGGAAGCATATGTTCAATATCCAGATGTGTTAGCTATGAATTGTGGAGAATGAAAAATAAAGCATTGTCACTGCCTAACTGTGTCATATTTTAAATTACATAACGATGTCCCAGGTATTTTGCAGCGTGGTCTGAATCTGGCAGTGCCCTTTGGTAAGCTTGCAAACTGGGAGAAAGACTTCTTCATTTCTGTGTGGAAGTGCTGGAACACTGATGGATTGTAAATGCTATAGAGAATTTTATAAAGCACGTACAGTGAGCAGCAGGAGTAAAGGCTGTTAAAATCTGGCAGTACCAGGTAATAATAAAACTGCAGGTGCAGTTCAAGCAGCTGCTACTAAGTGGCTTATTTAAACTACTGCATGTGAGACAATTATTGCATTTCCCAGTGACTACTGCTGAGTGATAGAAGTGGGCAAGAAGTAGAAGCCGGCATCACGTGAGAATCCCAAGTTTCTGGTGAAATCTGCTTGTCTAAAAGTGTGCCTGTGAACACATATCCTATACACCTCATGCACACCCTATTCTGAAAAGTAGCAGAGGAGTCTACAAGTCACCTCATGTGCTGGTGTGTGGAAACCACAGGTAGAGCAGCTGCATGTATAAAACTGAAACATGGCAACAGGGTTGCAGTGGGGTTTGGAGAAAGAAAATAATGGTAAAGGCCACAGAAATTTTCTACTGAGAAGACCCGGGATTGAAAATCTGTATTATTGAAGGTGAAGCATAAGAAAACATGTCTCCACTAGTCAGTGGCCTAATACAGGTGTTCATGTCAGTGGCCAACAGCAAGAATGTTTTCCATCTATTGGAAAATACCCTTTTGCAGAAAGAGTGTAGCCAGGAGGAAGAAAATATCCTGATCACATATCTAACTGAAGCACTTGTGATAGGTGATCAAGGGCAATTTGCTGATTAGAATTAGGACTTTGAGAAAAAGTCCCTAGGACATTCTGTAAAGGTCTTAAGCAGTAAAACACCTGAGGCAAGAGATTGCCATGACCTTCCTGTTTATGTAATGGGCAGATATGGTACCATTGTACCATTGTGAATCACCACTTTTGTTCCGAAGACAAATAAAGATAAGAGAAGTCAAGGAGGTGGAATGGCTGATGGATGTAACAAGAATGTCGAAATCAACATCTGAGAGGACAAAAGGAATGCTTGAATTGCTCAAAGGTGTGAGCCTTTGGTGGAGCTGCGACTCCCCGGCCACCCAGCGCTGCTTTTGCTTTCCTACCTGAATAAATATCAGATAATTCCATATTGGGCTGGAGTTGTCTTAATTAACTTACAACACACTCTTCTTGTGAAATCACCCCGTACCCAGCTAACACAGATTAACATTCAGGCTTTGAAGCAGTTTTGCTGTTTTCCTGTCTGATGACCCAGACTCTACTGTGGAACTGTTGAACCAACTGGCTGTGTCCAGACTGTTTGGATTGCAGGGATATCTGTGGGGGGAAAGAGCCCTTTGTAGGATGCGCTTGTTTGTTTAGAAAATTGTGTAACAGAAGAATGACAAGAGCCCCTTTCTGCAACCAGATGTGGGGCATGGGAGGTGGCGTGCAGGAAAGGCTGAAGGTTTGCATCTAGCATGTTCTAAGCGGTGACTGGTTTTAAAATGCATCAGTGGGTTCTTGTGATGGTGTGAGTTAACAAGCGATGATATGAATGTTGCAACATTATGACCAGTTTTCACATATTCAAATTGTGTCTTGTCCTTGCAGAAACGGTCATGGTACAAAGACAGATTTTCTGCGTTCACTGTTTGTGGGTTGTATTTTTCATCAGGCTGAGCAGGCAAAGCAAAAAAGGTGAAGACATAAAATACCCAATATTTCTGAAAGGGAATCACAGAGCCTGTAAGCATAGTCCCACAGGAGAGCAACGATGGTCTATGGAAGCCTCCCGAGAGAGTAAGTGAATGCACTAGGACAGAGGAGGACAGTCAGGGAGCAGATGCTCCTTGCAGTGTGTGTTTCCCATAGCAACCTGGCAAATTTCCCAGCAGAAATTTGCGTGCGAGTTAGTCATGTTTTTGCATCACTTACTCACTTCTCTGTTTTCAAGTATCCCCAGAAAAGAGGGAGGAGAAGAGACAAGTGAGGGGGAGCAGAGCACAGATGATGGAGGTTGGTGGCACAACCTCTGGCTGAGCTGTATGAAGAGGAGGAGGTGGTGAGAGGCCATTTCACCACCCGAAGAGTTGAACAGCACTCATTGTTTGCACCTGTGCCAGAAGGGACACGAGTCCTCTCTAGGGACCCTGATCTCTAAAATCTTAGTTATTAATATTCTAAGTAGAAGAGCATCTTAATTACATATGTATCAATTAGTCCAAGTAAACCTTGTGACATGTTTATCTACAATCATATATAGGAATGCATGATGATGCATGTTTGTCAAAACTTGTGGTAGGTAAGAGATGTGGTCGTGTGAACACAGCAGTTCAAACTCTGTTCATGCACAAGACAGTCCATATTCTTGTTTCTAAGCAAAATAGTCAGGTCTAGCTGTAACTTGTGTAATTTTACACACCTTATTACTGTCCCTGTTGGACTGTCTCTCTGTCCTCTCCCCTCCTTCCTTTTCTTTTTGTGATATATTTCTTCACATATTGGGGTATGAGTTTTCTCTGTTTCTTCCCTATATTCCCACGATCCTCTCATTTTTCCTTTTCTTCCTTTTTTTTCACTATCTGACATCTTTATTTGATTGGAACTGTGTGGACAGTGAGTGAAGAGGGATGGATCAGGTCAAGTGCAAGAGGAATATCATGAAACTTCACTTTCTTTTCCTCTCCCACAGTGTTGTCTCTGTGTCATCATCTTCCTGCCTTACTCGGTTGTGAAGCTGTGCTCTGGTGCTGAATTGCAAACACTACAGGTAGAGGCTTTAGGGAGCAGCTGTGTGTACTGTCCTCCACAGCACCCAACAGACAGAGGACACTGAGCAGAGGTGAGACGTCCTAGGGGAGAAAGACAGATTGCTACATGTATTTGGATACTTCACCCTAGGTAAAGATGTTACCAAACGAACGAAAGTCTAAAATTAGATAAGCAATCTAAATCCGGATATTTCAAGAAATAAGAAATAAGTGAAATAAAAGGAAGTGTGAAGAGGAGTAGAAGGCATTTTAGTGAATTAGTTAGTTAATATTCACTAGGCAAGAATTCTTTCTGAGTTCAGTTCCTGTTTGTATTGCAGACCTGCCAACATTATGAACACACACCTAAGAAAAAACTGATCCAGAAGTGTAAAACAGCTTCCTCATGCCTGATCTATCAAAAAATAACAGATTTCTCAATCACAGGTGTATTTTTGATTTACAGTGCACCTATACCATTTGGTCCTGTAACACTAACACGGTGATCACAGTTTGAGCCATGTTTCACATTCAAGATGAAATCTTTCAGCATGGAGTTAATAGAAGAGATGGCCATTCCATAAATTATTTATGCAATGGCCAGTTTGCATAAACAGGGCAAACAAATTTTTTTGGATGAATGCTCTGCTGGGTGAGGATGGGCAGACCAGAACAATTTAACCCTTCTTTGAGGGGGAGTTGTGGTTACCAAATTATTGTGGGTCTTGTCGTGGCTACATGAAGCCAATTTGTGTTCAAAATGTGAATTTTTGGATGTGGCATTTTCTGAAAGAAGGCAAGCTTGCCAAATGTAAATGGTACTGTTTACTGTGATGTATTTGTTTTGTCGTAAAACCCAAACCTTTTACTTCTATTTGTTTATTGGAAACTGTCCCTCACAATTACGGATAGTCTATAATTGAAAAATCAGTCATCTTACAGCTACAGGCCTCAGTCCCCCTTCACCCTCATGAGGTTGTCAAAACCTCATGCTTTGTTATTCCGGTAAGTTAGATATTTATCATTTACAGCAAGAATAACTCATTAAATTCCGCATTGCTATTTTTGTTATTTAGTGCTCTGTAAATAAACTAAAAGCAGTATCTAATTTGATACTTTCACATCAGTCTGCTACACAACGTACAACAACAAAAGGAGATGGAGCCTTGTCCACTCTACACAAAATGCTTGAGATTATGTAGCTGAGACTGAATGACCGGGATTCCTGCATTCATAAACCTCTCACAAAATGCCGTTAATAGAAAAAGATCAAGCCCCCCTGGTAGACAGCTTGTCTGCTTCTAGGTGCTACAGCTGCTTTCTTCACTAGCTGGTTGCAGATACCTATTTGTGGACATTTTTCTAACCAGTTGAGTGTAGTTTGGCATATGCTTAAAGAGAGGTGGAGGCCTTCATACAACACATAAGTTGTGTGGCTCTATGCATGACATTTTATTTAAAGGACATTGGGGTTTCCACACATTTACTATAACCATGAAATTTCGCTTTTTTAAAAGTGCAGATTTTTAGAATAGATAACTCACTGACTATTCTAGTTTGCACATTTCAAGCCTTCATCGGCACTTTGCCCCAAGGAGATCAGAAAGATTTTAGCCTGTTAATACCTGCGCTTTTTATCTCACTATTTAATCTGAATATTTGTAGAAAGTATGGAAGCAACTTTATGATAATGAAAGTAGAATACAGAACTGATCTCATCTAACAGAGAAGTCGTTAAAGATCACTGGAAAACACATCACTGAAAAAAACTATAACCACAGAAAAACATTTGAACTGAGCTGGATTCAGGCTAGAGGCAAAGAAAGCTCAGTGCTCTGTCAGAACAGTTAAATATCATTGATTGTAACCTGTTCAAGAATAAGAAAGATTTAGATAGTGGGAGAAGCATTTGATTCATTTTGAGGGAATAAGTGGGCTTAGAAAGCTAGAAGAGTTATCCTGATGTCATACAACATTAAGGAGTTAAGATTTGGCTTTTCAACTTTTTCAGTCCCATGGACAATCACGCAACCTTCATAACCAGCCATTAAAAGTACAGAAAAAGGAACAACTTCTGTACCCACTACTCTTCCCTGAACTGCCAGTAATTTTGGTTGAATTAAAGGGAGCATTAACTATCCTGGAGAAAGAATGAATTCTAATGGTCTCTAACATCAATTATTCACACTAGCTTCCTTTTAATTGCCTTTCAAAAGACAGGCATACATAAAACAATAGCGAACATAGAAATAGAAATTTAAGTTCTTCTGGTGCTTAGTCTTGCTTACAACCTTTCCCTTTCAGAAGAACAAACTTCACACATTGCCTTCACGCAGCTCTGAGACGCAACTCATTTGTACCAGCAAATCTGTTTAAGATACCACTTTATGCTGACGTTTTTGGCCCACAGTTAAGGAAACACTGCAGAAGATGGAGTCTTATCTGCCAGCTCCAGTTGGTTCTCAGGCAGAGAAGAAACGGGAAGAGAAATGAAAGCGGAAAAGCTAAGGTACAGGAGGAAAATAATACAGAAATGGGAAGGTGAAATCTAAGGTAGGAGTGGCGCAGGTCTGGTAAAGGCAGTGGTACCAGTGAGGCCCCTGCAGCTTAGCCAGGTCAGACCATCCTTGGGCAAGGACCAGCATTTCCACAGTGTATCCTGGCCTTGGAGCAAGTGGCAGGTCCCATGGTAAAGAGTTCCCTTTACCATCTGCTTGTACTTCTGCTACTGGTGGCAGCAGGCCTTGTTGTTGGATGAATTTGTTTTTCTGTATTTAATGCTTTCCAGATATCATAATATAAAATGAATATCATGTGATAGGTCTATACCTATTCCAAAGAGGCTACATATTTTTTGCCCAACATTACATAAATATACGCATATATATATATATATATATATAAAAGAGTAAGCTGAGATAGGGAGGTGGTGTGCATTTTAGTTTTGGTTGGTGGACTCATGATGGATATCAGTCTCACATTTGCTGTTGAAATACCGCACACCGTTCTGGTTCCCAGGTACTGAAAAGGATGCAAGAAAAAAAAAAAAAAAGAGGCAAAAAGAACTTCAAAATTATTTGGAAGGCTGCAGGAAGTGTTTTTACAGTAAGAGACTTTAAAAGCACAAGCTATTTAGCTTTCTCAACAAGAATGCATTAGGATGATTTGATTACAGCGACTAAGACACTTACTTAACTTAATGGAGAGAAAATACGAAGTGAATAAAGGGAACTTTAGTCCAAGACAAAAGACCTGAATTGCCCATAGCTGGAAGCTAAGACCATGAAACCATTCAGATAGGCAATGAAGCATACATTTTTTAAACAGAGGAAGTGATTAACTGTTGGACCAAACCAGGAAGAAAACTAATAGATTCTCCATCGCTTGAAATCCTCAAGTGAAAAAATGAATGCCTTTGAAAGTTATGCTTAGTCACACACTAATTAATTGGCTCAAAGTAAAAGCAGCAAGTGACATTGTGTCCTGGTTTATATAGGAGGTCAAATTAGATGGTTATAGTAGTTCTCTTTGGCTTGCCAGTCTATGAAATACTGCAACTGCCAAAGGCCTACATTAAAAGAAAAATAATGCTTTGAAGTTAAGCCCTCCAAGGGTAAAGAAGGCAGAATAAAGGTTACTCTAGTAATCTTCACTATGATCCTCTGTGCATTTGCATTATGATGCACTTAACTGCCCAGTCACTCAGATTATCCTCTCAACATGGACCATTACCAAAGTTATAATCCTAAATCCTTAGAAATCAGATTCTTTTATTGCTTGATCTAAAGAAATATCTCCTTTTATGTGGGTCAGCCCTTAGTAAGGAGTACAATGAACAAATAATTGCATAAAGGACTAGCAGAATGAAAGGCACTTTGTATCAATGTCAAAGTAGTGAAAGTATGAGAACACTGGATCTTCAAGGAGAGGATTCTGAAAGGCACCATGAGTGTGGAGAGGACATCATCCTGTTATATTAAGACCAAATATTCTGTTCACAAATGGAGATACGGGACACTGTTCACAGCCCATTTGCAGAATACAATGTATTTTTGCAGGGAGAATTTTCTTTCTCATGTTTATGTGCGTTACCTCAGAAGCAGACAAACATCATGAGATTATCATATACCTGTTGTTAGGAAAAGCAATGAGATCAGGAAAATCTGCTGCCTAAAATTTTTCTTGAACCCGTTCTCTTTGCAGACAGTGGGAATGTTGCCACTCATAAGGGAAATAGATGTTAATCCATAATTTATAATCCAGTGTACAGATAAAAACTGGCTTATCAACTAACATGAATTTTTGAACACCTCACTTCATATTTAGGAAATAATATAAAATTTTGATTGAGAAAATTGTATGTATCTATGAGGTGTGTAATTATCTTTTAAACCCACTATAAATATATCCCATTCTCTACTCTGTACATAACAGAGTATTTAGGAAATAGGTTTAGTAATTTAAAGTAAAATAATGGTGTTAAGTACATACTATGGGGAGAAGGGAAAGAGGGTTTTAATTTATAATGTTGCCTGTCTTTGTATCTTTGCAGTCTCAACATTACATTAAAAAGTTGTATGTTAGAGCATGAAAGAAATACCTAAACCTACATTTTATTTATTTCTAGCGTGCCCCTCTGCCCCTCACTTTTTTAGGCCCTTCCCAAATGTCATACTGTTTGGAGATCCCATCCAACATCCACTAAAGTAGAAGAATGGCTCCTACTGATTTCCATGGGAGACAGTGTCAACCTGTGTTAATGATAGGACTGAGCATGTCCTAACTGTTTTTGGAGGCAGTAGTGTTTTATTCTGATAAATCTCTAGCTATTACTGTAAATTATCAATGTCATACAAAAGTCTCATCCCTTATAAGATGAAAAAGACTAGGTCTCTGTTTAGTTTGATGAGAGTTTGGAAAAATAAAAATCCCTTATTAAAATCAATATAATTATTACTGCCTTTCTCTGCTTTCTCAGGACTGGATTTTGCAAAAACCTGTATTTAATGAAATGACTACTTTTAATAAATTTTGAAATTACTTGCATCCTTCTGTGTTACTCCATGTGAACAAAATTTGTGGAATAATGCAATGACTATGCTGAATCCTATTAGATGTACTGTTTAAAACTGAAGTAATCCCCTGTGAACTAGCCTTGATCTCCTCCAGTGTTCGTTATTTGTATATGCATCATCTCTGTATCATATGGCTACTTGTCTTGCCCAAAAGAAATAATGCATTGATTGCTTGGTGGTTTTGGCTACATCCCTGTATTAAAGTTTACAGACATTAAGACTTGCCAACTACCATGTCAGAATATTGGAGATTACTTTTAGTAGTGTAGGATTACATAGTTCATACAAGTTTATTTTTCTTTGCTTCTCTAGAGAGAAATAGAAAAAGGTAAGACCATTTGCTTCTTACACAAAATTAAAATAGTAAACTATTAATTAAACTAATAATTAAACTATTAAAGAGTAACACAAAAGGAAAAGTATTTTCTTTGGTAATGAACTTGGAATTTGGCTGGGAATCAGAAAGCCACATTCTGTCCTTGATTCTTCTCTAAGAAGTCATGACCTTGATCACTCACCTCTGTTTTCTCCTCTTTCTTCTCTCAAGCTGTGCCCATTTTGACAGTTAGTTTATAAAGGTTACCAGAAGGGGCATTGGCTCCCACTACATTGCCTTCACATTGAAAAACTATATTCCTGTGATAATTTTTGGGCATCATTATGATATTTTTGTATGAAGAGTGATTAACTGTTGGTTATGGGATTTGGTGGGTACAAATAAACCCTTCCTGATGCCTAAGTACATACACTGTAGGCAATAATGATTTTTGTAATGTCAGAAACATCTGAAAAAGCTGTACATAGGATCAGAATTTAATGTCGTATTAAGGGAAAACCTTAGGTAGGACAGCTAGGGGGAAACACTTGACAATCACTTACTTCATGTATATCAGCCATTCTCCCCTATAAACACTTTGAATAATCTCTTTGATACATCCAAATTAATAGTTCTGACTTTTAATTCAAAAACATATCCAGAAGGAAAAGTTCTGTCCGATAAGGATAATAGATTTGAACCATGATCAATAATTCTTTTGTTGTGCTATCTTGAAGAAATTGCTTTGCCACAATTCTCTAAATTGCTAAGAGATCCAAAGATAAGTATACCAAAGTGAAGATGTGCAGAAAATACTAACTTAAGATAACACACCTTAAGCAGCTCTTCCCTTTTCTCCCCCTTCAGTTGTTTCTTGGCTGATCAGCATCTTCCAGGGGCTTGTTAAAGAGTCCTCAGTATTTGCTGGACTGCAAAACAATTCAGTTGTGAGCATAATAAGTAGTGGTCAACAAAACACTTTCCTCCACTGTCAGTGTGGACCATAGTGACAGGCACTATTGTGGCCACCAGTGATTTCAAGGGATCATATTATTCTATAGTTTACTTTCTCCTCACTTTGTCACGATCTATGAATTTTGCTTTATATGACCAGTTCTGGGCTTCCAAGTTCAAGAAGGACAGGGAACTACTGGAGAGGGTACAGCAAAGGGCTACAAAGATGATTAGGGGACTAGAACATCTCTCTAAGGGAGGCTGAGGGACTTGGGTCTTTTTAGTCCAGAGAAGACTGAGGGGAGATCTGATCCATGCTTATAAATACTTAAAGGGTGGGTGTCAAGAGGATGGGGCCGGTCTTTTTTCAGTGATGCCCAGTGACACGACAAGAAGTAATGGGCATAAAAAGGTATAGTGCAACAGGTACGGGAAAAAAATTGCAATTGGTCTGCTGAGGCAAGAAGTTATAGCACTGCTGAGTGCTTTTTGCTGAGGCAGGAAACCTATGAATTTTACAGATCTGAAGAGCTTGCATAAAAGGGGAAGATTTTAAAAGTTCCATGGGTTGTAGCTGCTGCACGCTAGAATAACTGGCTGTGGTGTGCCATTTCTCCTACTGTGATGGTTACACTTGGTCTGAGAACAATGTTGGCTGTACAGCCACAGGCTGTCAAGATTTCTGCCAAACCAGACTTTTCTTACCAGCTTGTTTGACCAAAGTTCTTTTAGCTGCTTGTGTTCCCGGTATAAGTGTATGCATTTTTCAAACTGATACAGGATGTTGAATGCATGTGGTGCTTTGCAGTCACAGTCAGGTCGTGTGCATTTTATACTGGACAAATTGCATGAAATACAGGAAACATAACTTTCAATGAATTACAGGCTTATGTGAATTATTAGTCCTACAGGAATAAGTAGAAGTTACATTTGCTTGGTTTGAACAATTTATGTTTTATAGCCACAGTCCGTCAGAGTCTTTTCCACAGAACACATACAAATATTTCCAGCATCTGTGGCTGCCAAATTACTTGGAGCAAGTGAACATTGCTCAGTCTCTGTAAGTACAAAGAGACTTAATAGCAATCATACTTTATGGTCATCCCAAACATTACTCATTCTGCTTTACCTAATGCATACTTTGGATTTAAATGCTCACCAACATCTGAGCCAAAGATGTTAGTGATATAACTACAGCCTATGATGGTAGTATAATAAGCCTTTTTGCTTGAAACATGCTACAGTTTCAAAATAAGGTAGGGTTCTAGTAATGATTTATGGTACATCTGCAGCAGAATTTGTGAGTTTACTCAAGGATTATTTTATGCATTGGCAACTAAACTAAACTGTATATACTGTTCAATCCCAATTCCTTATTCATGGAACACAAGGTGGATGGCTAAGCATCATTCTCTGCTTTTTAGCTTCTGCAGTTTTCCTTCCCATTTTGTTTTGATATGAATGCAGAGAAAGTTGGTCTCAGAAATGTGGAAAGAGAAACACATGCTAAAAAACCCCCTCTTTTTGGAAAACCCTAGAGGAGCTTCACAACCAAGATACCAGTCATCTGACTGTGATACTGGAAAAGATAGAGCAGCTTCTCAAAGTTCTTGCATAAATAACACAATATACATACACAGTTTGGGAATTATTATGACAGAAAAAAAAATGAAAAAAGGAACACTTTTTTTGGATCAGTATGCTGTCTATATGTCTACTACACTAAGTGTTAACATTATTACGTATCTTTGCATATTTTGCTGTAATAGTTACAAGATAACAGGATTATGTATGATCATGTCAGAGGCTAAATATATCACAACAGCCTTAGGCATTGCAGACTGCTTTAATATAGCAATATTCTCTTGCAGTCCTCTAACATGCTATTAAAACTTTTTGCTTGCATGTTCTGCAGGAGCAATTTAACCATGAATTCTGCTCAGGCAGTTTGTTTTTTTTGTTTGTTTGTTGTTTTTTTTTTTTTTTCCTGAAACATACCATATGTGGCTCACAGGAGTTCCACATCAGCAGTAACTCAAGTAAGACTTAGGTGGTATTTTGCCCTCATAAGATCAGTGGTGCAGAACAGACCAGAGTGAGGATGTGACCTTTTTCCATTCTTCTTATTTTCAGATAATCTCATCTCCTCTGACTTTCATAGCATTTGATCTCACCTGACTTTTCTCTTATCTCCTGGCCCATATAGGCTGCTGTCTCTAATTTTGACTTACATTCCTCTGCTGAATGTCTTTCTGTTCTTCTTAAGGCACCTCATGCTCAGATATCAGTGACCTCCTTGTTGATGACACAACTTAGGTCCCCATTTCCTTATCCTCACCTCTGCTCAATGTATAAGCTTAGCTCAAAACTCCCCACAGGGTTGATTACCCAATTTGGGTCGTCAGTGAATAAAATCCTCTGTGATCTTTGGCCCCATTCTACCTTGGTAGACTTCACTGTCTTGCATCATTGCTCTTGGCCCTCATCGTCATATCCTGTCACTAGTTCAGCCATCAAAATTCATGTCTTAATTTCTTCTAGTTTACCTTAGTTTTTCTCCCAGGAAGTCCATCCTGGGACTATTTGGGGTTTCTTTTGGGAATTCTCTATAAACACACATAAACTATTCCTTGAGCCCTGCTTAAAAATTCCCCTTTCAAAACTTTTGAGGATAAGCCATGTGCACTAGGACCCTTTATTACTAATATCCCTTTATATTCACCTGTCATTATCCAGTCATCTCCTGCACTACTGTTTTACTGTAAGCTGTTTGGTGGAAGAATCCACATTCTTGGTCTGTATGTATGTTGTAAAATGCAGTCCTAGCCCATGACTGGGGCTCCAAGACAGAATGGTAAAACAAACCATATATTATAATGATAATGAACCTGGTTTGCTATTAGTTCCTCTCTTTTTACTGTGTTTTGTTATGAAATATGTTAGCAAACATGATGCCAGATGTACAACTTGTGTTCAATACATTGCCTTAAACCTAATGGCATGGTTAGGAGGTTCTAGATTGTGTATTTGTGTTGTTTCCCATGGGAGGAAAAAATTTTAACACAGTTCAAAGCACAAGCATACTTGCCTTATGAATTACCTTCACATGGTAAAATCAACTTCACCAATTCAGACCCTCAAATATCTATGGTCTTCAGACCATGCCTGGTTTGGTTTTAATTTGAAATCTGTGCTGTAATTATAAGGTTACTCTGATATTGTAGTTCTAGTGGTTCATTTTGTGTTACTGCCAGATAGCGGGTAGAAAAATCCCTTTTAAAGGAATATTTCTCTTCCAAAGTAAAATTCTGAGACAAGATCTTATTTCAAAGAGATATTACACAGTTTCATGAAACATTTGGAGAACTATGGTTTTAAAGTGCAAGAAGACTGCAAAAGATTGAATTGTAATTTCTAATAACAGTGGAATGTATACATTCTGTGTGCAGTTTACCAAATACCCAAAATATTGTATCTAGAAATGGGAAGACCTTGCAGAATTCTGTTTGTTGTCCCCCCCCAAAAAACTTGCCACAGCAGAATTCCTTTCTTCTTTTCTCATTGGTTTTCAAGTCATGCTCCAACTGTTATTCATTAATAACACAAATAATGTCTCCTGCATGTTCTGTTCTGTGAGTTCTCTCTCCCGTGAGCTATAGCCTTCTTCTAGGCTTTTAGGATTGTATCCTTCAGACCTGTTTGTTTGGACTAGTTCCAATCCCAGACCTCTGAGTCTACAGACTTTCTTTTCAAAACTCTTTTTAGAGATAAATATTTCTGTTTATCTATGTGATATAGGCAGTTACTATCATTTCATAGAATCACAGAATGATATGAGGTTGGAAGGGACCTCTGAAGATCATCTAGTCCCCCTGCCAGAGCCGGTTCCCTGTCACCTTGCCTGGATATGGATGCCTATGAAAATTACTGTCATTGAGTGAGCTAGTAGGGATATTGTATTTGCAGGTTGAATCCAGAAAGCTTATAAGGTCAGATCTTCAGGTCTTGTGATTCGTGTCACTGTTTTCTCTTATCAGGAAAATGGCAGTAAAGCTCAGCATGAAGTATGGCCATGACTCCATTCCAGACAGGAAAGACAGAGATGAAGCTGAAAGCTTGGTTAGAAGATAATGATGGGTGATGAAAGCCAAGGGTCCCATAATGCATGTAATGAGAAACACACAAGAGTATAAGAAGCAGAAGAAGAATTATGAGAGGTAGGTGTCTCCTCTCTGCAGTTCTAGATTAGTTAAAGTGTAACTGAGCAGGGAAGGCTGTTGAGGAGACTGCTGCAAACCAGACAGAAAAGACACCAACAGATCCAGTGCTATGAAACACCACATCTTCTGAGGACAAAGGCTTGCACTGTCAGAAGCAAAGCCTGCACGTGATTGTGAACTCTATCTGTCAGTATGTTCCCAAGAGAATAAAGAGAGAAATCTTGCTGTCTTTGTCTAACTTTTCCTCCCCTATAGGAGTAATAGATACAGAGAATGAGGCATCTTTGTTAGAAATTCGTAGACGTAACTGTTGTTTCAAAAGATCATTATTTCTCTCTCCAGCAACAAAACATTGCTAGAGGCAGGAAGGATATTGGTGAATTTTAATTGTTTAATTGCCAACGCAGTGCACACCAATTTTGACAAATAATGTTTGCTTTACTGAATGATATATAACAAATCTACCTGCCAGTGTAGCAGAGCACAAAGAGGTCATCTTTGACCAAACGTTTTGGCTTAGTGTTTTACCAAGTGTCACTTAGACAAATAGCCTGTGTTCTCTCCACAGAAGCTCTGAATTAGCACTTTACCCCCTACCTTATTGTCCTAAAAGGAAGAATTTTACAAACCCCACCTATCTACTGATTGTTCTGTACCACCTTGAAGTACTCTGTACTACAACACTACTCCTTTATATTACTTGCACATATATGGAGAATTTCTTTTTTCTACATGACAGTTCTCTTATGAACAGCCACAAAATTTTTCTAACCCTCTTCCACCATTGTTTGTGTCTTAAAGAAGCACAAAATAAGGGGTGTAGATAAAGGACAACATTTGACATTATAGTGAAGTCTTTTTACTAAAACTCAATTGTAAGAAGCAATTTTCTTGATCCTGAACTATTACCAATTACCTCATTGTTTAGTCACATCATCTTCCCCGGGCTCACAAATAAGTTCCACCATTTATAGTGAAGGAACTGATTTTCCCGCGATAACAAGTGAACAATACTGCTGTTGGAGGAGTTTTGTTAATGCAGCTGGTAGGTTTTTTCCCCCCATCACCAGCAGTTTTTTTTTGTTTTGGCCAAATTAGGTTTCCTAAAACAAAAAACCTTGTTCCAGATCAGTAGAGTAATGGGGTTTGGCCTGCCACAGCACCAGGTCACTTTTCTGACACTGCAGGGTTAGTTGTCAATAGGTGATTAACCTGCTTCACTGGAGAAACTGAAATCAGTTCTCCACAATGTGCTTATACTTCTGGCCAAACAAGAAGATGTTCTCACAGGCTGCCCAGAGAGACGGTGGAGTCTATCTGTGAAGACAATTCAAAACCCGCCTGGACAAGTTCCTGTGCAACCTGCTTCAGGAGGACCTGCTTTGGTAGGGGAGTTGGACTAGATGATCTCCAGCGGTCCCTTCCAACCCCATATCATTCTGTGATTCTGTGACATGTAATGGTAAGATTTGTGTAGCAAGCCAACTGATGCTACTATTGTCCCAACATCCAATAGCTTTAATTGATGGAGTGAGTGATGTACTTGACAACACAGATGGAACATACAGGGTGTCAGCCAAGGTTATGACAGAGCTTTTGCTCTACCTGTCTCTCTTCTGCTGTCCCTTCCTCCTAAAATCATTTAGACTTACAGGTGAGCACAGCATTAAATGCACTGAAGGAGAGCTTAGTGGTGTGAGTGAATAAATAATGCTGATCCACCATTTCAGTACAGATGCACTGATGCGTATAATCAGTGAGCTGATACCTGACTTGTTCAGCCTGTGTCATGGATAATATAACTTTGCTGTGTTCCTAGGGCTTATATAAGGGTCACGTGTATACAAGAACGGGAGAAGACGGTCCCGTTCTTCAGCCCTCACTCTGAGCAGACCAGATAGATACCAGCTCCAGGACAGAGGCTACACAATGATGGGCCCCAGTGAAGGTGCCCTTTTGGTCATGGGGCTTCTTTACTGACTGAAATAAAACTGGCTGTTTATTCCAGAACAGTTTAGGTGTCAACACAGTGATGATGTTACCTCTTTATTCCCATACACTAACAAATATCACATTTTCTGTGGGTGTTTCCGTTTTGCCTTCACACAGGAGTCACGATGCAGGAATGCGAGTGACAGAGGTGTTTCTGCTAGATAGTGCTGCAGTTGTTAATACACACAAATTGGTTAAAGAGATGTGATATTAACCTTACTTTCAACAATCGAGACAGATACATGAGCTGGCTGAATCCATGTTCTTGGGGAAGATCACAGTGAGGCAGTGTAACGGAAGACTGGATGCACACCATCACCATGAGCTCCAAAGGTTCCTACAGAAAAGTGGAGTCAAAGGAGGGGAGCCTGTTGCTAAAAGAGCAGTTGGAGAGTCAGGAGGACTCAGCTGAGCACAGAGAAGAGGCTAGGGTTCACATAAAAGAGTGGAGTATGTTCTACAAAAAGAGAACAGAGAGAACAGTCATGGAGAATGATAGCAGAGTACTAGTCCTGGGCCTAGAGAAGACAACTGGACATGCTGTGGTAACTGTTGTGGGGGAAAACATGCTGGCCTGCAGAATGGGAGAGAGCAGCTCTTAGATAATGTCAACAACATGGTCCTGGATGCAAAATTGAGAGTTGGTGGGGATCAGAGCAGACATTTTTAGAACATGAGGAACTAAAGATTTAGGAAATAAACCTGATATTTTAAGGAGAAAGATCCTTTGGGAAGCAGTCATTGTGGATGTGTTAAGGCTGTCAAAAGTCGAAGCAGACGTGAAACTTCTACATCTGTGAAAAGGCCAAGTGGAAGGTGAGGATGAAGAGGACAGAAGTTGAGAGGGTGATAAAAATCATTCTGCTTTTAAATATACTTTCATTGGAAGGTACAGGCAGGACTCCATGCAGAAAGAAGAAGAGGGAACAAAGCAGTGCGAATATTGTCTTCTTGGGGTGGGTGGGGGGGTGTTTGTTATTTAAATAGAAGAGCATTGTTTAACATTGTTAGAGAATGTTTATTGTACTGAAGAAAAAAAATATCTACAGGATTTTCATCATGCATGCTTTTCAGTGACAGGTCAGACAGAGGAGCAGAGAAACTAGGGCTGGGGCTTGAAAGGTCTGAAAGCAGATGACAGCCCATCAAAGCTAATGGACCAGAAAACATGAAAGAGCCAAGCATCAGCGTGAGAGAGAATGGGCTGATGCTGAGAGAGATCAGATGATGGCTGAAAAGGGAAAAAGTAGCTATAAAATAATCAAAGAAAATACTGCTTGATAAAAAAAATACGGTAAAAACATCAGTGTTAAGAAGAGAAGAATGAACCAAAACTGAAATTTGAAGAGAGATATGAAAGCAAAGAAATAGGCACTTAAGGGCTGGATGTATCATCATTGTAGGAATTGAAGTTGTTAAGGGTGAGTGGGGAAGACTGCAGGACAGAAAGAATTAGCATGACTTTAAAGAAAGGTATAGGATATAACACAGCCGCATAAATGGAAATAGAAGCAGCAGGTGCAGTCTGCTCAAAAGCCAGGAAAAGTTCCAGGCAAGAAGATGCAGAAGAGAGAAGCCTGATAGATCAAACACAGATCCGTTAAGTTGGAGAATATGAAAGCAAGCAAGAAACGACAAAATTTACAGTAACTGTGAAGTGGTGGGATAAGCCACTTATTACAGGGTGCCTTCCCAGAGTTTGCAGAAGCTTCCTTGTCACAGGGCCACCTCATGAAGATATAATTCATGACAGTCCTTTATTTCTGTGATGGCAGGCCAAGTGTTGCAGGGCTTTCGTGTTACATGTTGACTTTTATAGATCAATATGACAAAAAGTATTCGTAGTGACATTGCATCTAATCGTAGGAAAAAAATAATCTCATGAGATGTCGATCGCCAGATGGAATTTCGAATGGAAAAATAAAATAAAATAAAATAATAATCTGTTGCTTGATGCATCTTGAAGGATGATTTAATAGAAATACTGTTAGAACAAATGGTGTCCTGTGGGAACATGTCTCTGTGTGTGTGTTTTTCCAGTAGCTTGGGGTTTAGGATGTGGTGAAACTGTCAACACTTGCGTGAGTATATAACAAGATTCACATTTCTCTAAGTTGTATATGGATTGGGGATTGGACTAAAGGAATATAAATGCCTTTAGAAGCATTCATATGCCAAATCCATCAATCAGGTTTGGCCAGAAAACCAGTACGTCCAAGAAAGAACCTCGTAAATCCATCCAGGAAAGATATCTGTGCTCATAGCGCTCTTTATTTACAGAGAGAGCGAGCATCATATTAGCTGAACTCTTCCTACTGGAAGAAGCTTTGAAGGTATCTTAATAATTAGCTTTTGTACCTTCAGATACACTGCTTTCATTTTTTTCTTTGCTCTGTTTGATTTATGATATACCCTTCCCTGAGACATTTAATGTGTTTTGTCTTACTATTTTATCTTTTGCACTATAGTCACTCAGGATTATCCACCGAACAACACATGCCCAGTACTTAAAAGCAACATGTGCACTGAAGTCAGGACTGGTTTGGAAAAACACCACTCTGGGTTGCCATTCAGGCAGCTCCAAAACTCCACACGTTCCAGGATCTGTGTTTTGCAGTTCAGGTTAGTTGACATTGTTGCCTGAGCTTTGGTTGTGTCGGAAGTTAAGTGCTGCAGTACACCTTGCCACAGAAGCAGATAGCAAAGGTACTTCTATAAAATGAAAAAGAAATTCCTAGTAAATTCTGGACAAAAACCCCACAAGAATAAAAGATTCTTATTTAAGTTCTGCACTGGAGAAAACAGAGCTGGTAGATTGTACATATATAAGTCTAATGTGTTTAAAAATTAAGATAATTTCTAGTGTTAGTACTAATTTTTCTCCTTTTTTTCTTTTCTTTCCCCCTTTATGTCACTGTAGCCATTCTAAAAGACAGACCATTAATCCCGCTTACAGTGAGTGATAGTCATTTCAGCTCCAAGAGTGAGGTCATTGATTTATGGAGGTTACAGCTGCATTTGGGAGCATGAGGTGAAGGAAGAGTTGACTGAGATTTTTGCATAATTTGAGTATATTGTTTTTCCATTAAGCAAGGATTTTAAGAATTCTGTTCCCAACAGTCTTTACAGCAGTCGTTAGTTCCAGCTGAGAAGCAGGACTGATGCTGAATGGGAGACAGAAAAAGGGTTGGGGGGGAATCAAGCGGCATAAACCAGAGAAATTTACAATATGCACAAGGGCTAACAGTACTTCCGAGATAATAGAATAATCTGGTTTCAGTTACTGAATACAGGAATTTGTGGGAAACACTTTTACAGCAAAACTAGCAGCAATATTCCACACTGTTCATTTAAACTAAAATCTCTATTTCAGACAGACCTAAAAGGTGCATAACAGCCTTTTTAAGTGTATGACCAAGTTTTTATTAGGAAGGCTGGTATTTTTGTGTCGCTTTGAATGAACCCTGAGCAACCATGGACAATCACTTTGCTGTGGTATAACACTAATGACAAAAGACACAGCAAACCATCACTTGCAATCTAATACAGCCTTTGGAATCTGTAGATTTAAGGAAAGTGTTTCATTTACTCTTTCTTAAAAAAAAAAACCCACACAAACATATGCAATTGAATAAGCATTTATCATAGTCATCCATCAGCCCACCCATAGTCGTCTCATAGTCCATCTGTAGTACCTCTAACCACCACTATACCTTGGGATTTACACAGGACTTCAGGAGGTCCAGTTCAGTTCCTGTTGTCACAGAAAGCATTTCTTCATGTTCATCCAGCCCCAGATCCTGTTTGAGAGGACTTTGGTCTTATTCCACTTGATGGAGAGTTTGGTGTCCTTTCATGAACATGCAGCCATAAAAAACATCAACACTGAAAGCCTGCAACTAGAGATAGTGGGTTTCAGGAGCAAAAGAAATCGCAAAGGCATCTCAAGCGATTAGATCAGTAGAGTCAACTGAAAGAGGTTTAGTACCACTGGAAAATACTTGAAAACAAGGATCTGCTCCTTTATGAAAAGGAGGGGAAGGGAAAGAGAGTCTAGTAACTGGTTTTAATCTCCTCTCATCAGCTCAGTGTTACCCTTTTATGTACTTCAGGAGAATACAGATCTAGGACTTGGGAATGGGGAATTGCCCAATTAAGGATTTTCCTTAAAGTCAACAATATCAAAGAGCTCAGATTAATTTTTGAAAGTGAATTGTAGTTTGGGACATATTTACCTTGAAAAACTTCACTTTTCTTCTTAATTCTTTGTAATAGCTAAAGTAAAATGAAAATGGGGTTTCCTTGGGTATTACTTTGAACTTTGCTCATATTTTATATACTGTATGGTAACTAATGATATAAAAATGATGTCAGCCAGTTTGATCGAACATGTGGTTGACTGAGCAGGATTTTGTTTGGGCAACACAGCTAATGGGATATAGGATGTGCTGCTGGTGTGTTCAACAAACATTAAAATAAATCATGCCTTATCTCAGCATTACTTCAGGAAGGTCACAAACTTTTAATAGTGTAGCCTAGGAAAAATTATTAAAAATTAAGGTTTGGTTCCTAGCTCTGCAGAACCTGGACCATTATTGCTCATTTATTAAGAAAGGGAACACATTTACCTCATCCTTATTACCTGCGAAGAAGGAAGACATAAAGGTGAAGGTTGTAAATGGGCCTTGTGATCTTAACTGACAGAACTATTTTGGCTTAAGGCAAGAAATCTGCAACAAGATTTGTGAGGGTGTTCGCTAAATTGAAGCCTGGATTCAATGTCTGATTTATTTGCCGTGAAGAGCTATTTATAAGGAACTATAATTTCAGCAGATACAAACTGTTGTACAGGTGAGCCACATCACCTCACCAGCTGCCTAAATCTCCACTGGGAAGAAATAAGACTAAGCTGCTAAACCCTTGCTTTGATCTAATATCTGGATGTAGAAGCCCATTAAATTTTTTTTAGATGCTTGAGCAGAGAACAGCATTACTTGACATTTGTGATGAGACAACCTTAAAAACCTTCAGAGGGATAAATGTTAAGTGATTTCAAACTGCCTTAAAAATGCCAAAGCAATGTATTCATTCTTTCTGTATCTGTAATGGCTGCAATTGCTGTGATTGCTCGCTATGGCCATTCTCGCCTGGTGTGCAAAGCCCTGCCTGGTCATCCTGGTCCCTTACCTCAATGGTGCAGAGCAGCCAGCTCTCATGGGGCTGAAGCTATGACTCCAGTTCTAACAAGAGAGGCTGTCTCCTGTACTGGTGTGTGTGTTGGTAATGGTGCTTTCAAGTAACAAAATGTTTGATGGTTTGTTTTTTAAGCTGTTTTATGTTGAGAAGCCGGACAAAGACCAACAATAAATGAGAAGAGACAGAGACAAAAGATGGTTGGTAGAAACAGGCAGGTGTTCTTTATTTCATGTGGCACAGCATTAGGCAGACAACCCAAGAAACAGTTTCTAACAAAAACGAAAGCTATCACTCCCAGGAACCATCCCCCAAACAAGAGTCTACTGCCAACAGTGGCACTGAGATGTCTTTGCCTGTCTGCTCTCATGTCCTCATAGTTTGCATATGCTTAGGCCGTATCTTAGCTGTGAGCATCCTTTCCAAGGAGACTAACTTCTTACGATACAGTATCTTTAGACAGCATACACACTTTGCAGTATCACCAAGGTACAATCTCCTCAAGCCATGCTAAAATATAATGCTAACTCTGGAGAGAAGGCTGTGCAATCGCCTCGCGTCTCTCTGAGGTAATACAATGCTGTTTCTTAGCTGACAACATGAGGGGCACCTGAGGGAAGATCAATATGGCTTCAGAGTCTATTTTTAAACTCCTGATGCAGTAGCGAGAACCCGGCATGTCGTCTGCTGAGACACAGGGCGAGTACCTCCTCCACCCCTGGCTGCTGCCTGGCACTGGCAGCACCAGAGAGCTGAGCCTACCGTCACTGAACAGGCTGAGAACATAGATGCTCTTCTACACATCTGAAGGACTAGGAGGAGGAGAGTTTGATCAAAGATCACAACAGACAGCAATCTTTGCCTCGGTTGTTAGGCGAGTGGTAAGCAATGATGGTGGTTGGGGGAGTTACATAGTTAGCACTCTGGATTAAAGGCATGAAGAATGGCTGGTGGAAGGAAGACGTTTTAGAGAATAAGGGCAAAGCTTTAAAAGCCTTGGGATATTACTTTTAATTATTATCTACAGGTTATTCTCTCTATATATACTATTTTTCTTTCTAAATTAAGAAAATAAACATTTATTAACAAGTCACTGGGTCAAATCCCGCTCTCCACTGAAGCCAAATCCAATGACTTCAATGTGAGGGAGCCCTGTGTAAACAATGATGGGCAAATTTGGCCCTTTATGTCCTGAAAAGTCTGCTTGTACCCATGTCTTTCAATCCTGCAAGGAAATACAGATAGAAGGATTAATTAATTGTTATTAATTTGTTTTGAACTACCAGGGGAGCATCAATGGGATGTGGCAAAAGAGCAAGAAAAAGGAACAGGTAATAAGTACAGCTTTAAAGAGAATTTTATCCATGTTTCAGGGGGAAAGCACAAAAAGAGAGTGGATCTGAATCAAGCGCTACTGGCCTTTACTTTCTAAGCAATCCTTCATTTAGATTCAATGCAACAATACAGAACTAGAGAAAACAGAAGGAACCAAATACTCCTTTCTTCCTCTGCAAACATCATTTGCCCAAAGGTGAGCACTGTCATCCCTTCGGGTGCTCCGCTAACTCCAACTGTCTGCACAGTGCAGTGTCAGCTGCTAAAGGCAAAACGTGGCTACTGTGCCGATGAGGAAAACCTGTGGTGTCTTACATAAGTAACTCAACGTTTTGAATATTAAAAAAAAAAACATTAGGTGCTTTTTAGACACAGAACAATACAATTTTGGATGCATTTACCACTTTTATTTCACTATGCAGAAACATACATTCACCATGTGTTGTGATGCAGCTGACAGTGTAATGGACGCTATCCCTTCAGTGGGTATTATAGCTGGACACTAACGAGTTTTCAGTGGACGTTCTGTACAGGTTAAGGCTTGACTCTGAACTAGATAGTAAATGCTGACCAGATTCTCAAACAGATTTTTTTTATTTTTTTTTTTCCTCTTAGAACAAAAGGGAAATCAATAGAAAACCATCACGGTTATTTCAGATTAATAATTTTCTAATGCTGCAAACTAAGTAAAATACAGATTTTTTTTTTTTCTCCAAAATAACTACATATAATTTACAGGGTTAGGATCTGTGAAGGGTGACTGGAAGCTGACTCTGAACAATGCTGACAAAAATCGTTGGAAGTTAATATACTAAAATCATTACTACCTCGTAAGGTATTCAGTCAGGTATACAAAGCACACTTTGTAAGCATTTAAATATTTTGATATGATTAAAGATTTGTCATTGTTTATCGGGCAGTAATAAAACCAGATGAAACAAATATAAGATTCAAGTTGTTTACTGAATAAACTGTGTTATTGGCACATCTAATGTGTGGTAAAACATTATACACAGTACCTATACAGCTTCTAGCATTTTGGGGGTAATCTTAATTTACAATATCCGTAAACAAAAGGCTTGCCATCTAACAAATTTTAATTTGTTTAGACTTTCATAAACTGTGAAAGGCATGAACTGTTTATGTGTTACATGAGATCACCGTTTATATTGTTTATGAACGTGCAGGTATAGCTGAAAACTTAGACATTTTAAGAAAATTAAAAATGCTGCTTTTCTGTAATTTTATCGTTGCTTCATGCAATATTGTTTAACTGCTGCTGATTCAGATTGCTTTCTATGGGAAGGTATCTCTGCCAGTTTCTTTATTAACAGTCAAGATCGATTCTTCTGTACTGAAATTTTCCACAGACAGATACAAGTCAGTCAGGTTGGAACTGAGACTCTGTATAGGCTCTCGTATTCCTACTGGTGTGTATGTCTGGATTCATATGCAATCTAGGTTATTCCTGCAGGAAAGAGAATTGAGTTAATTATTTGAAGCAACTACTCTCTTGCAAAAGAGGTTTTGTCAATTTGTTTGTGTAACAAAAGCTATTTGAAAACAGCATCATCCCAGCATAAGCAACTTGGCGCAAATCCAAAGTCCGCTGATGCCAACAGAAAGAATTGGTGACATCAACAGACTTTTAAGCAAGCCACATTGCGTTGTCTCTGAAATGATTAGCAGAATACCACAAGAATCACAGCTACTCACTCCTCAGTGACTGGTTCCATCTTCCAAATAAATAACAGATACTGAAATTCAGTTTTCTTAAGATTCTGTATATCCAAAAGCAGGAGAGCAAAAGGTGCTGTGCATCATACTCTGTTACTTACACCAAATGCTAGGGAATATATATTGTTTTAGGAATAAAATGCTGCTATAGATTTAAACAAACCAGACAAGCAGCTTTTTTTTTCCCCATTCTGCAAACAGCATTCAAAGCGATTTGTGCAATGGTGCTGGCATTAATAGCGTTTGCATAGCAGGTTAGTACGCATGACATGTTTTTGCTCACAGAATAAAAATAGTAATATTAAGACGTCTGTTTAGCCAGCCACAATTGGAGAGCATGCCTTTACTGAAAAAAAGTTTGACACAGGAAAAGCTGCATTATCATCTCATCCTGATAAACAATGCTGCTTTAAAACATAAAATGTTCTTCCAAATACAAGAAAGCCAAGACACCCAAATTCCCACACGCTAATTCACTGGATTTAAAAGAAAAATCAAAACCAAGTAGGATCACATCTTTTAAAGTCTGGAACTAAAGCTTAACTTGTAATGTATCTGCACGTGACATTTACAAAGCAGCTGTAGGTTTTTCCCTTGGCATTTTTAAACAAAATGCTTACCTTTAAGAACAAATTATTTTTGTTCTTAAATGACATAAAAGCAGACAACAGATTTCTTTTTTACTTCAGAATTAGAAAATTAGACTATATCAAAGCATGGACAATGAGAACTTTCTGGAGAGCAAACAAAAACAAATGAGCAGTTTCTCTTTCTTTAGCTGGCATCACTAAATGAAGAAAGACGTTTGAAGCTGAATGCAGTTTACATTCAAATACCAGAACTGCTAACTAGCACAAATACAACTTGCAAATGCCAGTGAGAGAAAGCAAAGAATTAAAGGTGAATTATGGTAGGAAAACAACCTTTGCAGCATGCCAGCCCAAAAAACGCCTAGGAAAATCATCTAGTCCTCTTACCTGTGGTCAATCCTCCCCATCTTCTGGTGTGATTTCTGTCTCTTTATGTACCACTACTTTGGTCACTGACATGTCAGGGTGCTGCTCTTTGGCTTCTTTAATTGCCTGAGCCAGCGCCTATCCCAAGGAAACCACAGAAGGGCAAAAACAAAAAGGAGGTGGAACATGCATGATCAGTAGCAAGGTGGAGAGATTCATGAGATATTACAAAATTTACAAATGAGGAAAATGATTAAAATATGAAATATACCATCACTGATTTAAATACTAATCCAGTTTAATTTAAGGCATGCCAGCATGAATAGTATTTTTTAAAGCAATGCTTATAAATGTTCTCTTTGGCAGTCTTCAGGGTAGGCTTTAGCAGCTTACAGATTTTACCTGATCATGATCAATATCTGCATCTCCTGTGATGACTATTCGTTTTTCAATTCTTGTCTCTGAGATGCCTCCTTTCACAGTCTAGATGGGAAGGACAAACACATGTCAGTAACTTTAAAGAATACTGCAATTCATCCAGAGAATGATCAACGCAGGAACCCAGTTGTGACTGGGCTGAACTATCTCAAACAGCATGCACAGAGGGGACAACCTTGAGCTGCAACCAAAGCAGCTCTGAAGTTGGCCTGCTCTGAATGGACTAAATGACCTCCAGAGGTCCTTCCGACACAGACAGTTTTATGATTCTAATTGCTCTGCACACGTTTCAGGAGAGTTGTCTCTGTGTCAAAAATGTCAGGTATTTATGGTAAATTGAGAAAAAAAACGAACCTACAGACAGCTGATATTAAGACCTAGTTAAGTCCAACTGCTAGCTTCAGAAGGACATCCAGGATGGCAAGGCCTTTCTACAGCTCATCTACTGAAGGGTGAAATTTGCTGCAAAAACATGAAATGCTGTCCTCAGCAAATATTGGTAGGAGAGTTGCCATGGCTACAACAGGGTTTCTCCTTAGGGAGGAATGGTTATTTAGATGCTATTTTGGAACTAGGAAAACCCAACATCATTCTTCTGTGCAGCCATAAGCCTTCTCTCTGGCTGTGGGCAGGTTCCATAGGGTATCACCCAGCAACGCAACTGTGGTGTCTGAGCTGTCCCGTTATGGCTACGTCATACAGATTTACTATGTGCTTTCACCACCGTGCAGGGATAATAGCTCAGAACTCAAAGACAGTATAGTCATGTCAATATTGCCTCATGGTCAGGCAAATTATTCCTTCCTGGCTACCATACGTTGCCAATGTGCCTACGCTGCTTCCAGCTCCACACAGTATTTGTAGCTAATTCAAGCGTCTCTGCACAGCAACATTTTGTGCTTCTGTAGACATACCCTAAGAGTTTATGACTCTCAGGACTCTTGTTAAGTCCCTGAATGACGGGTTATTAACGCCAGTTAATGAAGCCAGTATAGTCAAGGACAGGTGAATGAAGACAGGTACCCAAAACAGACGAGATTTTGTCCAGAGTATAAGCATGTGCCCACTTTTAAAAATAAAAAATACTAGAACTGAGGTTAAGAAAATATATGCTCTTGTGAAAAAACAAAAGCTCTCTATTTTCTGAGGACTTACTTTGGTGATATGTGTAGTGGTTGTAGTGCTCGTAGTTTCAGATGTGATAGTTTGTGCACTCATCAATACACCTGGTTCTGAGTCAGCACCGCAATCCACCTAAGAAAGAGAAAACCAGTCATCAAAAACATGCTCCTGAGCACAGGGAGGCATACATCCTCATCATGCTAATATTTAACACTTGAACAGCTTAGAACAGTTTACACTAAGGCATACACTTAAAGGTGGGTGAAGAAACATGGGCTCCTTAAGGACATGTTAAATTGAACTATAGCTTTTGCAGAATTTCTTACCTGAGAAGACTCATATGTAATGGTTTTTGTTTCTGTATGGACTACTGGCACTTCCTTTGTTGAAATTTCAAGGTTTTCCCCACCAGCAGAAACGCTACTGAAACTGATAGTCTCAGTTTTCACAACTGGCGACTGCATGAACAAAAAAAAAAAAGGAAATTGGAACATTTAGCAAAGCTTATGGATTTCTCAGAACATTTTGGGTTTTACCTAGGAAAAGGCAGGGGAACAACTGTAAAGTGTTCTGCATTAAAAACAAAAAAAAAGATAAAATTCTCTTGGTTATAGTGGTACATACATGTATATAATGCTGGCGACATTTAGCACTCTCTGGATTTAATGAAAACAAACTTCAGAAAAGATGTAAATACTACAAGAGACAATGGGCACAAACTGAAACACAGGAGGCTCCCTCTGAACATCAGGAAACACTTTTTCACTGTGAGGGTGACTGAACACTGGCACAGACAGGCTATGGAGTCTCCATCCTTGGAGATATTCAAATGCTGTCTGGACATGGTCCTGGCCAACTGGCTTTGGGTGGCCCTGCTTGAGCAGGGGAGTTGGAGCAGATAACCTCTTGAGGTGTCTCTTCAACTATTCTGTGATTCTACATTTTCGTAAAATGACAAGAGAATGAACCATTCAGTTCAGGCTTAGTCTTGCATTCAACTCTCAGAAAAAAAGAGTAAGAATAAGTTGCTTTTTTTAACTCCTCTGCATAACAGGTCTTGAAAATCTGCTAATGGGGCTAAGATAAGGAACCTGTGTTGTTTAAGACCCAAATATCTTATTTACAATTGTACCAGGCATGGAAAAAACAATGTATTTTCTGTCTGTCTTTGAGGATACATGAACTTTGTCAATCTAGATGGACTTTCCCAAAGAGAATGCCAGCTGTGTCTTTTTAATTTGCTGCATAAAACACCACCGAATTAGGTATTTCTCTGTAGCATGAAAAGCGCTTTTAGTTATAATAGGCACAGCATTTTGCCAATAAAAAACCAGCAAGAAGCCTTGAAGGTGCCATGCAAGGAGGAAAGAAGAGGAGAAACAAACTGCCTGCTGCAAAGAGGCAATCATACAGGCTTGGTACACCTGGCTTTCTTTCCATGAGAGGAATTAACTGAAGTCCTCTACTGCCTACATTTACAATTTGGCACAGACATGGCTGATTTAATAACAGGTTACCTCAAAGTGAGGTTTTCTTTCCAAAGACTCTGAAACGTGAACTGTTGTACTGTGCTCCTCCTCCGCAGCGACTCCTTCCAGTTTGGTGAGGGCTTTCCCAGCCTCCTCCCTTTTTTCCTCCTTTGCCCCCTCAGTCCCAGCAGAGCCCTCCTTCCCCTTTGTGCCAGCAGCTGCCGCTGCCTCCGCCTGGGCATCCAGCACAAGTCCAGCCGCTTTAGTAGGATCCCCGCTCGCATGCACATTCATCCCATGTCTCTCCTCAATAACCACAGTCTCCTGTACAACCTTCTTCACTGTATCCTGATGTGGCTGAACGGCTTGCTTCATTTCAGTGGAAGTTACCTCCTCAGATGTTGTCGTGTCTATTCTCTGCAGGGAAAGAAATAAAAACCCCAACCCTCAGCGTCAGCAGCAGACAATATTACTTGCAAGAGCTCCTCAGCTTAACGTACTGTGAACATAAATAAAAAAATGGGTATTACATTTTGCCAATTTATTTCTCTCACGTTGCATGTATTTTTGTTGTCAGGACACTATTAGAATAGTAGAAATGATAAATGAAGCAAGATTCACAACTTTTAAAATGAAGAGAAACGCCACAGTGTTTTTCTCATTGGTATTTTTTCGTGAGTTTTATAATGGCAAAATACAGCACCCTGCAAAATGACCAAAATAAAGTGAAATGAGAGAAAAGCTGGTTTTTGGTTGTTTTTTTTTTCTTTTTTTTTCAGTGAAATTTCAACTGTGGTCTATTGTAACAAGGGGAAAGGCACATGAATACATGCATTAGTTATATTGATTCGGAGTTGTGCACAAAAGCAGGAAATAAAAGAAAAGCGAAAGCAATCGGTGTGCAGTTGTAACAGTGATGGAGGGAATCAAATGGCCACCTGAGCCCAGCTATGTGTAGTAGAAGTAACCCCTCCTATGAACTCAGTCGGTTTTCTGGCGGACTCTATTAAACTGAAGATGTCTGAACCATCCAAGGTTTTTTCACCGGTGGACTGTTTTGTCTAAACAGACAAAGAAATGTAGAGTCATACACAGAAGAGAGGCAGACCCACGTGCACAGACATATTAATTACCAAAACCAGAGGCAGAGACAGAGGAAAGGGAGAGAAGGCTGCAGGAGCACGGAGAGGTTGGAAACAAGAAAAGAATGGGAAAATAAATCAGAGCAAATTCATAACGGCTGTAGTAAGCAGTAGTTATAAAGCACAGTTGTTAGCGTTGGCATTTTGCTGATTCAAGCAAACCATTTTTTTTTTTTTCCCTTTTATTAACAAGCCACAGCAGCAATACTACACTTCAGTAACATGGATCTTTAAATAAACCAGGAAGGTTGAAAGCCTTATAGAATATCTGCTTCAGACCATGGGACGGATTCAAAGTATGAGGGGGAAAAAAAATAAGCTGGGTTGGCTGCTGTCAACATAAAGCCAGGCAGCAAGAGAACCAAAAGGTAGGGTGGTGTGAGGGGATTGCCTAAAAAAAGTCATGCTTTAATTTTTAAACCGTGGCATGAAGTCGAAGCCACTTGTTACCACTACTTTTGATGCAGACGACTCAGTAACATAGTGAGCGGTAGCAATGGTAAATGGCTGTTCTCTGGAATATCTCCACTCAGACACGTTCTGATCTCTCCGGGCAAATGCCCCTGCTTTTACAGCTTCACTGCCAAGGTGTTTTTCTGCTTTGCCAAGCTGCAAGCTTCTCAGTGTACCATGTAACTGCAAATCCTGGTCCATCTTTAGGGTCTTTTTCAAACTCTCCTCTTCAGGACTTTGCAACTGAGATTCTGCTTCCTTTATGGGTGTCAGGGAGTCGGACAGCTTTCTTTTGGTGCTCTGCATGTCGGATCCCCGCCTGGCTTTCTCATCAGTGACAGGCTTGAGGATTTCATACTCAGCCACTATTGGAATGGTTTTCACAGATTCTTGCAATTCCCCTTCCATTTTTTGCAAAGCTTCTACTGAAGGCTGTACTGTTTTCTCGCCCTCTTTAGCTTTACTTGCCATGGTTACAATTTTGCCAGATACGGTATCATAGGACTTTCCTAGGGTGAACATTTTCTGCTTATTCTCCTCTTTGGATTGTATTTCACTTTCCGAGTCCTCAATGCTCTGCATTAGAATGGTACTGGATTTTAATATCTCAGGTGGAAAGGTAGCTTTACTGCTCACAGTCACTACTTTGTATGCCACATTTTTTTTCGATTCATCATCAACTACCTCAGAGGGTATTTTGTCTATAATAACCCAATCCTCAGTGCCCTATATTTGAGATATAAAAGCTAAATTAGAATATCTGAAGGTTTAGCTGTACTTCAGGAGCACTAAAGTATGAAGACTTTTAAGAAACCAATGCTGCCTCTTCTGAAATCATATAATATCTTTTACGGTCGCACCTCTTAGAGCAATTATCAAACAAATAAAGAAAACCTCCTTAGGCAAAGTATGATTCCTTTGTAGACTCCCTCCCGTAGAGGCCCATAAAATGTGGACACAAATATTACTTTTGCCACACTATTTCTGTAGTAATTTGAACCAGGGTAGCATTTTAGCACATCATTTAAAACAATAATTGGAATCACCCTGAGGTTAAAAATCATACATCACAATGGTTCATAACATTACAGTCAAAAACAAATTACAAAAATAGGGCAAATAAGCCCATTCAACTTTTCCCCAGTTGTCACAAACACACTGTTGACGAGGTTTTAGAACAGTATGCATTTATATGCATTCATAGCCTGTGCTGAATTTCCTTGTTTTCATTAGAATAACATCAACCCCCCTCAGCACTGTTTAAATTGAGTAGTACAGCAGAGTAAATGCCATGCTGCTAAAGATACTGAACTGAACTTAATGCAGCATCTTTTTTCTTCCTTATGTAAACAGGCTATGTGATTTGCTTTGACTATGCAATCAGTGCCTAGTTATTCGACCTTAAGACCGTAACTTCTGTATTTAACTAAGCAAATGTGGTAGTTTAAAATTGAATGAATTAAAAATAACCTCTAGGGATGATGGGATACTTTTCTGGATAATGATTTGATGAGAAGTAACCAAAGTGCCAGCAGATTCTCCTTCCTGCAGCTTCTTCTCTATCACACTTGGCTAATAGAAAAACCAATAAGAATACAAAGTTCACCGTCACTCAGCAGCATCTGAATTTACTTGACAGTATAAAGGAAATTAATTCTAATGACAGAAGTGCCCCATTCACCATAACATTCTCAGTGAAGCTTATGCTGAAAATGCATGCACAACTGCAAACAACATCCACAAACAACATCGTGCAAGTAGATCTCTAACTAGCAGAAAAATCGGCCTCTATTAGGAAGCCATAATCTCTACAGGGGACTCATTCCCCAGAATTTGGCCCCCAGATTACATCTTTCTCTGAAACTTATAAAATTGAAAAAAAAAGGTGCCTTGGAAAGGAAAAAAGAGAATAAAATGATGAATAATTGCCAGCCTGTCTGACTGCATTTCAAGAAAGCATTGTTTGTTTTTACCTGCAATTCAAGGAATGTAGTACCTCCCTTCTGCAAAAATATGAGTTTTTCTGATTTTTCTCTTTCTTCTTTGGTCTAATGTCAGGGGAATAAATGGTTTTAGTAAATGGAGGGTATAAAGTCCACTATACTTTACAATAGCTCATCATGTTTCACTACTCTACAAATTATCAATTGCATGGTAAATTAGAAAACAGAATTAAATACAATAATTTTACAGCAAAGTGGTTTCCAGTAAGAAGTCAAACCAGTGTCTCTTCACGACGAATGCCAACAAGAGCGTATTGTTTGCGTAGCAGGAAAAACAGTAAATTTAATAACACCCAGGTGTGGATGCACTGTGTTCATTTTCCCTTATATTATTAATTTAACTGTGCCTGGTCCCGACTTCCATGGCTTCCATCAATATCCTAGAACAGGTCCTTCCACCTTCACCCTTGCCTTAGCTCTCTCCTGAGTTTGCAGCCTTCCTTGCTGAAGCATCCAGAAAGTGTGTGCTCTAAAGATTTCAGCTCTGTTTTTCTCCTTACAGGTGCAAGAGCCCTTTTCCTAGACAGGAAGCTAACCATTTCTATATTATCTCTATAGCGTGACATGAAAATTCTCCTCATTTTTATTCCATCTGTGCATTCCCAATGCTCTGAGAACGACAAGAGTATCTCTGCAACTTGCCCGAGTAGGAAAGTTTTAAATGTTGGTAAGACTCAATTTCCTAAGCCTTTTGAGCCCAGCTTCTGGGCTGGCCACATCTTGCTTTTGGACAGAGCAGATCAGGTTTCTTGCCAAATCCCTTCTACCCACTTCAATGGCTGGTGTACTCATTAGACATACCAATGGAAGCATTATGACTAGCATATAAGGAAAGTACACATTTAAAGAAAGACACAAAACTAAAAAATAGCAACAGAGTGAGAAACGACTCATCTACCTGACTGCAACAGGATGCATATCTACTTTACTTCTAAAGTGCTGGTTTAATCCAATCCAGATCAGACTAAACATTGTGAATATGATGGCTTTCATGTGCTGCAGCTATCTGGCCACTACTGTGGCAGATATTTAAAACTATATTTTTCATAACTGAACCAAACCAAAGTATTTCCCCTATTATAGTAAGAAACCAATTGATGACTAGACAGGCTTAAAGTCAAACTGACCGAACACACACAGGTGCCAAAACCTCAAAGCACACATTTTGAAAAAGCATTGCTCTTGTGTTATTATATTAAAGAGCTACAGGTAATAGCACTGTGTACATTTTTTTAAGTGAATGTGTTAAGTTAAACATAACTTCTTTGAACTAGAAGAAGCTACTACGCAATGCAGCTCTACGTGCTCTCTATCCTGACTGCCTCTGCATCAAGGTGCTGATTTTGACTTAAACACAACTTCATTTTTTCCTAACAAACTTCTCGCTCAGCAGGATGTGAACTGAAACCATCCCACTCGGGGACCAAAAAGAATGGAGAAATGTTATCTACAGCAGGGGTCCTTTAGTACCTAACGCTACAGTTAGGCTCTAATAGCTCAAATCCACTCACATTTTTCCACAGAAACTCCCTCATTTGGATGAGATTCTGTGGGACAGCTATAGTTTACTTAGATGCATATAAGGTATAGTAACTGAACACTGCTTTTGAGCAAGTGCTTTTCTTCAAATAAGAGAAGAGGTACCAGATAAGGATATTCTTGCCCTTTTCCTTTCCAAATAAAAGTTAAATTCACTTGTGTTTTGTCAGGGTGAAGCCTACAAGTCATAAAGACTTGAAGAAATTAACTTGAAGAAACTCAAGTTTCTTTACTCTTCAAAGAAATGAAGTGGTTACAAGCTTGCTTCACCTGCATTCCTCGGATACAGGCTCAACTAGCCACCCACTCCCTTTTTAATAGTTCAGTATGTCTTTAATATGTTAAATGCATTCAGTTTATTAAACTTAGAATTTTAAGAAAAAAAAACATGTGTTTTTGCCTAAAACCAAACATGGCTTTAGGATTTATTATCCCTGAACAAGGCAGTAGGAGCATCATTAAGACTCCTCAGCACTCTCTCCAAAACGTAAGCTTTGGGCACTGAGTCTGCTTTTCAGGTATGTTAATCAACTCGATGCCTGCTAATAATGCATGCCTGATGCCAGTATCAGCCACTAGTTAAGATGGGTATAAGATAGGAGAAGAGGAGCTGGGGCGTTTTTCTCAGCAACATCCCTTTCCCTGAGAGAGGTTGACACATGCTGTCTGTGTGACTCCGGGAACCCCCTTCTTCAGGGAGCTATGGGTCTGCAATGTCAACCTCTAAGTTGGGAAAGCAGAAGACTCTTCTGAATTACAGTCTCCAGCCAATTTTTCCTGAGTTCCTTACAACATTATATCCATGATAGAGGAAAAGCAGCAAATTTTATGACCATTTATTGGTCTGGAATGCTACAAACAAGCAGAAACCATAAAGATAATTCCTGTGAGACAGAAACCAGACATCAATCCACAATAGAATAAAAAGATTAATCTTCATGCAGACCACACGAGCATGTTTCTTTTTGCTCCACTGGATTTAAACCAAGAATCTCTGCTTTTTTGGAAGATCTACATATTTTAGGGCAACCTGAATGGTACATTGTTACCTCTACATCTCATTATCTACCTACAAACTAAATAAAAGGCAGCTTTTTAATTGGCAAATTTCTTGCAAACACTTCAAGACTGTGCAGTGAGCAAAATTCTTTCATGCATGCACTCTGCGTGAAAATGCACATGCTTAGCAATCTGCATCGGATCTTCAACAAAATCCAGAAGACTGCAGCAACTATCGGTTCCCTTATGGAACTGTCCAAGCATGTCTAATTATCATCATTATTTCTTTCCCATCTTCAAAGACTGAGATTCTGCCCTTTGCTCTGTATTTTCTTGTAAAGCTTGGTACCACACCCCAATCCATCCTGCTACACCGCTGCTCCCAACCAGTCATCATAATTTAAATTTTATCTCCATCACTACATGGTTTCATTCATGCATGACTGGACTTCCTCAAGCTCATTGAACCTGTAAGGAAGCCTGCATTTCACACCATCAGAGAGGCCATGCGGCTTACACTGAATTTCATACTCTAACTATAAACATAAAAGGTATCTGATCCTCCTTGCATGTTTGCTGCTACAGCCCAAGTCCTGAGAAAAAGGGAGGACCTCCAAGTGGGGAACGGCTTCTAAATCTACCGAGAGCTATTATAAGTAAAAACGTATAGACAAACACGTAATGAAGCCTTTCAGCTCACGCTGACCTCTTCAGGCACTAGTGGTTCAATCATAGGAGCTTCCTCCTGCCTTGCTGCAAGCCGAACGGGAGATGTGGAAAGCCTCTTCTCCCACTCATTAGACACAGCTGTTTCTGTAGAGGTTTCCAAGAAGGTGCGTTTCAGCTCACTTATATTGGTCTGATGTTTCATCAGATCTTCCTGGGTTTTGTCTAGGTCCTGGACAGTTTTAAAAGAATAGAGCAGTTTGTAATACATCCTAAACCAACCAAAGTTTAGAGCCAAAACACACAACTTGGTTAGTAAAGAGGGAAGTAACATCTCAGGGAGCCGGGGAGCACAGCACTAACACAACACTCTGTGAAAATGTGGTATTTTGAGAGATAACAGCATAGCATATCTCGTACAAGTGAGTATAAATATACTCTTAAAGAGCTTAATTGTATCACTATCATTTACACCTGATAAAGAGGCTTCAAACCAACATACATATGCGCGTGGACGCACACACACATACGCACACGCAGATATATATATTTATAGTTCAAGTTAGAGGAGTCGTCATAATCTGAGAAAAAAAAAGTCTATTTAATTTATTAGCAGGTGGGAGTACACAGTTCATGCATCATAGTGCAGATTCACAGGTTACCACTAAAACTAACACACAGGTACGTACATGCACTGGTATATACCAATACCAACCTCTAACATAAGATTACTATGTTTGACATACACATTTTCACCCTGTATTCGCTTAATCAGACTATTCTGAAAGAAGTGAAAAAAGAAAGGGAAAGGTAAGGGACACAGTATTGAAAGGATACAAAATGCTGTTTCTACACATTTCTTCACAGAGAACCAACAATACCATGCTGAGAGAGGTGAACACCTCCAATACTTGAGCAACATCTGGGCCTTTGGTTTCTGTACCTGTGCCTTTAGATCTCCGTCCTCATCTTGATCCGACTGCCAGCATGAGAAAGATTGGAAAACAACACCTTACCCACTCATAGTACTGAAGGCTTTACAAAAACTAGTGAGAGGAACGCGCTAGGTTAAAATCACATTTTCTCTATGTTAAAGGCTTAATGAGAAGGCATAGGCATACTGCTTGACTTTGCATGGTTCTCCTAACTCAGAGCAAGCCTCCTTTTATCAAACGTGTTAATTGTGAAGAGAGAACTAAACATTTTCCTTTGATAAATACCATTGGTGTGCTCCATGTTTTCAGATCTCCATTTAGAGAGCAGCTGTTGGACCTTCTCACCAAGATCGTGGCTGGTTTTGGACTAAATGGCAAGAGCAAATTCTTTGGAAACCCATAATCCCAGAGTTTAAACATATGGTATCCCTGGGCCACAGGCAAAGCTTTATATCAACTTGCCATGGGTAAACAACATGCAACACTATCTACAGAATGAAGCACATTTTATTTGCTAAAAATGCTATTTCTCTAACTTCAGTCCCTCTCCATATTTACATAGTTTTATTTCATATTTAGTCTACATATATATTCTTTCAGGATCTATCTGCAGAGGTAGTCTTTTGGAACTGCACACATTTCAGCTCAAATTCACTTCAGCTCACATTTTCAAAAGCAATGCAATATGGCCTGGCAAAGCAGCCCTGTTTCTGATGTCTGAAGTTTCAGATGGCAAGTATACCACGTGCTTTGAAAATCAGGTATCCAGAGGGAAAACAGAGGTTCACAAAACTTCTCCCCTAAAATAAAAATGGAGGGAAGGGAGATTATCATGCCTCTTAAATGTCATGGGTTTAGGATTACGCTTTACTTTCTGTATGACCCAAGGCCTGAAGCCATACAGTGCAAGCAGCACTTCAAAGCACTCTGTACTCCAGACTCACCTCAACAGACTTTATGTTGTTGATCCATTTGCATTATTTTAATTCTCATGCCACTATTTTATTGTTAATTTTTCATATAGTCCTAATTGGTCAAATGACCCATGGGAAAATCTTTATCTGTTGATTACTTTATAACTCAGCTCAAATCTATTCTATTTACAGCCGAGGCTGAATTGCCCTGACACTTCATACAGAGAATTCTTCCTCAGTGATGATTTTAACAGTCTGAAATATTAATGAGATCCTACTGAAAAACCTACAGTAGTGGTAGTGGTGAGATGCTTTCTTCTACCAGATGTCAGACCAAATTCAGCTCATGTTTGCAGCTGCAACCATATTAATTATGAAAGCATTATATGCACTTCACTGGAGTCACATAGGGTTGAATTTGCTTGCACAGTCTATATACCATGCTGTGGATACGAGGCTTCTGGGTGCAGAGAAAATACAACAGTGCCTCCTCTGAAGACTATACCTGGACTACTGGTGGCAATATGTGAACAGGACACATGAAATTACATTCAAGGAAAACCTTAGGTGTTTATTATAATCTGGAAATACTTTTATTCGAAAATTTGAAAACTGCTTTTTACTGTCTTTTTGCCTCTCTCTCTCACACGCAGGCCACAGATTATAAGTGCAAACAAGCAAACTGAACAACCCAGGGCACAACCAGGTCAGCATGACTGTCCCTGGTGGGCGGCGCTGGGGCTGGTGACACTGCCACTGCCTCGCTATCTGCACAGCACAGTGGCCTGGCAGTTCCCAAACTAAAGGCAGAAATAAGAGGAACCCGCAGGGAGCAGGGAAAACTCTTTGAGCAAAGCTCTTGCACATGCAGACGCGCGCAGAGAGGGATCCTGAACTGCCATGGGAGACATGCAGTTTGGCACTCAGGGTGGGGAAGAGATGAAGCAAAAGGCTCTCCCCCCTCTCGCCATAACTGGGTGCCGGCGACTGTACAAACCTCGGTGGCAGTGGTCTCACCATCAGCTGCAGTATCCGTCTGCTCACTGTCAGTCTATTTGGTTAGACAAGTAACCAGGTCCCAAGAGGAAGGCAGGAATAAAGAATAAACCCAGCTCATCAGTACACGCGGCTCACACAGGGAACTGTTAAATTCAACATCTCTGCGAACTGCATTAGCATTGCTTTTCATACCACGCACAAGTCAAAGAAGCAAAATAAAAATGCTATATTAGTAAACAGAACAGACTCAGAGGAAGACTCGAGGCGTATTGTACACAGTATATGGCTTTACTGGAACAAATTTATAAGCCAAACAAAACATTGCTGGAAAAGTGTTATTTGAATAGCAGATTTTTTTCTTAAGAAAGCCAGGTAGCTTTAAAAAAAACGGGGGGAAAAAAAAACCACCTAATATTTTTCTAAACAAACTTTTCCTCCCATAATGTTTTTTAATAAGAAAATTATTCATTGAATTTTTATTCTAGTCAATACAGATTAATGAGGTATTTGACTTTTTCACTGGAGGGGGAAAAGATAATAATAATAAAAAAAAAAAAGGCTACTTTAACAGTCACCTGACTTTCAGCCCCTCATTTGTACAGAAGTTGTTCTTTTCTCCACATTTATACACCATGAGGCTGTCTGCATTACCAAGGAGTTCAAATATCCATACCCCCAGCCCACCTACTCTCTGTCTGTGGAGTAACGGTAAGGCTCAGACCCCACTTGGTTCCAATAAAGAGAAGCTGGTATTGTTAATGATAGTAAAAAGAAAGAAAACTGCCATTACAAGAATCAAATATAATTCTCATTCCATTTAAGAATGTGGATGAATGCAGGAGGAAAATAAAAATACACCCCCCAACCCGCCCAGCCCAAAACAGTTACTAGGTACAAGTGATAAAAATTAAACAAAGCACAGCATTGCACAGACTGATCTATCCCTCTATGCTTGGCACCGTGAAGAACTTTTTGGCGGAGAATGCAAGTGTTAAGATTTAATAAATATAGAGTCAAGTGCAGCTTGCTACAGGCTGAGAATAGAGTTCAAATGACTATTTTTGATTTTATGCAAGCTTACGGAAAACTGGTAAGTAAAGAAAGTGCTCCCTGCTATGCCAGATTGGCACTTCCAAGTGATTTAATGTTAGTTATTAGAGATTTTCTGTGATCCTTAGATAATCTAAAGTAACCCAGGCAGGTAATTGAAAGGTAGGACAACATAGCTCATCCTCAAATCACATCTGTATGAAACAAGAGAAAAAAAGCAACCTACTGGTGGATGGAGTATCAGTCTTAACTTTGAATTTCCTATCTTCTGTCATTTTCTGACAACTGCATTGTTTCATAAAACTGCTTTTTGGATATTCTTCCATTGCTTTTCTCTCTATCATTCCTTTCTTTGAGTAATTTGTATTGCTTGCATGACAGGCAAAAGAATAAGCAGGTATTTTGGACTGTTCGGTAGGTGCATGAGTGCAAATAATTTTCAATTTTTCAAGCAATAACCAGTCACAGTAGCCAGAGCACTTTAAGTTTTAAAATGAAACTGTAATGTCAAAATAGTCTGCCCAGCTAGTCAAATTGTTTTCATTAAAGTGTTAGAAAATTGTTTCTTTATTAAGAAAGAATCTCTGATAACATCTTAGGGAGTTGTAAAGGTATGACAATATATATTAAAAAAATAAATCTATGTATTGTCATTCCTATTAAAAAGAAAATGAATGAATGAACCTAGGAATTTAAAAAGAATGAAAAGATTTGTACCAAGGCACTGTAACATGTGAGTTTGGCATATAGGGTTCATTTAAGAACTTGAAATTGGGAACATTAGAGAAAAAAAAAATCAGTAGAAATATTAGCTGCTAAAGTACGAACACAGAAGCTAATGAAATCTAAGCAGAGAAATTCTGCCTCTGACTGCATGGACTGCCACCAGATGCACTGCTCAAGGGAGAACGGAGCTCATCAAGGTGCAAGATTAGTTCAGGACACTGGCTGTAGCCTTCTGCATCACTGTGTGCAATCTTTTGTGACTGGGGGGAAAAATAAGGTTTCTATTTCTTTCACCATAACAGCAATGAAATCTTAAATAAGGCATAAAATTAACTTTATTGCAACACATGTCTGCTAATAAGCCAATCAAAAGCCATGGAGTCAAAGTCAGCATTACTGAGTTACTTGAAATAAAGGTCCGGTGTTATTGCAGAGCAGGGAATGGTGAATTAAGGCTCAGCAAGGCAGGTCTCCTGCACAGTGGAGAGTGAGAAAGGTTGGGCTCAGCTCCGAGATGGGCTGTGGTGCACTGAGGGACAGGCAGCTGCTGGGGGTGCTTGTGAGGGGGCGAAGGACGGAGCAGGAAGGGAAGGCAGCTATCTCCTGAGATGTTGTGGCTGCACCTCCTCTAACTTGCAATTGTAATTGCTGTGATTTGTTTTGCCAATGTAATGCAGACATGCCCGAGTTTAAAACATACTCACTTTCATGCACAAGAAATACCCCCTGGATTAGGCACAAGTCTGTGTTGTCTGCCAGGAAGCACTGCCAGAATAATCACCCTTATAAAAGAGCGACAGTAAAAAGCCTATTTTATATGTTTTTATGCTCAATACTTCCTAACTTTACTAATGAAAATAAGTGCTCATTTCTGAAAGAGGAACAGACCAATGTATTACATAAACACTGCCTCGCTATTGCCTCTGGAGCTGGCACTGTATTAATGCTGTTATTGCTATTAGATTAATCCAAGTGCAGAGCTAATGCAAATTGAGATCTAAATGCTATCTCAAAATGAGGACACAAAATGAGACAACAACATTTTGGATGCCTTTTATCAGAAATTTCACATTATTATTCAGTTGTTAGGCATCACAGAGCCAAAAGCGTTTAAAAACAATGTTTTTACAAGATAAATTGATATGACTTTTGGCTTTCCATAACATGGAAATGAAATCCTGCACAAAGTCTTACAAAACCAACAGCAGCAGATCACATGATTGTGTACATGCTCAAGCTGGTTTATTGAAGACAACTACTGTAATAACATCAAAAAGTGGCCAAAATGGCTTTTTACAAATGGCCAATCCGTGATTACCCAATATGGTTTGGTTTTTTTTTCTTATACATAAAGCAAAATCATATTTTTGCATTTGAAGATGAAGGGGAAAGTGGAAAAGTGAGGAAAACCCAAACTCACTATTTTATTCTGTCAACAAAGAATAACTAGGCATCAGCAGAAGCTGAGATGACAGTTATTCTGTTACTTAAACAAACTGATTCCTTTCCCTCTTCTGGATATATTTTCATTTCCACAGTTCCCAGAACCACTGTGGACTGTCTGTGATAACCCCAGTGGCTCAAGGCATTGGTTTTGGCAGGGCCAATATATCACTGAAGATGGCAAGGCGGCCCACGTGACATGTTCCCTCAACAGCTGCAGAACAGCTGTCCCAATCTGACCTCTCACTGATACATTGGATTTAATCACAGGAAAACGATTTAATCTGCAGCAGAGATGGGATTAAGGAAGAAAATCCAGATTCAGGTTTCAATGGACCAGAAATCCTTTTCTAAACTCAGGCAACAGCTCACAGCCTCTTGCAAAAAGCTGAGGCCACCTGTTCTTCAAACATCCTGAAGTCTCTGAGAGTGCCCATAGTTATTGGCTAGCTATTTATCTAAATATAATGTAGATGCATACACATATATATGCATGCATATATAATTATTCAGGAAATTGCACTTAATTCCCGCTATTTAGATAACTATTCTAAGCCTAGTATAAACTGATAGGGGGAAGAAAAAGGTTTCAGTCGGTTCAGATACAATACTTCAGAGCTGAGCAGTGGCAATTTGTTCAGTGCAAGTCACTTTGCATCAGTCGACACAGTTCAAACCAAGCCACTTCCACACAGTGTTGTGCCTAACCCTGGGCCCCACGCTGCACTCCCAACACAAGAAAAAAAAAATAGAAAAGAAGAAAAAAAAGTCAAAACCCAACCCTCAAACAAAAAAAAAACCAACAAAAGAATTAAAAAAAAAAACAAAAACCCAACAAAACCCAACCCAAACCCAACCCTTCTAACATATCAGCACAGACAGAAATGAGGCTCTGAAAGTAGGACCACTATTGCAGCAATCTAACACTGGTTAGGACTGAAGCACTGAACACGAAAAAGAGTGTGTTCGATGCCGAGGTACACACCTCTTCCTCTGAACTGTCACTCAGGTCATTGGCAAGTGAGGCACTCAAGGAGGCCGCCTTGGGCTCCAGGTAGCAGAGGCACATAGCCAGAGGAAAGGAGAGAGTGAGGGCGTATGGCACTGAGAAAGAGGCAGAGAGCAGAAAGAAAAAAATGAAGAGGAAGCAAGGCACCAGGGAGGGGGAGCGGATGGGAAGGTAGTGCTGCACACTGGCAGGCAGGAGGTTGGTTTCGGAGAGGTTAGGGAGCGACAGATAGCCATCGTCATCCAGGAGGGAAGGAAATGACTCTGGAAGTTGCAAGGAGAAGGAAAACAGTGTTCCGCCTTTGCTGGCTTTTTGCTTATAGCCGAAAGCCACGTCTTGCTCAGTGGAGCAAACTCGCCCCTTTCTGTCAGAGTCTGGCTCCGGCTCGCCGTGCTTCAGAGCGCTCTCTTTGGGCGCCTCACAACCTAAGGACTTTGTTCGAGTGCTCTCCTTGCATCTCCTGCGAAGCTTTGCTGAAGATGCACGGGGGCCAGGCTGCAAGGATGGCGAGGGGTGGTGGGAGTCAGTGCCAAGCAAAGATGGCTGGGGACAGAGAAAGAGCAGCAAACAAGGCGCAAAAGCAAAAGGACAAAAAGAAAACTGTAATTAGTTAATTTTCTTCCGTGATGATAAGTAATATATAAATTACAAACAGTATTTTAACACCACAGCTTTCCACTGAGTTAAATGGTGCATGTTCCCATGCCACACACCACAGGTATTAGTGAATCAGGGTTACAGCTTACAAAAGGCATCTTCTTGATTCAGCACTTGTCTAGTCATCTGCAGGACAGCATTTACATAAAAACCTTCCTGGCCATATGCAGAGTTTCAGGTGCTGCCAGTTTCCGCTTACTGCAAGACTGGCTTCAGATCATAAGGAGCTTTCAAACATGAAGTACATGGAGAACAACAAAGAAACGAGGGAATATATTTCCAATACCAACGCTGCTTGTGACAGCTCTCCTGCAGTCAGGAGGAGACCCAGTGGGGGCCAGATGCTTCCCATCTATGCCTTGGACAACCTCAGCAGTAATAATTAAAACACCAACCATTTTAAAGCTATATGTCCCTAACTTCTTACATTACAACATTAAAAAAAAAAAATCTAGATTCTAAACCTAAATAAAACACATTCTGGTTTTGGGGGGAGGGCATAAATTTATATGCCAGTTATCACTGATGGGAAAAACTGTACTAGCTCAATACTTCCCTCCAGCAGCCAGCTCCTCAGCACACCTCCCATCACCACCCAGACTGGTCTCTGCAAGGCCCTGCCCTCACCTCGTCCTGCTGCAAGACAGAGTGAGCTCCTGGCCACCCACACCGCTGCCCCCCACAACTTCAGCAGCACTTTGAAAGAAGGCGGCTGAGAGTTTTAGGCAGATCCCCTGCCCTCTTGCTGGGGATCTGAAGGGGAGGCTGACCAGCAACAGGTCCACGCTGCCTCCAGCTGCATCCCCATAATCAAAAAGTGACTCTAACAGTAGTGAAGAGACCAAACCATATCCAACACTTTTGTTACAAATTTTACCGCAATGCAAAGAACATTCGCTACCAATAAACTGGATTTGTTTCGATACACCATTTGTAGGACATTCAATGGGTCTTTAAGGTCATTCAAGGGCAAAAAATTAGTAGGAACAGGGAGGTAATTCAGCTCACAACTCTCTGACCATCACCTAAGACGCTCCTTTTGGACAGCCACAACTGCTCTTTGGAAGGACAACAACAGCCACTGCCACCAAAATGCCGCAGTACAAAAGACCTGCCACGATACTGACAGATCAGAGATGTTTTGGCCAAAATCAACTAGGTACACTTTGCTAAAGTGTCTCACTGGCTCCGTGACCAAACCCCAAGTCCCTGAGGAGCTACAAAAGGCATTTCACTTCCTCCCCACCCCCCCACCCATCTTCCCAGAGCAGAATGACTTCAAAGCCAAAACAGCATTTGCCTGTGCAAGCTGATGCCAAATCTGAGCCAACAAGCAGAATTTAGAAACAGGTTGCAGCAATGCTAGCTACGAAGCCAAATCTTTACCAGATACATTAACAGCAGGAATGGGATTTAAGCCCGATATTTACATGGAAGAAGTCCTTCCTCTCCCCTTACTTTTTTCATTCTCTCTCTTACCTAATCAGAACAGTTAAAAATCCCATCTATCAGTTCACGCATTCTGTATTCCCAAATTAAGTAACCAAAACCAAGCATAACTTCAAACTCCTTACAAATGTTTTCCTTATGGGCTTAACATAGTAAGCTCAAGTCAAAATTTAATGCTGATGGACTTGATGTGAGCTGAATACACAGAACTTCTCTTTATATTGTGAAGACAAAAAAGCCAAAGTAAATTTATTCTTTGCTAATACAGACTATCCACTTACTGACCTCTTTGCAATGTTAATATTTAGAATAACTTCTGGCACTTAAATATAAATGGATAAAACAAAGAAAAATATCTTAGCGGAAAAATTGAAAACCTACCTAATATATTCTATATACTCTTAAAAATGAATTTGATTTCAAATTTGTCTTGTGTTTCTTGAGACCCTATTCCCTTTATAATGAATGATGAAAATGTTAGCAGATCCAATAGAAGCAGGACTGAGATCTCTATAGGCTTACTCTTAGTGGGTGCTTTAAAAAGAACCCACCCACCTCCTGGGGAGAGTGGGATAAAATTCATGCATTTGTGCATGTTTAACTACTATCAAAATGGTCTTCTAAAAAGATCTTTGATTATTTCTACCAATATATAAGGAAGAGGTGAACTTTGAAATGCAGCTGATCTCTCCATTGACCTAAACTATCAAACACTTGGAACAGAATTAGTTTCTATTGTATGTTTATCATATATTTGATTTCATCAGTGTTCCTTCCATGCAGAAACCAATGGAGTTTCAAGAAGACCCCAGTTAAATTTTACAAGATTGGTTTTTTTAATGCTACAATTACAGCACACAGTTTCAAAAGAAAATGTTTTCTCAGCTGCATTTTTCAGTAATTCGATTTATTTATGATTTTTGGTACCTTCATTGAAAGAACTTAATTCTTTAGTAATGTCCTCATTGTGGCCTTACATAAGGCTAGAAGTTTCGTGGGTGTAAAGGCACAAAGCACAGTTTTTCCTCATAAATTAAGGGGGTAAATCTTACTTGCTTAGCAAATGCATTCCATAGTACATTTTTTGAATTATATCCTAGATTCATTATTTCATATTCTGTTCTCCTCAATGTAAAAGAAACAGAGGACACATTACAGCCAATCTTTTCTGATTCTACCTTATTTCTCTTCCCTGTCAGTCTTTGAAATTCAGTATCTTCTCTGTCTCTCTGTTTGATTTACCCCTTCTTAGTAACTCAGATTAATGCACAGTCATGTGTGTATGTGTATGTGGCGGTGGTGGTACTGGAGACGGTGACAGGTGAATCAAATTTAACAACTGAGCAAAGAATCATCAACAAAAACAGTTCTTCAATGCAAAACTTCAAATGAGGGAAGGAAATGCTTTTGTAAGCAAAAA
>VXBJ01002098.1:633605-688181 GCA_013400055.1 Nycticryphes semicollaris | reverse complement strand
AAAAAAAAAAAAGCAAGCTTATAAAGTATATCTATACCCAAAAGTTAATAGAGAAAAAATGCCCATTGAAATACATGCAAGGAACCACAGCATTATGAATGTAAATGAGAAAAATACAATTGTTTAAAGCACAAGAACACAGAACTATTTTGTTGCCTTGTCAAAAAATAAAAAACATGATGCCCATACTAAAGTCAAAATACGACTGAAGGCCAAAGGAGCATAACGTGCACTGCTGGGCTACTTTTGGGTATTTCCTAAAGAGCTGTTGAATGCTACATAAAAACCACTGTGCTGACTGTTAAATTGCAAAACTTTTTCCCAAAAAAGCCTGAGGTAGGAATTGACTTTTACAACAATGAAGAAATGCAGAAGGACTATAAAAATACTGATTCAAGACAGGTACATACACATATATACAACTGTGTATATTCCAGTTTCCTCTCACCGAACTTGGTATCTTTGCCCTCCCTAAAAATTCTGTATTTCTCTGAGTGCTCTGCAGGTGGGTCAGTTTAATACAAAACCCCCAAAACTCTACCTTGGTGTCATGGCGTATTGCCGAGACTGGGGTGACTTCCTCTGCTCTTTTCTTTTTGCCCTCTTCATCATCTTTCTCCTCTTCTGCCTTTTTCTCCGGAGTCACAGTGGTTATCAAGTTGGTCTGAGAGATGCCCTTTGTTGTGGCGTACTGGCCAGTACCAACCTCTGCAGCAGACACAGAATCCTTCATGTACATTTCATGGTTTTCATTCACTGATGCTAAAAGCAAATATTTAAAGAGGGAAAGTCTGAAAAAGCTTTTGCTCAGAAGCTGCGTAAAATTAAAAAGCTGGGTTAGTAAAACATTTGAGATACTGCTGAAGACACAACTATGTGTTGTGTTTCAGGAAACCAGAAGCATGTGCATACATTTAAATAAACTGTTTACTTGAAATAAAGCTTGTAGCTTTTATATGCATAAACATATATTATGGGTGGTATACACACATTACTGTAGCTAATGTGCGCATTACACAGTTGTTAAATGTTAGGAAGCCATTAAAAGAGCTACTGTAGTAAAACATCAGAAAAAAAAAAAACCCAATGCATTGCCACATTTATCAGGCAGAAAACATAATGAAAACCAGCTATGACATCAGCCATGGGGGTGGAAGAGATTTTTTTTTTTTTTTAAATCTGTCAGAATATAACAATGCAGATCAAATGCATGGTAGGTAGTGTGCTGCATTGCAGGAAATGACAATATTGATGTAACACAGGCATAATATCTGAGAAGTGAAAATGGGATCTTTGTAATATTGAGTATTAAAGTCTGCCAGCTAAGCAAGCTCATTATCCTAAAAAATTCTGGGAAGTGACAGCATTCAATTCAGTGGATCAAACCAGAATATTTTAGGGTGTAAACATTCGATAATTCAGCAAACTTAAATATATAAAAATTATTTTGAAATAGTAAAGTTACGGATGGAATATAATTAAAACATTAATATATACCCAGACCCTGCTCTTGACTATTGCATAACTAATTTCTAAGTTAATAGGACTATCCAGAGTTATAAAATTACTTGCATCTGTACAAATGACAGGGCTGGGATCACAGTGTGATCGCAATGCAGAATGTTACAGACACATTTTGTGTTATAGTAACAACATTCGTGAAGAAATCATAAGCATTGATTAAAAAAACCTCTTTTCCCCATTTGCACTTACACAAATTAACATCATAAAACCCTTGCGGAGTCTAACAAATGCTGGGGAAAAGCGTTTCAGATCTCTTATCTCTGGGGAATGAGCTCAGGAGGCAGGAGAAAGCAAAGGGAGTGAGTAGAGGGAGACATCTTGTTTAGATGTTACAAACAAAATAACGCAGAAGGATAATTTCTGCTTTGAGACACATGCACAGCAATCAGGTCACCAGTTGCTTGGTAACGAGCAAGAAGCACATCAGAATTAGAAGATTCCAAAATAATTAATGACAAGCAGCACCTTTAGGGGGAGAAAAGGAGGCTTGTCACTAGTACTTTTAGATCAAAGCTTCTGCCCCTCCCCACCACCAGCTAGATACATTGCAATTTGTTTGTGATATCCTGTGGGAGAATTCACCTTTCTTTTTTTTTTTTTTTCTACAAAAATAAACTACAACCTCTTTTTACTCATTAGCTGACAAGAATAACAGCTGATGAAGTAACCGAGATTGAGCTACACACTGGTTTAAACTAAGGAAGCAGCTCCACCGTTACCTCCAGAAACTGCAGAGAAAGAGCGGAGGAGGAAGGACATACTATAAACCTGCGTATGTTACTCTCCTTCTCACACCTTCAAAAGTAATGTATGGGAAAAAGCCTGTTAGCACTCATCCAACTAGGACATGAGGTAACTGGAAGCAAGTGTTGCTACTCAATCAAGGGAAAGAATTAATTTATGAATTGTAACATATACTTAAATGAAAAACCTACATAGGACAAAAAGGCCAAGTTAAATCGAAACTCCAAGAGTTACTCATGCAAACCCAGAAAAAATTATTGAAGCCCAACTTGGGCAGGCTGGCAGGTCCAGGCGTCCTGCCTTTCCCCAAAAGGGGGAAGTCCTTTGCATGTGTGAGGACAAGCAGGCGGGTTCCACCAAGAGAGGGCTCCCAATGTCCTCCTTCAGGCTAACACTTCGTAAGGACTGCAGCAGTATATTTAGCCCAGTATTTCTCTGCACCTTCCCCTAACCCTGCAGTGAACACACAGGTACTCACAGCTTTCACTCTGCTGAAACTCAAGGAGATAACACCAGGCTTGTACCTAATCTACACTGTGATGATAACTTCTGACATAATCAATTAAGAGGACCTTACCCCCATCTAAGCTGCGAGACATAGTGTAACGTTTACTAGAAGACCGCTCAAAATAAGGTGCGGGACGGTCTATGAGGGCACTGGCTCTTCTCGTCTGGGCCTGCGTCCGACCACTGTAGCGAAACTTGGAGCCCAGTGTGAGGAACTTCTTTGGAGGTGCTTCTGGCAGCAGGAGCCTAAAACACACCAAGCAGTGCACTTGTTACTCCCCCATCCTCCAAAAGTCAGTCCACTATGTGTGCAGAGGAAAGTCGACGGCTGTTGGGTGTCACTCTCCATCGTAAGCTGTGGCTCATGGATCTGTGTCTAAAAGGGAATCAAAGGATGCCCCTCACAGAGCATGACAAAACTGCTTAGCTAATGCAGTCAAGGAGCTGCGTTCTTCCTAAGAGGCAAGAATCATTCAATCCCTTCCTGCTTGAAAAACAGATTTATTATTTTCTAATCTCCAAAACTGAAATAAGGTATTCCTTGTATCAGGGACTCTGATCTGGGATGAAATACAGATATATTTCTTATACTTGAAATTTCTGACAGTGCTACAGCTGAGGGCAGGACCAGAACAGATTTCCAGTGGATGCAGGGCAGTATTCATTAACAGGGATGCAGACATTTTTTAGGTTAGAGCCTTCCCACCTTATCCCAAGCTTTTTTCAGGTTTTCTTAGAGGTCAAAAACATAGCTGCACAATTCCTCAGTAATATAAAAATTACAGCTATGGATTGGTATTGACCAACTACCATCTGTATTTTCATATGAAGTTAAATAAAAATCTCCTTTTTTGTTTTAAAACCCTTATCCACATCCCACAGTAGCTTTCCTTATAAGTTGTTCTCCCTATACAAGTGTATGTACAGAAGCACGGCAGAGTCCTCCATCTCTCATTATAGCAGCTGGTAATATCATGGCACAGATAAAGTAAAACGAGTAATTGGAACCATATGGTGATTTAAAATAGTCAGTATCTATCTGAAATAGTAATTTGGGTGAAACATTTCAAATTTTGAAGAAGCAATACCCTTCTCTTGTCTGCTCAGAGATACCCCGTAATCAAAAAGACAATTTGACTGGAAGGGCTTCATCTCTGCTGACGGAATTGGTCTTTTCTGTTGCGTTTCATACCACACCTTTAGGAAAAGAAAACCACATACCTGAAAAATGTATGGTGCTCAACACACACTTTCCATAAGCGCTTTGCAGCACGATGATTTGGCAACTTAAACCCAATAGTACTTTCAAACTGCTCAAACTAGGTAAGAAAAAAGAAAAAGTATGTATTTGATGCTGTGCATCTATTTTTACAGTGTAGACAGGTTCACCTTAATTTCCTCCATCTGTATCATCTCATTGAAAGGTGAACGTGTATGCTCTTGTATACAACCACATATACACATGCTTTACAGGCTACTGTCTGGAAAGGAAGCTGTGAGTGATAACCAAAAGCAACCTTTGAGGATTGTTTTTCAGGGAAAACCTAGATAACAAGCAAGAGGTTTTTTTGATAGTGACAGTGATGTTTTATGGCCTAGAGTAACAAAGAGATCAATTAAGACTTGGAGACTTCTGAGAAAAACATAATTTAAGCGTTTTAACCCTGCTGGTTTAACTTCACCTGTTTAAACAGCAGGAAGCCTGGTAACATCCTGGAGGGGAGCAACAGTCCCCAGGGACTGATCTGGTCTCACACAGCCTTAGATTAGGGGAGATACAGTGAGAGAACTAGAGTTTGTAAATCACAGTGTTTTTAGCTAATTTATCTCCTGGGGAGGATGAGGAAAAGACAGGTAATTGAAAGAGTCGGTTGGGGATGCTAAGAGACCTTTCTAGGTTGTGCTGCAGATTTCTATTCCAGATGCAAAAGCTGTGCCAACTACAACCACTGTAACATGATGATAGCTACATGCAGATAGCTGAGTAGGCAGAATAGTGTTGCTGTGACCAGGGAAAGGTAGGCAGAAGGGTGCTTGTAAGGAAGGCTGGGTCCCTAACAGGGAGCTGACAGAGACAAATAAGGCAGGATACAGCAAAACAATACAGATAAGTAACACCTGGGATGGTGACTCACATAGTCATCGAATGTGATTTGCAAAGAGACTGCATTGATTATTTTGCATAAGGAACTATGACCTGGCCATGGGATGCTACACACCAAGACCAGCAGAGCTCAGTAGGACTTCAGTGGTAGAGAGCTTGAGTACAGGCATTGGGAACATCAGTGGCTATTTGTTTATTTTGAAAATCAAACTCAAGACTGGCAAGCTGGTCACTATAATTGTGTCTACTGAGAGGCAAAAGGTGTAGTTTTGTGGGATGCAGTTTGTTTTAGCTTAGGACTCTAAAAATGGCCCTGGGGGGCAGTGGGGCTGGGGGAGGATCAGCAGATTTCCCGGGTCACTTACAAAGCCAGTACCGGAGACATTGGCTTGGAACTCCCAAATGCCACATTGCACTAAGGGAGAAATGCCAGTCCTTATCCAGGTAATTTCTGCCCTGCTATACAGCTCCACCCTCTAAAATAGATACGGGTTTTCCATGTATCAGAGATTGATTATTGTACCAGCACTTAAAATGTAGACACTCCTTTGTCTCTCATGATTTGATTTATCATCATATTTCTGCAGTGGTGCATGCTTAACCCATGAGGTAGGTATTTGCTGTGCATCCGGCTGAGCCACGAGAGGGCACTCACTGTACAAGATTTCACATCACCTTCTCCAGGGCCAGAATAACGAGCTCCTGCCGGCCTGGGAGGGCTAATGCCTCTAGCCACCAAAAATGCTGAATGGTGGATGCCTGACTCCATTTTTATCAGTCTCTAGATTTCTATTCAGACTCCCAATTTACTGGTCTGATAGGCCATACCAAATTTTGTAAGTGTATCTACATCTCTTAGTGGGTAAGATGAATAGATACTAATTTAATATAGAACATGATGGTGAATGATGAGGACTCCAAGAACAAACAACGTTACTTAAATTCCCCAAATATTCACAATATGGATGAACTTTTTACATGCAGGTGGCCATATTTATTCTTGATGTTAGTTCCTGGATGTAAAAATACCAAAGAAGATTTTACCTGTATTTTAAATAAAGTATTTACCTAATCTTTCCTAAGAAAATCAGCACGAATTAAAAAAATATAAATGGAGAGGAAAGTTAGAGGCTTGTAAGACATGACACATGAACAAATCAATGAGAACGCAGGGTTTTTGAAAAGGTACATTCACTAAAGAGTGTCTGAATGCCCTTACCTCCCCTGGTCGGATTTTGATGTAGAAGTTGTTCCTCTTGTAAGAAATTTTCAGAACCTTTGGCCAGGCAAATCTATTTATTCTGAGTCTGTCTCGATATATTAAGAGACCACTTGCACAAACTCCTAGCATGATTTCCACTCCTTCAGAATCCTGGAAAAAGCAAACAGTGCACTTTGTTGAATATTTCCCTCCTTACATCGCAGAGTACTACTTATTCTTGTATACTGTGTTTCTGCCTGAGCTACGTCTTTTTAATGCACCAGCTGTAGTGACCTGATTTCTGAGCACTACCCTACTCATTGACTGCATTCAAGCAAGAAATAGTAAGGTTGGGTCAGGGTGAGAGAAACTGAGTGTTGCGAATGTTTCCTTGTATTTTAGACAGACTCCAAAAAGAGGGGGAAATTTTAGGTGGTACTAGAAGAATGATATTAGCCACATAGCCAATTTTTATTTGCATAATAAAAAAGTGTTATTAGTATAAATACCAGATCGAAAAAAAGTAGGACAGCATAGAAATTTACTTCTCCCAGCACCACTCATCTCTGTGACTAAGCCTTGTGAATTCTTAGACAGATTTTTCTTCTGTAGTTTGCTCATCTTGGCTTTAGTTGGTTTGCTAGTTTCTTTAATGTTATTGTGCCTATGCTCAGTATTTTCTCTTTGAAATAATCAGTGGGCAGATAATTGGGCATTTGGACCAGAAAGATTCTTTAAAAGCGTGCCACTGTGCCCATGTCATAACCCATTTTTGACAGGGAAGCTGTAGGTCAGACACATTATCACTATAAAAGATTTGGCCACAACCTTATCAGAATATACCCATTAATATGTATTTTTTAAGTAAGAAGTATACATTTCTTTTTCCGTTAGAAGCCTTCAAATAGTCTACATCCAGTCTTCACTGTTTGTTATCAGCACTAGACTGTATAATTACTTTTTTTCATTTAGCTAAGTACTAACACTGCTGGAGAAAAGAAGGATCCACCTTAAAGCACAGAATTCCTCAGTAATTATTTTAAAATAACGTAAAGTTACAGAAGTCTGACAACAGAAGCTATGAAGATGTCACCCTATGATAATCATGAAACAAATTCATCGTTTTCCTCTGGTTTTCCCAACAAGCCATCTTTAAGGCCTACAGTGAAAATCTAATTACATTTTAAGATGAACACAAAGGCATGCATGGTCAGTGATGATCAAAAGACTATGGCACAGCTTGAAATACAAAATAACCACCCTGTTTTGAAATCAGAGACAGAACAAAGAATTAGTGCCACAAAGTAACATCAGTGTTCTGAAAGGTAGATTTTTTTCTCAAAAAAGCTCTTGTATGATATCATTGTAGGGTACTACAGAAGAGACAAAGCTAATTTTTTTTCAGTGGACTTCAACTTCACAGTCTCCTAAGCAAAATGTAATGTCTTACTACAGTGAATGCACTCGGAACAAGAAATCCTCATTGCCAGTAATCCCACTGCCTGGCAAATGCCTGAAATGCATGCGTGCTCACATATGGTACATTGCTGCAGGTGCAAAGGGCTCCTTCTTCTAATACACCTTCTCAGAAATTTGTTGAGAAATACTTTTTTCCCTCAGCCCCACCTTTGCAGCAGATCTAAGTCCATTCAAGGCTTCTGTTACTTGTCAGTGTCAGAATCTGCTTTTCAATGTGATACTACTGCTGCAAAATGAAACCTGAATACATGAATTTGGCCTTTTACAAGGAGTGATGTGGTTGCACAGAACAGAAAACTGTTAGCTGTAATGTCCAAGGTACGAGGCGCTGAGATGCGCATCCCTGCAGCTCTGCATGTGAATGGGGGCCTTTATCATAGCGGTCACAGCCCAGAGGACAAATCTGCCTGTTTGAACATATTTTTATTGTAGCCTTGTGTTGGATAATTGAGAACTAGTTTTAACAGCAGCTGGCGAGTCCAGCATCTGTTGAATACCTAAGATACTGGCACAGCCTTAATGAATTGACATTTACATAGAGACATCTGCCACAACGTGACTTCAAAAAGGCATCCAGAGAGATACTTGTCCCCTAGCCTGATACCATCAAATCTCACCAGCAGACCTAATTAAAACTAAATATTACTTCTCACGCAGAGTCTACTTTTCCCACCTCCAGCTCAATTTCCAAGATTACTGTTGGGTTTCTTAACCTGCAGACAGACCCAATTTGGTGAGCACTGCAGCTTTTTAAATTAAGAACATCACTTTAGAGAGTGATTGGCTTGTCTACCCAACTTCTCTTGCTCTGAGTCTTTCTGTATGGAAACCAGAAGAGTAAAACTGGATACTAACATTTCTTAGAAAAAAAGAGAAAAAAACCGGTTACTTCAGAATACCCTATCTTAAATTTCATAGCCTTTCTCCAATATTCTGAAAGAAATACTTAGGCTTTAGTGCTATATTATGTTAAATTTTCAGCAACAAAGCCTGTAACATATTTAGAACACAAACTCACTTTGTTGCTGCTTTGCAGATTTCTTTGTGTTGGAGAAAGGATGCCGAAAAAAGAACTACTGAGTGAAATTTGCCAATCCGTTTCTATCTCTGCTCCAAATGTGCCTCAAGATTTTGTGCCTATCTGCAAGATACAGGAAAAGCAGCAGCATGCCTCCTGGTAGAGCACTGCCCATTGAGCCATACCCAGATTTTTCATTTTCAGTGAAGGCAATTAACAGAACACAAAAGATTGCCTTGAATTCTGTAACACACATGCACAGCTACTACAAAATGCCCCAGGGACATGGTTGCAGGCCCTTTCAGCATTCAAGCTACTAATTTATCTCGGTTCTTGAAAGGATCTGCAGCAGCATAAAACCAGGCTCACAATAATTTAACCTTTACAGAAAATGCAGCACTCTCCACAGCTCAGGATTCCTTGTTCAGCACTCATTTACCTAGGATGCTGGCTAACCTCAAAGATATTAAAATCCATTAGCTTTACTTTGATGAGTGAAGAAAAAAATAATAATTATTTATTTGGAAAAAAAACAAAACAAAATGAAAACCAGACAACCAGCACAAGGCTCTCCCAACCCTCAAAAAGAATGGCCATGTTTTATTCATAAGTTAAGCTGATGATGATTAGAGAAACTACTTGATCATGGGAGAATGTTTCCAGCAGAACTGCTGCCCTTCCAGTCTACTGCAATGACCACACTTCAGGAGAATCACAAGCCCCATTACTATCAATCTGATTAGGTTTCCAGCAAGGCTAAATAATTGCTTGGAAGTTCTCTGTAGTGTTAGAAATGATCTGCTTATCTAGTTAAGATACCAGAGTTGGCCTTATTAAATTGGAAAACATAGCTGAATGAAGTGACAACTGATCACTCTTTGGACAGCTTCTAATATCCTTCCTCATTATTCTGTCCATTCAATATCTTCCCAAAGGATTTGGTTATTTAATCAACATGAAAAGTTGATGTGCAACGTCTTTGTATCTATAGGCTAGGTTATGCTACAGTTACACAATATATTTATGTTTATCCCATGAATCATCTTTCCTCGTGTTGACACATGATTTATCCCACAAAATTCATGTCTCAAAGCAACAAGAAAGAATAAATCAAGGAGTCCACGCAGATTCAAGTACTATGTCACAGGAGAAAGATAATTGGTGAAAGAACTGCAATCCATACCTTGGCATGGTGGAGATCTACTCCATACATTGACAGTTTTTTGGCATTCTCCAAGAAATGCATCTCAGCCTCCGCAGGTGTCATTCCCCTGAGGAAAAGCAACCGATTCTAGCATCAGTGCTAAGGAAATAGAAGCCAAAATAAAATCCATCACCTGGAAAACACTTTCCTCTTGTTAGAACTACAGCTGTACCCCTTAGATGGCTGGGTACCTATCAAAGCCAAAGCTCTGGTGCAGATCCTGTTATCTTTCAGAGTTGCAAAGAGCTCTTCTCTAACCAAAGACATGTCGAGAAGCCTTGTCCAAAAAAATATTAGGTTAAAAAAACCTGCAGCAGGTTTTAACATTTCCTGATGTACCAAGATGGTACTTGAAGGCAGGCTGCAGCCCACATCAATGCCCTCTGCCTACCTGTGGCTCTTGTGCAGCTCGATCACTTTATCCTCCAGCTCTTTTGTGTGATTCGGGGCGAAGCGAAACTCACTGATGTAGTCGCTGCCGTACTCATCGGGGTCGTAGTCACCGAGCTCAGACTGCACAGTGTAGGAGCCCAGCAAGGCCAGGGTGACGAATGAGCAGGGCAGCCGACCTGACACGATGTCATCTCTCAGCTGCAAGCAGAGGTAGTACCTGCAACGGAGAGCACCAAGGGGGCTCAGAAAGCACTCCTCCACTGCCATCCCCAAAGGAGTGCCACCCAAGGACTGGCAAGAGGCCTTGAATCCTCCACTAATTTGCAAATAACTCCCAATCCCAAGGTATTTCCAGTGTTAATTTAAAAAAAAAAAAAAAAAACAAACCACCAAACAACAAAAAAACTACCTTGCCTAACTTATGAGTGCAACGTCTAAGTTATCTTTATCAAGCAGTAGGGAGATTTCTTAATAGAATAGGTTATTACTTTGTTCAGGAACCTAGATGGAGAATAAGCCATTAAACGTAACAGGTTTCTATCATAAATCAGTAAGACATATGGCTACCTGATAATTCTTTTCTTTAAGGAGAAAAAAACCAATTTAAACCCCAAATTCTATTAATTAAAGGGTAGCTGAACTCCAAGTCATTCAAAAAACATAAGTTGTCTCTTTAGCAAACTGTTGAGCTTTCTCAAAAATACATTTAAACAGTAAATGATGTTAAAACCATGGTGATAAAGAGTGTAAGGGATCAACAGTTAGAAGAAAACAGAAAAAAAGTGAAGAGCGTTGGATTGGTGGTGAAGGCATGGAATTCCCAGGGGAGACTTGAGGGCAGCAAGAGATAAAAAGCAATCCTTTCTTTTGGAAGATCTCTGTTGGAGTGTGAACTCTTGGCACAAAGTGTACCACAGGGAAGTCTGATCTAAGCCAAAAGGCTTCATGCTAACTTAAAATCAACAAGTATTCCACAAAGCAACAACGGTTAAAAATATCCACAGGTGGCAAAAAATGTCAAAAAATGTTTGGGGACAGCTTGCTGGTGGCATAAATCTTGTCACAGCTCCAAAGTTTTCCTGCCTTATACCAAGAAGGAAACCAGCTGAAGTGTTGTTTTGGTTTTTGGGTTTTTTTTGTTGTTGTTGTTGTTGTTTTTGTTGTTGTTGTTGTTTTTTTTTTTTTGTTTTTTTTTTTTTTTTTCGGTTGTGCCCGCAATCTCTATACAAAATCAGAGAGCAGAGGTGCAAATTGCAGAGCTAACTGACTTGGACAGCAGGGAGCAGCCATTCATTACCAACACATTCCCTGTACCAGAAGCATCCGCTGCTTACCTTGTCAAATGACACACCAAATTTACACAGACGCTTATTCTCATCCCACTTCTTTCTTTTCATAGTTAGATTTTACTGACAATAATAACTTGTTACCACTGGCAAAACTGGGCATCAGGCATCTTTGTGAAAATTAAAATCAACTCTCGGGAATATGTATATGGGAAAACTTGGGTTCAGGGTTAAATTACAGAAAAGAAAAAGTTGTCTTAGCCAAGAGGGCAAACACTGTTAACAGTGTCTTTTCTGACAAAGCATCACATATTTTCCATAAGCTCATAAGAGAAAGGAAGCCAATGGGAATACAAAGCATTCCTTTTCCTGGATAATTAGAGTGCAAGCGCTACTATGAACAGCTTTTCAGTCCCTTCTGGAAAGGTATTTAATGTTTTAAACACCTGGTAATATCTTCAGATAGCTGGGCAGGGTCTGGAGGGTAGAATTTCACATTAAATGCAAACTGCCAAGCACCACCTGGAAAAGAACACAGGTTGACTGAAAGTACAGTGTAAGTGCAAATATAGATGCTTATACTGTTTGATTACCAGCAGACTGAAAAATATCCCAGCCAAGCAATTCATAAGAACAGGATACAGTGTCTTTTTTCCCATACCTCATTCTGAAGAAATTAGTTTTCCCTCTCACAATTACAGTATTAGATCAGATTTTACAATTCTTTTCTTATTTAGTAAGATTTCCACTGAAGTGAGGACCCTAAGGGAGTGGTAATTTATCACTAACACTAAAACAACCCCTCAGACCGAAAACAATGTTTACTGGAATTAACCATCTGAAAACACAGCCTGTAAAAGCTTTAAAAGCCAATAACCCAAAAGACAGAGGCACTGGGAACACTGCAAGTTGGAATCCGAATGGGCTCTGGAGTGGGGTGATGTGCTGAGGTCTGGCTTCCCAAAGCAGCTCACAGCATCCTTGCAGAGTGCTGCCTCAGCACATAACTCCTGTCCACAGCTGACATAAATTACCGTGCAGACAAAACTGGAAGGACAAACACAGAGAGCAGGACTGAAAACCAGTAGGTAACACTGAGGAATTCTTGTTTAGTTATTTCAGTAATAAAATCCCAAGGTGACCCATGGGATAGATACTGGCTCGAGTCACCACAGTGTGTGAAATTTTTTTTTGAGTGTTAGCTTTTAATGTTGTAAAGAAAGAATATCAAGACTAAAAACGAGTTGAACATAATATGTAAATATAAAAGTTATTCTGAAAAAAGGGACAGGTTATATGAGCGCATCTCAAATACAAACAGCAGTAACAAAACCCTAAACCACAGTGTTCTTACAAGCAACACGGTGTTTTTTCAGACACAAGACTTTTCACCGAGGCCTCTGTTGTGGGATATACCTCTTATGGCCTTTTACCACACAAAGGACAGTATTTCTGTTATCAAGAAACCAAAGCCAAAGTAATGACACTTCTGTTTTCTGGAACGCATTGATGTCACATTACAAAACTAACTATAAATAAATAAATCTCTCTCTTGAAAAGTCTCATATTTGCTGTGCAATTAGAAAGTGCTTGTTAATGCTATGAAAAACAGGGTTCTTCCTTATAAACCTGACAGGGTAAGGCTTTCCTACGATCATCAGTACAGGGGTACCTTCTGCCTAGGAACCTCCTGAAGAGTACAGGGGTTTGAAGGTGTATCTGGTACACTCTCCTAACAGGTTACCTGTTAGCTGTAAGCTGTTAGCTGTAAGCTGGACAGGTCCACTTGTCTGGAAATATTCTATGGTTGGCCCAATTGGGTGTTTGGGAATGTTTATTTACAGGTAACAAGGAAATTTCATCCTATGCGAAGCCCCATCCACTTTGGTCATCCATGTACCCAAGAAAACAGGCTCAATGTGTGAGAAGACTTTTGACATTTATCATCAGGACTTCAGCTCTTGGTACAACTTTTGGGTTCCTTGATTTTAGGGACTTTTCCACTTTCTTGGGCCATAAAAGCTGGTGGGAGGAAGATTTGGCTGGCAGCGAGGATGGGGCACGGTCACACCAGGGAGTGGATCAGCCCCGAGTTGGAAGCCATCTGACCCCATAAACAGAGGGAAGAAGCCACAGCCCAAAAATCTATTCCTCTGGCATATACAAAATAAATCAAACCTATGATGCAGTCTATCATACCATACGGATGGTTAAGACACCAGAGTAAGAAGCCTTCAACCATCACTTACAGGGGTTTAAATAAAACCTAACCATGCAAGTTCACAGGTTATAACTCATGGGGTGTGAATGAGGGGCCACATGCCCGGCAACAGCCTCATTTCTCAACCACTCACATGAAATCCCTGTGGTCTGCAGCAGAATCACAGGTATCTGAGNCGTTTTTGGAAAGTGTCATGGGTAACAAGCCTACTTTTCATAGTTGTCCTTTTCCAAACTTCTAGTGTGAATTGTACAGAGCAAGCAAATTATTGCTGTCATCTTCTGCAAATACATCTGCCCTCCACATCAAGTCCAGGATGAGACTCTTCTGCCCTGGTTAATCTCTCGCTGTCACATTTTTTCATTGTCTATCTCACAGCTTGGGCGCATATTAAATTTCAAATCAGTGGTGTGGAGCTGAGCTGTTTTACTTGCATTGACCATCAGCACCTTCCACTCCAGACCCATCTTCTCAAGACATTAAAAAGAGGCAGATTTTCATTACTTTTTATTGCAGATCACTTGCTTTTAAAGAAAATAAGGTGGAAAGGTGTGGTTGTCTCTGATAGACAACCCATGGTTCCCACTCATAACAAGTGGCAAGTTTTCCAGTCAGTGTAACTTAATCCTTTGAATCTTGGAGAAGGAAATGATTCATTTGCCGGGCCTGACCCAAAAATGTAAATTACCAGATGTATTTGCTTGTGAAAGCACAAGTTCTAGAACAGATAATTTATGAAAAAAACTACAGAGGCTTTCTTGCCCAAAGAAGTCACACACGCAAACATTCCATCAATTTTTAAAAGGCGGGGGGTGGGAAAGGCAGGTCAAATTTTGAGCCTGGCAGTCTTGACAAGGTTTTCCTTCGAGAGGTTTTTGAATTTCTAATACAGCAGACAGCTAAATTTAACAACCAAGCTTTTTAAAATATTCATGTGAAGCAGAAAATTGACTGGTTCTCTGTGAACTGAATGGTCATTTTAAGAGCAAAGTTCAAGCTTTTGTAATGCAAGGAGGAAAGATATTTTAGATAGAGGGCTATCTTTGCATAGGCGATGTATTTCAGTATGAGGCATGAGCAGTGTTCCTGGATATGATATAAATATCACTAACGCAAAGAAATAATTTATATACATGGCCTAGTTCCTAAGGTTATGCTGCTTAATGTCAAACTTCAGGTCTCTGCATCTCTGCAAATGTCAAGTTGTTTTCAGCAATGCAAGTTCATGTGTTATGAGCCTCAGTAACCGCCTGCACTCATTATGGAGTACAATGCCTAAAAGATGCAGGTAATTCCTTTGCCAGAGACTCAAGACAGGATGCAAAAGATTGTGAAGTAGGATTTGTGGCCCTAGGGGGAGTGTGCTCTCCTGACGGCAGGCATCGAGAAGGGGGCCATGGTCCCATCCTGCCTATCCTCTCACCATGTGGACAGCGGCGCCATGGAGAGGGGTCTTCTGAGTCCTCCCAGGTGCTGGGGGCACCCCAGTGGGATGGGCCCTTTGAGCCAAGAGTGGGGAGTTACCTCAGCTATTTAGGAACAAGTCAAGAGGATCAGAGAGGCCGGGCAGTAATGGGCATGTGGTGCCCATGACATGACGCTTGTGTGCCAGGAGCCCCCTTTGCTTCTCGCATCCCCGCTTGGTACCACAGGGGTCCAGCACCCCCACAAATAAAGGTCAGTTTAGAGGAAGAGACTTTTTTTGTGCAGATTTTTGGGTTCTGGGTACACCAGAATGCAAGTTTTCCAGACCCCCTGATATGAATACACAAATTATAACAAACTTACTTCGGATCTGCTTCTTGATTTCCTTGGCAGGGTCCAACCAATTCTGCAAAGAAAATGTTTCCTTTTTTCAATTTGAATTAGAAAACACAATAAACATCATTTTTAAAACAGCGCTATGAGTCAAAGCTAGAACATGTGAAGGTCTGCCACCTCTTTTTCTCCTTGGAGCAGCAGTAGGGAGGGATAACACTAACTTTGAAGATGTGGCTCTAGGTAGAAGCAGGATTTTTATTAACTTTCCCAGGCATAAAGGGGCTGAATGGTTTGAAAAGAGAAATTGGTAAAATAAATCCACAGAAACCTTGTTAAAGAGTATCTTCTGGAAAAAATTAATTTCTACAAGCTTGTTAAGAAGGGTGGGGTTTTTTGTTGGGTTGGTTGCTTTTTTGCTCTGACCTTGGAAGGGCTGAAAAACCTTGCCAGAAGATAAGCAAGCACAGTGTAGGGTACAAGTCCATTTGTCACCGGAGTGGACACAGGGGGCTGCCCTGGGGGCAGAGGGAGGCTGGAAGGGAAGCCAGAGGCACAACTACAGCATGGGGGCTGCCCTCATCCACACCACACAGAGCCTGGTGACCACACAAGACAAAACCCCTACCAAAGGAGGTGGGCAAGTATCACAGCAATGTATTACTACCCCATGGATGCCAAGGGGCAGATGAAATTCCCCCTCCCAGAGGAGATGCACAGCAGCCTGGGGTCTCTCAGTGCCACTGCTGCAACCACAGCTTACAATTAATAGAGCAGCCTGCTCTATACCTGCCTCTTGGACATTAGGAGGTAAAGACACTGCACTTCTGCCTTATCCTCTAACAAAATCAAATTAATATTTAAAATGCACTACCACAGCTCAGAACAGAAAGTTTGCTTTTTTTTTTTTTTTTTTTTCCTAGGAAAGTTCCACTTTCACCAAAGAAAGATAAACAAATGTATTGGAGAAAAATAAACTGAAGAAATATCAAACAAGCAGGACACAACAATCTGCCCTGCCCCTCCAACAAAAACAATCAGTGTGCAGCTGTCTAAACCCGGTCTGTGGGGCAAAACACGAGCCTGAGGAGCTCCAGCTATGGCTGAGCACAAAAGCACACTATGCACCAAGAAATTAAAGATGCATCACGAGTATTTCTATTTTCAAAGATGACGTGGGATGTGGCCACATATATTGTCTGGCTGGAAGTTATGTGGCAGAGGATGGAGGTGAATTGCTAAGTACTTTGACATTAAAAATAAGCCTGTTATTGATTAATAAATGTGGTGGCAGGCAGTATTCTTTCCGCTGTGTAGCTCTGGAAAGTAACCACTGATCTGTAAATATTTAGTGCTTCTGATCCACCTGTTAATAATGAATTTGTTCTTCTTTTCTATGTACAGGAAAGCACACCTGTCTGGAAATGCACTTAAAACACCTGTTTAACTTGTACCACAACTCAAAACTAAGCATATGCTAAAGTGTTATCTTCCACTGACATGGACCAATTGCCTGCTTAAGTGATTTTCTGAATCAGAAACAAAATCCTTCTATTTAGAAGTCTGTAAAGAAAGGGGGAAAGACAGATGAAAAGACCGATTTCTTTTGTATCACATATAACCGAAACAAAGGGAAGCCTAGAAAACAAAAACTGTTCTCAGAAAATAGCTGAAGTAGTAGTAATAGCTCCAGATTCATTGGGAACCTTTCAGGCTGTGCAAAGCACAAAATACCTTCACCTGATGAACTCTGCTGGACTATGGCATATACTGCTACAAAGTTTTGTTACTTGTTTTCTTTCAAAATAAAATGCCAAAACCACACAGCATATTTTAAATTTTCCTTTGATAGTCTATTTCATCATGACATGTCAAAACTGATATGTATATCATCTGCACATTACATCATTCTGGGTGCTGTTAATACACGGGTTATTCAACACTGAAGTTGAGAGGCAGACAAGCAGAATGGGATATACTATTGCTGCCAACTACTTCTGAAGGCTTATGTCTTTAGCCAAATCAACAATAACAGTTAGATAAAACAAGTCAAGACTTAAAGCCTTACTTTATCTTAGCAGTTAGTAGGAGCAGTCAATCAACTGCCTATCTGTATTTCAACTGTATTGTTATTAAGACATATTAAGGTGTATTTTAGCATTAGATATATAGTAGTGTATTTATGACCATAAATATAACTTTCCTCTATGGCAGTGATGAAATAATTCATACAAGAAAGAGAATCAGCTATATGATTAACTTCTTCCAATTCATAAATAGCCAACACAGAGGGAAGTCTGGGAAACACAGGGGATGAGAGGTAAAGAGTTACAAAAAACAATAGCTCAAGCTGTATCTATGGAACTTGGTAAGGAAGACAAAAATAACTTCTAGACTTTGCAACTGTCTGGGGGGGGAGGTCTCAGGAGAGCTCTGATGTCCACGTGCCAAAGACCAGCCACGGTTTTGTGGGTTACCTTTTGGTTTTCTGTGTCTCTGTATGTTAGCCCAAAGTAGTCTTTTTCCAAAAGGTTCAGATGCTCACACACTTTGTCGAATAGCACTTGACCTCTGGAACGTTTCTGTGGGAAATGAACAGGGAAAAAAAAAAATCACGATTGCAAAATAAAGTAATATAAGCATTAAAATAACACCTTTTCTGTTTAATCCTCAAATCAAGAACCCCAGAATGATTTAATTCAATTCATCCATTTTTCAAACCTGTTGACCTGCAGCTTTATACGAATGTGATGAATGGGGCAAATCTGTTTTTGATAAAAGATCTCTTCTGTCTTTGAGAAATTGCAACTTCAGATGCACCTGAGGTGGTATCTCAGCAGATCAGAGCATTCTTTGTGTGCAAGAGTACCAATACACAGGGACACACAATGTTACTGGTCATGGACTGTGAGAGCTGTGACTCTGGTGTGATCCTCACCAAATGTGAGGATATTTCTTAATTTGGTAACAATGCAGACTGATTCCAGGATCCTTTTTTGGCCAAACATTCGAGGAAATGTTATACACTACACCATCTACTGAAAACACTACAAAAGCCTGGAATCTCACTGGGAAGGCAGCTGGGTAAGAAAGCAGCTTTCCAGTGTCCCACTAACCTTCTTTACTGCTGACATGTTAGATGAGAAGATCTCTCATTGTCAAGAGCCAGAGCCCTTAGCAGAAGCTTCATAGTGTCTCTTGTATTGGACAGTAAAAATTCAGGTCATCTGAGTTCTCAGCATTATATGTGACAGTAAGAAAAATTCTCCAAAAAACCCCAATCACAGAGAGAAACATCCTCTTTATAAGCTATGTGTACCAACTTTGATACACATTAATTATGGTAAACAATTCAAAATTATTTGGGCCACTTTCATCACTGCCAGCTTCTCTAAGTGCAACTCAGCTAAAGGAAAAAAAAAATCTCACTACTTTATACCAAGCACATGCATACATAAATATTTTAGTTGATATCAGCACCATCATTTCTTTATCTGTAGGACACACGTGACTTGAAGCAGACTGGAAATACACTACTTGCTTCAAATGCAGCATAGGAGGCTGACACAGAAGAGGAGGGAACGCCACCGCTGAATTTCGGTGCCCCTCCTGTACAGCACCGCACCCAGAAAGCGCTGCCAGCCCCGCAGCTTTGGCCCGGGGATGGATAGTTCACAATCCCAGCTGGCACAGCTATGCCAATCAACCTATGGAGCCCAACGCTAGCCTGAAACGATTTTAGAAGTGGTAAACAAGCCAAGAGAAAAGAAAAAAAGAAAAAAGAAATGAGGGTTGGTGCCTAACACCCTGCAAATCGTTACAACGGATGATAGAGGGAGTTGCGCAGTGTAATCTCATCTATGTTAAATTCGGTATATTTCTACTAAGGCTCTGATGGTACATTAGAAAGGAAGCAGGGAAATATCCTCTACTTTTTTATCAGTGGGAGAAACTGAAGAGTGTGGCTGATAGAGTCTAACAAGTGTCCTCCAGCTGAGAAAAAACCAGGCACAGAAGCGCATTGCAAGCATTTTGCTGTAACTTCATTTACTGTGTCTTCCAGCACCATTTGAACAAACAGCTCTAAGGGCTTTGTTCTGCTTGTCACATGCTTTCCACCCTGCAGTAGGAAGCATAACTACAGCCCACCTCCTTCATAATTTCAAACAAATGCTTAGTTAATTCTTCATGCCCCACACTTGGAAGCAGATAATAAGAGGTTGGTGGTTTTACACTTGATGCTCTACTGAGATGATTAGGCAGATAAAAAAGATTTGACTCCTGATGTGGATAGAGGAACCAAGTCAGAGCCTTCAAGCCAAAATAGCCACGTTTCTGCTGATTTTGCCAAACTTCTGCCTTTTCCACATGATAAAAACCCAAGTGGTTCTACTGAATGGAGAGAAATAAGCAGGTCAGCTCTACAGGATGCCCCCTTTGAGAAACGCTATGGCTGCACCACTATACCATTTACACATATTTGAATTGTGACACTTCAATGTCCTCCTAATTTTAAGAGTCACACAAGGCCAACATGGGAGCTGTTTTATGTAGCTGATCTGTGCAGCTACACAGATATCAGCTTTGAGAAATAGTACTCTCAGCTGGAAGGTATGGTGCTTTAACAGGGAATTGCAGGAAACAGTTGTGTGAGGCTGTGCTGTAATAAGATCCAACCTACCAAAAAAACCCCAATGCTTGGGATTTCTTGTTGGGCTACACATTGTGGGCAAGTGAGAATAAGTATTCCAAGCTGGAAGAACTTGAATAGCTCAGTTTTTGTCCACGACAAAATGGATTTACCCCCTGTATGAAGATGCCCAACTTGTACTCAGCCACTTTCCATAAAAATTCCCACTGCATCAGGATAAGGGAAAGCCCTGCCAGTGCTGTGAGAGGACATGAGAAATACCACACATAACTGACAGCCCTTCCCAGACAGGGACTTCTTTTCACCAGACACCAGTTGTGAACTGGTGATGGTGGAGGACCACTTTCCTTCTCATTCTCTGCAGAAACCAGTATCTCCATCAGTAACCAGACAGACGAGCCTCACATTGCAGCCTCACTGCTGCCCCTGAGCGCCTCTTCCCAGGTCAGAGCTGACCCATGGGAGCAGGATTTAGAGGACTACTGTCATCTGAGGAGTGGGGGCTGCCTGGCAATTTAACCACTGCTGATGCCCTCCAAATCCTTATGTACCTGCGTATATGCAGCATTGCCACTTCGTAACCAGGCAGCATTAGCACGTACACTCTCTTTAAAAACACACTGAGAGGAGGCTACTGCATTAATCCATGGGAAATTAAGAGGTTTAGTTAGGAATATATAATTAAAGCAACTGAACAGACCTCCTGTGCTCTTGCTAATTGCTTTTATTTTACTTTGTGCCCAAATAAGCATGCCAGACAAGGCATGGTTATAATTGCTTTGGCAGGGAGAGAATGGGAGGAGGAGGAGAGAAAGGTCATTACAAATTCACAGAGTTCCTCAACCCATCCTAAACCTTTGCTTTCCACCATTTTGAGGTGACAAGTCTAAAGTAATGAAAGACTGACAATTTGATGATTACTGTGGATCACAGGTTAATGCCAACGATGACAACCAATTCTCAACAGTCTAAAAAATGTGGATTAAAAAAAATAAAAAAATATCAGTCTTCATGTTATAAAATACTGGTGCTGTAAATATTTTTCTAAAAGGTAAATAAGGTAAGATTCTCCTCCAGAAGTATTTGTAGTTATTTATCAGGCAAGCATGGAATTAAATGAAATTGGCAGATGTGGAAAGAGTGACACTTTGCTCAGGCTTTGGGTAATCAAGATAAACAGAAAGAATGTAAAACATAGATTGAACAGTGTAAATGAGTACAGAAGTCCAGCAGCAAAAACTTCACACTTCTCACAGGCTGCTCCCTGCAGCTCTATAAAGGCCAGGGCTCTCGCTGAAAGCTGGAATGGGAATAAACAGGCTCCTGGTCAAGCTCCTTGTGAAAGGAGCCAGCAGCAGTGAATTTGGCAAGCCTGTGCCTGCCAGCAGTTCCCACACAAAAGGGAGAGGAGAAGCAGCCTCTCTACTCACCAGCTTCTCCACTGTTTTGGAGCGAAGTCTCTCCCTCCTTGGGAAGGCAAAGGCCACAAAAGGCTCTGCCATCCCCTAAGTGGCTTCCCCAGAAACAGTCCACACTCAAGCCCCTCCACATTGGCTTCTCCAGCCCATAACCCTCCATCCCACACTCATCCCCTTACAAGACCACCAGACCAAGAAAGCATGTTGTACATCACTGAGATCAAGGAGCTCAAAAATTATGTACTTCCTTCTTCGCTCTTGGTGGATAACAAGATTATTATAAAGTCAGTTATTCTCATTGACAAATATTTGGGTACAACGTCTGGCATTTCTTCATGCAAAAAGCAATGAGAAAGTTTTACTTTATCATGATTAAGTTCATAAGCTGTAATGTACTTATGATAAACAAACATTTTTAAAGTAAATAAATGCAAGCCTTTGTTATAGATACCTTGTCACTTCAGTCACAAAATACACATTGCACATTAATGGAATCACAGAATCACAGACTGGCTGAGATTGGCGGGCACCTCCAGAAATTGCCTAGTCCAATCCCCCTGCTCAAGCAGGACCACCTACAGCAGGTTGCTCAGGATCGTGTCCACTTGGGTTTTGAGTATCTCCAAGGATGGAGACTCCACTCCTATCTGGGCAACCTGTCCCAGCATTTGACCATCCTTGCAGTAAAAATAGTTTTTTCTTATGTTTAAATGGAATTTCCTATATTTCACTTTGAGCACATTGCCTCTTGTCCTAGCACTGGGTACTACTGAGCACAGTCTGGTTCTGTCTTTATTCCTCCCATGAATTACTTGTATACACCGATGAGATCCCCCTGAGCCGCCACCTTCTCCAGGCTGAACAGTCCCAGCTCTCTCAACCTTTCTTCATAGGAGATGCTCCAGTCCCTTCCTCATTCTCGTGGCCCTTTGTTGAACTCTCTCCAAGGCGTCAATATCCCTCTTTTACTGGGGAGCCCAGAACTGGACCTTGCACCACAGGAGTGTCTCACCAGTGTTGATTAAAGGGGAAGGATCACCTTCCTTGTTCTGCTGTCAACACTGCTTAATGTGGCCCAGGATGCCTCTGGCCTTCTTTGCTGTCAAGGTACATTGCTGACTCTTGTTCACCATGTTGTCCATCGTGATCCTTGGGTAATAATAACCCCTGTACTGTAGCAATCAAGCTGCCAAACATGTATGTTTGAGCAATGAGGCAAATTACATGGGAAATGAGCAACAACTTAATACAAAGATGTGACCCCAAATTCCTTGTTATGCAGATGCTAATAAGACCTCAGGAATCCTTGTTGCAATTCAGCGAGATACAGGGAAGGGGAATCAGGAATATTTCATGTGATGTGCTGAATAGTGCTTCCCAGACTGGAAGCCGTGACAGAGGAAATGTATCAGGATCCAGGACTGCAGCCTCCAAAGGTGAATTTTGCTTCTTTACAAGAGTATAGGCTTAGCTGCCCTATGCCGGGAGGCACCATCTCTCAGAAATGTGTCCTTCAAGCTGTTGCGGCTCCTGGTTTAGCAGTCCTGCACTGTTCCCCAAACTCAACCATTTGGAGCTGTCTGTGAGGCATTTTGGCACCCACCTTGGTAATGCAGCCTGAGCTTCTCTTCTGATGGACCCCCCACCCTGAACAATACTTTCCTTGCTGGGTAATCTCCACCCTACTGGATTGACCATCTTTTCTAGCTTTATTCCAGCACAGAGACCTGTCATCACTCAGGCTTCTTCCAGACTGAATCCAATCCTCAGACAAATTTCTCCCTGAAGGGGCAATGCCACACTGGGACCAGTATCTTAGCAAGGCCAAGGAGCCTCCATTCTCAGAGGGTTTCAAGGCATTGGCCAGGCAATGCCATAGCTGACCTGACCCAGTGCTGGCTGTATCCTTGCTCAAATTAGGGCCCTCTCCAGCCTCTTCCAGCCAGCTTGGCTGTGACACTGGGCTCTCTCTGCACCTCTGCAGGTGTTAAGGGGTTAATTGTCATGCACCTGATTAAAGTATAGAGTGTTAGTCTGCTCTCATACTCTATTTTTAATTATGAGCAGATTACCTTCCTCTCACTGATAGGGAACTAGGGTGAGGAGCTGAAGGGCAGAAACCAGCCCTCTCAGCTTCCTAGAAATGAAAGCTATTGCAGCCTCTAAAGTGTCGCATTTTAGAGTGGTTCTATTTTTGCATCCGATGCTGCAGTCTCATGTGGATGCAAAACGCTGAGCAAGGGCTGGGGGAGGAAGCTGTCTGCAGCGCACAGGTATGTCCCTCCTCTTTCAAAGCAATTACAACAGATCACATTCAGACGCAGTTTTACAGACACGGGAAAACCAGCAGATAGGAGGAGTCCCACAGCAAAACAGCTATAAAGGGATGTAATTTTGCCACCATCATATCCACTGCATAGTACCTAGAAAGTCAGGGCAGGCCAACGCACTGAAACTCTTTGCCCCCTTCTGTTCAGTTAAGGAGCGCAGCGAGATGAACAAGTATCACAGCTACGGACCCGGATTTCAAATGGAAAGAGCTGGCCCGTATCTTTCCGCACACATATGCAAACGCGCCATCGCCACTTCCCTTGGAAAAGCTGTCAAGCAGCCAGCGAACAACGCAACACTAGCACCAGCCTGGTGTTAAACCCTGCACGATTACTGTAATAACTCCAGTTGGGGACGATCGCTGGAAGAAGGACAAACAGATTAGTATCATGAAATCCCGGTAGGAATAATTGGACTTTAACTGAGGTTGAGGTTATCTTGTTCACATTCCTAATTAGCATTGGCACTTTCCAATGGGTCTTAACAATGTACTGTATAAATGTGTGGGCTGGCTCTAGCATTCATGGTGTAATGTATTTTGGCATGTGGGCTGTACTAGCCTCTTCCTTTCCCCCCATTCTTTCTGGTGGAAAAGTATTAGCTAATTTTTTCATTCGGAATGTGGATGATGAAAAAGATTTCAATTGTTTCCAGACCACTGATTTTATTTCATTTTACTGTTTTGATTTAAACTGCATTTTGAGAACTATTTTGGCCAACACTTGGATTTCTACACTGCATGGGTAACAAAGTGATCTCTTCTGTGCAAACACAAGGAAAGCACCCATAAAGTTAAAATGTATATGGCAACGAATTACTAGCATACACAAGGGGAAGTTTCTCCCCACCACGCTGAAGCTTCTGCAATTATTCTTGCAACACAAGTGTAAATGATTAACTGATTGTCAGGAGTACTTTGTAGTCGCCACAGTGAGCACTCCCTTCCCACAAATTCCCCCAGCTGAGTCTCTGAGTTGCTGAATTCCAGCCTCCTGACAACACGCTTTCTCATTCTTTCCTCATGAATTACCCAGCTTACACAAAAATATGCCCAGTCCCAGGAAAAAAAAAAAAATTACTTGTGCTAATAGTAATTACTTGCAAGTTCAAGTGTATGCAAGCTTCCAAGATTCACTTTTGTACTGAGAATGCCATTTCTGGGGGGGGGGATTTCACTGTCACAAATTTTTCATAATTTAATATGCATAGGCAAATATGTGCATAATTTAATGCACATAATATGTGCATACACAAACTTATACAGTTTTCTGAGGAAGTAGACATTCAATATGGATCCACCTGCAGAGGAGTTGGTAACAACACATCACAGTGCTTCTCCATATACTGAGAGGTCCTAAACTCACACAGTCATTCTGATAAGGAGCACTTTTTTTGTCTGCAAATGAAATAAAAATCTACATATTTTGACATTTCCCATATCTTTTCTGATGGCGTTTGAGCTGGCCAAGATTCAAAGGGCTGAATAATTCTACAAACTAATCATTGCACTTTAGGCCAGAAAATTTTCAAGTAGGGAGAACATGTTTTTTGAGCTAATCTTGATTAGCAGACCAAAAAAATAGCAGAAGGTTTATTTTTTCCAAAGGAAGATAATGGAAGAAGTCATTGCAAAGGAGTTTGACTTAATTTCACTTCTACACATTTGTATTTTGCACTTTCAAAGGATTTGCTTTTGTATTGTTTAGATTTCTCCACAGTGTCTCTCTATGGGGAAAAGAAGATGAAGGAGAAAGGTGACAGAGGAGAAAAGAAACTTCAAATGTCTTCAAATCTGTTGTTTCTCAACTGAATCCCCATCAGGAAACTAAGTGAGGAGTACCCAGGAAGAAAAATAGGATGGAGAATCTTTTTCTGGAGCATCAGTTGGCAGAGAATCAGCAAGTTTTTCTCTGGTTTACTGAAGTACATCTCACAGACGACACGTATAGCTTGTAGGATGAGAACTTTTAAAAGCATAACATGACTTTAACCACTGGAATTCAGGCCCCTACATCCCCTGCTGTGCCTGTTGAAAAAAGCAATGGCAGTTCCAGAAAAATCAACATTTAGTCTATCTGAAAGTTCAGAGCACTGAGAGTGATGTTCTAGGCTTTACACAAAACATTTTTAAGTCACTTCTGTTACTCAACAAAAACTTTCCTGAAGTTACTGTATAACATTATACAACAGAGACAGAGGGAAGATATACAAAGTGACAAAGGAAGCGACAAATACCCTACACTCCCCTCTCCCACACAGACAAACAGGTAAAAGCTTAAAGATAAAAGAACTGAACTCATCCAGTCTTTTCCTCCAACTACTTTATGTTTCTTAGGGAAAAAAGTCTTGGTTTTGGTACATGCAGAGAATTAAAAAGCAACATTTACAAGGACACATGTATCCCTTGGACGGACATAATACTGTCAAGCAGTTTGTAAGCAGTTCTCTAGCAAGGGTAGGTGATACCAAACAATTTTCTGCCAGCCCTTTCAGGTGGCAAAGAAAATAAAGGCAATGAAATAAAAGTTTCAAAGTAAAATAAAAAAGGAAATGCCACTTAAACTTTTCCAGTTTCATTAGTCACAGCTACTAATGAAACTTCACTGGTAAATGCAGCTGGAAAAAGTCCCGGGTCACAGTTCCAAATACAATCTACTGAATAAACCATCTAGCCAGATGTGGGAAGAACTAAGAGCTAGGCAATTTCAGAAACCTCTAGTTGAATAATAGCTGTGTTAAAAAGGCTTTTTGTTTTCCTCTTCAAGAAATGCTATTCCTGAAAGCTGCATGCCAATACAAGCTCTCCAAATGTCCTGTTTCTTTATTGACATTTCTATGTGTCAATCTGTATATACAACCCAGGAGGTGACCAACATATTCTAATACTCTGAAATAAAAATTGCAATATTATTTTGCCTATCCCTGCTTGTTAGTTTAGAACCCTATCCCATAATGGTTTGCACTTATAAACAAACCACACAAGAAAACTTAGAGTAGACTAGAAGGTATTTTGACATACAGTGATGACTGATCATTTTCTTCCCCTCCCCCCTCCCAAAATCAGGACAGTAATAGAATTTATCAGCTTATTGACATTTATTGAAATATAGCACATTGAAATGTATTACGATTTCTGAAAATAAACTTTTCTGACCCCTATCTTCAAAGTATTTAACACAAGCATTTAGATAAATATGAGCACTATCTTACAGTTACATACCTACACCAAGTATCAATGACATTGTATAACATGACATAGTTTTTATCAGGGGCAACCTCCTTTAATGCCGTTTGAACTTGCAATCCTAAAAAGCCAGCACTAATCCAAAAAAAAAAAAAAAACCCAAAACAAAAAACCAAACAAAAAACAACCCAGGGGACTGCTAAATCCCCATAAGAAGATTGGTGACCTAGTGTCGATGCTGGCATCAAACCAAATTAGGTTTTTTGCCTTCTACCTCAGCAGCAGAGAGATCACACCAGCACTGACATCACACAAGCTCTAAGTGCACCAATGTGTGTGCTACCCAGTTTCCATGCTTAGGAATAAAGCGGGCACTTTGTTCTCAGCAATACAAAGCAGCAAAAGGAGGCACGTGAAAAACAATAAATACTCTGGAGCACATCTTTACACATGGAAGCGTAACAGCCACGGCTGCAACGTGTACAACAGCTACAGAAACACCTGTCAAACGTGATGATTATCAAATGCTGGGGCATTCCAAATACATCAGCAAAATTCATACTGTAAAGATTCTTATAAGCACCACCCTCTGATCGGTAAAAAACAGCGGATACGATTTCTCAAACAGCAGAGAATCTCAATCTGAGCCTATTAATTAGTCTCACACATTTGCTAAATTCTGACATAAAATAATAAACCATGTTCCATGATTTTGGAGGCTTTTCAACAGAAAAAGCAACCCCCGCCCTTGCTCAGCTTTCTTGAGAACACAGATTGTTTGGGCTTGGATGTTAACTAGACATGCAGCTGATCCACTGGCTTAATGCCTCCTGCCTGCTCAACTCCCTCCTGCAAGATACTCTGCAGTAACTCAAGTAGGTCTCTTGGGATTCAATACAGCAGTTGAAGCTTTCCAGTAGGGGTTATAAATATAAATATTTTCCTTATTCTGCCTATACTTGGATGAGCTCAGCAAACACTCATCTCTCCTCTGTAACCGCTAACTATGTACCAGCCTAGCACTGACACAGCAAGGGGAACCAACACTACCTGTACCATAAATAATTACTGGCATATATCAGCAAAAATAAACCATAATATTTTTTGTTTATTTGCAGCTGAAAAAAGCTCTACTGACAACATAGTCCGATTTACAGAGTAATCTTGCCATATGAATTTAAAAGCCACAGAGCTCTCCCTGACCTACATTGCCAGGCTGGAGTGAAAAAAACCCACAACCCAATACATCAGAGAAACTAGAACAGAGAAAGGTGTTCTTGAGACAGAAGAGGCAGCACAGTGATCAGGCTTTTAGAACTGGGTTTTCTTAGACAGTATCACACCATCAGCATCGGGATTGTTGAGAAAAACACCGCAGCCTGTTCTCAAGCTACATCCAAGCTTTATTCACTTCTGATCAAAATCATTTCTGCCAGAGCAAGATAAACCATGAGAGACAGACCTTGCTGCCTATCAAAGCTTTGCTTTACAATCAAGTATTTCCTCACCACCCAGTTCCATCTCTGATATTTTGTTCATTGTATATACAGGCAGGGATAAGAAAACATAAAAGCAGTCCAGGGAACATTGCATAGGGCTCAGATGGAAAAAAAAATCACCCATATAAGGGATAATGATTTTATATGACAGCTGAATATTTTTAGGAGATGATAATAAATTGAACTTTTACTTAGTTTTGGTCTGGGAACAGCAACTCTAAGTGTTAATGTGGGGACAGAATCTATAAAATGGGAACAACTAGCAGCAGAGTTGGAGATAATTCAGGTGGCTGGAGCTGGTAACAGGCACTACATTAACCCAGAAACAGGGAAGAAAACATGACAAAATGAAGGGAAGGCTTGGCAGAAGTGTGACTGGGCAGCGACAAGAAAATCGGGAACTTCTCTGGGAGGATAGGCATGGGGCAGATGAGGGAATGGACACATGATCCAGAAACAGCAGGAGGTTTTAATATCTGACTGTTCGTTTGGGGAAGGGAAAAAGGTAACCGCAGCCCTTCTTCCACTGTTTGCTATTGATATTCCAGTAGCACTTAAAAACACACCGGGGATGGGTGCTGGCTGCACCAGGCACCCCAGTAAGACAGGCGCTCTGGGGTGAGGACTAGGCAATGCACCTGGAGAAGACAAACAGGGAGGGACTGACAGTCTCACCCTGGTGAGGCCATCAGCAAGCACAGTAACAAGGACAGGACCCCTGGAACCAACAGACTGTCTAGGGTAAAAGATCATTCTCTCGTGGGCTCCTGCAAACAGGTTAACCAGCAATGAGCCTTCCAGAACCTGGGTTTGAGTGTGCATGACCAAAAAATTGTCAAAAACTTCACCGGATGGAGAACAAGTTCCTGTTGTCTGGTTCGCGTCCAACCGGTGCACCAAGGGTAGAGAACCGGAGGCAACGTTTCATTAGTAAGCTTTCAGCTAATCATTTATTCCCTAGAAAATGCAGTTTCAGGGCAGCTGAAAATATCTGTCAATGTAGGTTGACCTCTCTCAGTAGTTTTCACCATTATCAAAAACAGCTGACACCTCTGAAGCATCAAAATGAAGACCTTTGTCTGCTATATCCATCACTGCACTGCCCAAAACATTTTCAGAAACTATTAATGAAAGTTAACAGGTGACTAGATGCAGAAAATAAATGTAGAGAAGAGACAACATTTTTTTGTTGTTGTTACTTGAAAATTTTGGCCCTTATTTTGATTGCAACCAGGTCCTCTGCTGTGCCAAAAGGTGGAATATAAAGCCCAACCTCCTGTTTACTTGGTGCAACATCTCAAGGAATGACTTGGGTTTAATTTTTGGTTATACTTCAGTCTCTGTAAAATGCCTGCATATTAACTGGAGGAAATACAAAAGACCCCAGCTGGCTAATTGCTTAGGTGTGTTTTCCTTACAAGGTTATAGAAGAACTTTTCCCTGAATGCCACACAGCCCAGATGTTCCCAGCTGTGAGGAGCTGTGGGGGTGAAAGCAGAGCTGAGCCTCTCCTGGTGAGGAGGAAATGCTCCAGCTCCTTTAGTGCCCACCAACATCCTCCCTTTGCCTTGTGGCACTTCCAAAACACTTGGCTCAATCTGTAGTAACTTCTTTTTTTCATTTAGATTTCTTGAACTTCAGTGAAAAACCTTTGAAAGATTAATAAAACACACTAAAAAGGTAGCCATAACACGTTTATTTTTGTTTCAATTACTAAACTGAAGCAAAAAGTCTTTTTGTGCTCAGCTTCTCAGTTGAGTATTATGAGCTGACAACATCGGTATCGATTTCCAGAACATTATGGTTCCTGATTTGACAAGCATTTTAACTCATAAAAAGCTGCACACAGTATTTGGGAAAAGCAAGCCAGAAGAGTTGTGTATTAACTCTATTCAGCTGGAACACATTCAGACAATACTGAGACTCCTACTGACATGTGTCAGGTAACATAGATCTTAACTGAATCCCCTGGCTAATCTAAGTCAACCCTAATTAGTGGGTCTGGGGACAGAAAACATTCCATGTAGCGACAACGATGCATCTCAACCCAGTCACATTCACTGAAACACGTCTCAGGGAAGGAAAGAAAACCTAAAGCAAAGCTCTTCATATTAAATTAACTGAAATGTAAGCAATGAGTAGGTCAAAAGGAAAAGACCTATTAAAAAATATTCCCTCTTGCATTTGGTAATCGGTTTCACATGTAAAGCCATTTGCAAGAGACTGTGTGGAATTCATTAAACAATTAAAATGTGCAGGGGGTAACTGAAACTGTATCCTTCAGAAATCAGAGTGCATCTTATTACAGAGGTTCCTTCCTGACCTTAAAGCCTACCTCAAAACGGATGAGAAATTCAACTTTATTAAACTTCCCGTGCAAAAGCAGCGTGCAGGTCTGTGCTGAGATGGCTCCGGGGGAAGGGTTAGCCAGGACACTGCGTGGGGATGGGGACAATGGGGCCATGCATGCCCTCACTGCCATACAGAGACACAGGGGTTTTCCCTCCAGAGGTAGGTCTTGCAAGCCAGGTTTGGAAAACCAGAAGAAACACATGCAGCATTTGCATGTGGTCAGCCACCACTCTCGTTCCTTTCTGGCAGTGGTAGCAGAGCAGAAATAAGTCTGCTTGTTCCTTCTTCTTCCTGCCTGTCTTATGACCATCTTTGATGACTTATTTTTTAAGGAAGCATCCATGTACTCTCACTTTCTAACAGGAAAAAGAAAAAAGCATGTGAAACCCACTACCTCATCCTATTTGAGAATCCATTTATTTCACATTCATTTTGGCTCCAACAAGTAGTTTCAGCACATACTTCTGCAGTCCAGAAAGAGACCTGCTCACTCCAATCTGCCTCTGCCTGGTTTCAAATGTATGGAAATAAAACTTCTCACCATTTCAACTCAAGTCTGCTACCTTGAGGACACAGGGAAACCCATTAAGAAAATAGGGATCAGGGAGGAAGTCTCCAGGGGTTCATCACAAACATGTAGCAGCAGCTACAGGACACCCAACTACTGCCCAGGTCCCAGCAGCAGCATGACTGTGAAAAACGGGTGCAAAAAAAAAACCCCAAACACAGTGTCTTTTTACCAGTCCCCTCCTACTTTAGCTGACCCCCACCCTCTAAGAAGAGGGGATACCAGTAATGCTTTCTGAGATGTTGATTTTCCATGTGGTCTGCAGCCTATGAATCCTACGACAACTCACTCTGTTTGATGTAGGGCTGCAGAGATGCCACAGACAGGCTGCCACGGAAACATTTGTTTTCATTTACTGGTGCCCTGCACGATAAGGAAGTTTGAGCGGTAGAGGAATGAAGAAAGAGTATAAATTACCAATGGGCTCAGACAGCTGAGTCGTTGAAATTGAAATCTAATTATTTTACCACTTATTTAGACGGATTATGTTACAGCTTTCTGATCTCACTTTGTGATTAATAACGTGTATGTTTAGAGCAGAAACGATGAAAGCAAATTCCAACCCGTTTTAGGAAGACACTTCAAATTAGGCTACATGTAAGGGAAAGGATGACAGCTGGTTCTACTTGCATCTTTTAATTAAAATGCAGTAGTCTAGATGACAGAAAATTGGGATGGGGCAGAGAGGTAAGAATTGGGAAATAAATCCTAGATATAGTGTAATTGTACTGCATCACTTGAAAACCCCTACTCAAACTGTGAAGAACCCAGAAATAAGTTATTTCTGCTTGTTTTCTTCATCTTAGGACAAACCTGAAGTTTTCTTTTTTTTTAACATTATCTGAAATCAAATTGCACTGTTGGATCTTGCTTTATCTTTGCTTCTTCAAACCAAAAATGTAAAGTATGGGTCTATCTTGCTTAGCAGAAGTCTTCAGCACCCTCTTTGCAGTGCAGATTTTGGGCCCAGCTGTAGACTTGGCCACTTTTGACAAAGAGCATTTCTGATCCTGGCTGGGAGAGTGCAATGAAGAGCCCAAGGAGAACCGCTTTGAGCAGGGTTGGACATCTAGGTGGAAATGACTGCTCGGCATCCCTCAGAGTGAACTGCATCAACTCCTGCGACTGAGAGCCCATTAGAAACCTCCAGCTGCTTCATGACATGGGAGAACCACTCGGTGACCCTGAGGCTGTTTTTGTCTGATAAGAGTATCAAGGACAATGTCAGCATACAGCAAATACTTCTGCTCCAAAAGCCAACAGCTGTCCTTGCACAGACAAAGTACTATTACGTGGCCTCCCTACCTCTAAAAGTAAAGACCCCTCTAAAATAAACCCACTGCTACCATCTGTAGGCTCCCAGACAAGCGTGGTAGCAAGGGTACAGATAATAATGCTTCTAGTTTATGGTTTTGGAGGAAGATGAACAAACAGGTTGGGTTACTTAACCTGATTTTGGCTTGCAACGTTTTACTGCATGAAAGACTTTCTGGGTCAGGACAGACAGAGCACACAGGCTAACACTGCAGGGCCTCAAAAGAAAGCTTTTACCTAGCATTTACTGAAGATCCTTTCACTGAAAGGATACCACATTAGATGAACCACTGTTAACCTCAGCTTTAAAGTCACCTCCACCACATTTCACCCTCTTGATATCTCATACAATATGAAACAGTCTTGCTGTCACAAATGCAAAGTACTGGATTTGAGAGCAACTGAAAAAAACTGCAGAAGGCAGTAAAGATGCTCAGCATTAAATATGGAATAAGGAAGAAGGGCTTCTGAAACAAAGGACACCAAGGGGATAATGGATTAACCAAACCTGCCTCAGAAGCATCTCAGTCTTTGAGTATATGCAATTTTGGCTGTAGGGTCATTAACTGTATGAACACATAATTGATAAGCTGTAGGTTGCACTCTACTTGAGAGCAATAAGCTCCTTTAAATGATATTAATATTTAACTTACATAAAAGCATTCGTCATTTGCAAAGCACTGTAGAGTAACTGATGGATTGTATAATGCTGCCCAACTCCCATACTGGGGAATGCAGTTGTGGAGGGATAAATATCTTGCAAGATTCACTGACAGAACTATTACTCTAGCTCAAAATTAGGTTTCTAAATGTCTGGTCTTTCTAGATTACACTGCTTTGTAGCCTTCAGTAGGTAGAAGCATGACACACAGACAGGGCTGGAGGACAGACGCTGACAACTGAGATATTTCTGACTCACATCCACCGATTGTCACATCCCTAACCCTGGGCCACCATCCACATCAAAAGATGCAGTTAAATGGGTGAAACACAAGGAATGCAAATATTAAATATTTGATTGCCATGTGTTGTCCACCTCTCTCCTCTTTCTTTCAAGGAATTCATTTTGGGGAATTTACTGGCTTCCATAATTTGTTAGGTCTTTCAGTATACTTCCTCCCCGCCCCGCAGGTTTAAAGGGATACAGTAAATTCACTTGTAGGTGATAATTAAAATATGACAGCATTTTCCTGAAATTTGACAGATTATTTTTCATGCTGCAGCACTGAGTTTCTGTGAAACAGCCACAGAACTTTTGTTATTACGCAAAATTACTGTAGGAGAACTTCGCCTTCATCCTCCTACATGGTTTCCTGAAATGTCTCTTGAGACAGACCCTCAGTCTCCCTACTCTACTAACTCCTTTTTATATACTTTTTCTCCCTGGGAGATAAAGCACAGTGAAAGTCACATAATTTCTCTTGGCTGGACACAGCATCCTTTCGCTGCAGCTGAACTTTATGCATGTGGAAAGCAGAATACCCAAGGGGATCTATCAAGTGTTCCCATGGGCCAGGGTAGGCTATACCTGCAATTACATCCTCAATACACACAGTAGGCTGACAATACCACCTAGGAAGGATGCAAAGTCTAGATCATCCATTTAAGGTACGTAAACACATGCATCACTTCACTTGCACTTCTCCCCTGAAATACTTGTGCCTTTTAAACTGCTCCCTGAAATACCTGTGCCTCCAAACCAGCTTCTGTTTCAATGTACGCTACGGTCTGCTCATTATTACAGCTTTGTCATTTGAGGATACAGAGCTCTTTTCTCATCAATATTACATTCTGCCTAGGAAGTCTAGCCATCTTAGAAGCAGACAAAATGATTATTGATGACAGTCAATACAACTTCAAAATATTTCAGCAGTGTAAGTAGAAAAAATGCATACAAAATTTATATTGGACATTATTCAAGAGCTATTCAGAACTTGCGAAGTAGAGAAATATGACAAGCAATAAAATATGACGGCTTCTATATGGCAGCATTTTGACACTTCAACTCAAATAGAGTCCAAGTTTCGTGGAAAAGTGAAACTTCCTAAAGGAAAGTATTATTCACAACTTCTTTTTTTTTTTTTTTTGCATAAGTCCAACATCACAAATCTCCACTTCTGCTCCATTTTATATTCTCATAAAGCTCAGCCCACTAGACAAGATTTCCTTAGAAATCCTATTTGGCAAATTTGCTTGATTGTATTCCAAAAAGTGACTTACATTTTATAACCAAGTGGCAAAAGCTGAATCAAGTTTGACTTTTTCCATCAAAGCCGGTATAGTCATTCTTCCAGCTTAACGGTTCATGTGCTACTCTTGACAGACAAAACTGTGATCACAGGTCAAGAAATGACAATTTAACAATCACAAAACATGTGGCCAGACAGCTATTGCTAGTCTGGGTGAAATAACGCAGGACTTGGCCAGTGAAACTAAAAGACACTCAACAGGATGACTGCTAAGTTGCTGTAAGAGCAATAAAATCACTGTTCCCGTGTAAGTTTATAAAAATTTGGCCCAACCTATAAAGTCACAGTTAAATTTTTGAGCAACCTGGTCTAGTAGGAGGTTTTTCATTGGCCACAGCAGGGGTTTGGAACTAGATGAACTTTAAAGTCCCTTCCAAGCCTAACCGTTCTATGATTCTATGAAATAAAGTTCTTCCTCACCTGCCACCTTCCAAAGCACTTAAAACAAGAGCAGATGAAGGATGTAAGGGCAAAGTGCAATCTGATTGTAAAGACATCAGGATTTGGCTCCCAGCCAGATACTCCTTTGTGCTTCAATGGGTTTTCTTTTTAAGCCTGCAGACTATCCCATTTCTACCTTTAAACTCCTCTGTCCTCCCCAAGTGGCTTTTCTTCACCGCTGTACCCTGTGGTTGCCTTAAAGGAGGGTTAGCTTTGCTGAGCCCTCCAACACACATCCTTCCCCTCCCAGACACTGTTTGTGGCCTCCTAACCTACAGCAGTCTCAAGACAAGCTGGTCCACTGCCAAAAGACCACCTTGGTGACATGGCTGGAAAGGCTGAATGGAGAAATGGGTCCACTCTGAGATGACAAATTTGCCCATGCCCACTATAAGATGCTGAATTCACTCACGCTCTCTCTGTTTCTCCATAGCCTTCTGGAGTTGAAGGCAAGGCATCCCATCTGGCATGGGTCTGCCTGCAGGTACAGACCAGTTCTTAAGTGACAGTGCAGGAAAGACCATCCCTCCCAGAATTAGGCTCCTGGCAAAATCCCAGCATAGAAGGCAAGTTTCCTCGAAAACCATTAGCAACTTCCTCCAGTAACGTTCAGACATAGTTACAAATCACAGACATTGTGGAGAAATCTCACCATTCTCACTGCTATTTGTTCCTGACACCTCTCCTGCCTCCCCTAGGTGTCTTGTATGTCCCCTCTAATCTCACGATGGTCAGAATTACTATTTAGAAGGTGACTAAACATAATATTCAACTCAGCAGAGTACCAAGGAAAAGAGAAGCCCTATGGGATCAAATTCTTGTTTATGGGCCCATAATTGATTTTCTCCATTCTGTGGTGGCATGTGCCGATATGATATTAAACCAAAGTCTCTGGTTGTTCCAGGGACTGCTCATGGTCTCTCATCCAGCTCAAATCTGTGCAACACCTTCAACCTCCAGGGAAAACAACAGAAGCACGTCTGTGCTTGGCGTCAGTGAAATATTGGGCCATTCATTCTTTGGCTTAAATTAGGAATTTAATTTCAAATATTTTCCTGCAGACAGGATGAAAAAAAGACAAAATGCAACTTACCTCTACTTCACATGCATATTCTGATCCATCTAGGAGTGTCACTTTGCACTGCATACTTTTTGGTTTCTTGACAATCTTTAGAGGAGACTTGGAAAGTTTGCTAGATGATGATTTTTGAGAGAGCTTGTCGTCCTCTAGCTGCTGGTATTCCAGCTGCTTTGCACTCGCAGCAGCAAACTCCTGTTCGTTGTCTGTGGCCTATAAAGAGAAAGAGTGATACATTTTCAAGTGAGATAAATCGATCATGCGATGCAGTACAATCTATACCCTGAACCCAAGCATTTAAGTGAGCCCAGTGTGGGGCTTGGATGAGAAAGCCCCTGATGCAGGACAGTCTTATCTACTTAAAAGACTTCCCATATTCCTCCCAGTCCTCCTCTTCTCACTCCAAAATGCACATTCAAAATGCCCCATGAAGGAGCAGCATGCATGAAAATACTTTAGGCTTTCACTTTTTCCATAGGTGCAAAGTCACACTTGGACTTCTTGGACCTGTTCTTTTGGTCTGTTGAGAATGCTGAATAATTGGTAAACATTATGAAGAACAGATACTCCTAACGTTTCTTGATATTACTTTTAAGTCCTTTTCCTATTAAATCATATGATGCTTCTATGGTGTCACATGAAATAGGAAAAGACCATCAGGCTTGTTCTAATTTCACTGTCAGTGAGAAAACAGCCCCCTGAACGAGGGGATGGATCCCCCTGTGATAGTGTGAATTTGCAGGGGGATGCTGACATGCCTGGGTGAGCAAAAGGCTCCCCAAGCACTCAAGCAAAGTGTTAAACAAACAGGATAGAAGTGAGGAGCCAAACAACTTTTATGTGCAGCCGGCTGGCTAATGGATGATAACTACGGGATGAGAGGTTGAATTTTGCTCTCCACAGATGCCCGATAAGTCCCTCAAGCTGGCAAGAAGTAGGTGCTATTTGAAAGACAAATATACTGCAGGGGAAAGGGGAGAGAAGAAACAACAATGGTTACTTTTGCTTGGGTTTATCTGAGGGTCAGACCATTTGAAGAGTTGCTGCGATGCAGCACAGCCCATGGTCCTCTCCATGGCACTAGATGAAAGCCAGAACAGCTCTATAGCATTTCATCCGTCCTAGCAACAGCACTATGCAGCAGTCATTACCTTTCTCATCAGTTATGCCCCTGTTAGTCTCCAAACAAAACCTCAACAGGAGTGCAGTAATACCTAAGCTAAAGCTTAAGTGAAATAAAAAAAAGCATAATAAAATAATAATAATAAAAAAATCTTTCCGTTATCTCACTACAAGGAAAAAAAAAATCCAACCCAACTGTTTTGGCTCTGAATTATTTCACTGTAATAAGCATCAAGCATGCTGAAAATATAAGTTAATCCTCCAAGTCTGTTTCCATTCACTGTATATAATAAACTTTCACAAGAATGGAGCAAATCCACCCAAAAGCTTTAATCTGCTTTGAGACCAGGACAACCTTGCATCGTATAACCAGTAACAACAGTGTAGTGCTAAATCACAGGGAACTTTCCCCAAGAGATTTTATACAAACAAGCCATAAGCTTCCCTTCTGCCATGGGGTGAATGGGGGAAAGAGGAATTTGGAATCAGCTCTGCTACCAGCAGTGCCAGGTCCTATTAAAGCCCAAGCAAACTGCAAAGTGGCAACTGCAAAGAGGCAAGGCAAAATCCGTGCTCCTCCTTTCCCTGTTAGAGAGAACATGGCAAAGGACTCCTGGGCTTCCCTGGTTGGGAGACTAGAAAGATAAAAAAGCAACACCAAAGCTATTTTCAAAATCTCATCCCTTGATCCATGGAGGTTATCGCCCAGGAGCAGCCCAACACCAGTCGTCTCTTTCCCCATCATCCCCAGCTCCAGCAGTGGAGGACTTGCTTTTTCAAGCATTTGGACACCAGCTCTGTGTCCTGAATGTCTAAGTCCTCACATACCTTGAAGGCTGGTGGGAGATGAAGGGCACAATGTATGTCATTGGATTAGCCGTTCACTGAGCATTTAACGCTCACAGCAGCTGTGATGAAAGGGCAGAGTCAGGCTCAGAGCAAGGCTTGAGGCCAGCTACCTCTCTACCACCACCACGGCCAGCTGGCAAGTGGTCCAACCTGCTGCACTGAGAGAAAAACAAGCCTGAAGATGTCTCCTGCCAAGGCTTCTGTGAAGAGTTACACTGCTGCTGATAGGCAGAAGGGCTATTTGATGATTTCAGTATGTTTTGTTAAAGAAATCTGCCATGGAAGATGCACAAGTCATTCTGGAGCTAGAAAAAATATACTGTCATACCCAGTGGCTCATTAGATCTCTCATGTGAGACTTAACACCCTGCCCCAACAAAAAATAACCAACAAAAAACCCAAACATATGGAAATAATCTTTTTCAAGAAAATGGGAAAGCTGCTTGAGAGAAAAGCCCACAACAACAAGGGCAGCCAGCAGCCATGTAAATTTTAGAACCATCTTCATCTGCAAATCATAATAGATTGGTGATTGTTTTCCTTCATGAAGACACTAGGTCTCTCAAGACTACAGCAGATATTTGTTTATTTGTAAATATTTTCTAAAAAAAGTACTATTGAGGTTATTTTTTTTAAGGTTCCTGTCTACATTAAGATCAGGGGAATGTGTCCAGGTTAAAATCATACAAAGGATTTTCTCTCATTTGTCTGGAAAATAAAACATGCCAAGAACTATTAGAGAAGATCACCTAAACTATGCTGATGTGTTCAGGCATTGAGGTACTTTCAGACTGTATTAAGCTGCTTCTTCCTAAAGAAACATGACATCCTGGTGTCTTGGAAAAAAAACAGAAAAAAGTGGCCAGTGAAAAACTCATGTACTCAGTGAATTACTTGAACTCTTGCAAGCACAGCTGCATTTTCTTCCAAATTCTTCTCCAAGATACCTCTCTGCTGTATTTCTGCAGTATTTGCAGTGTTATGGACTCAATTCTAAACGAGCACAAGTTTCTTCAGGGTTTCTGGGTTTTGAACATAAGCTGTCTCATCTCTGTCTATAGAGATTTTACTAGTAGATAGATAAGTATTACTGTACCTTACTATGAGATAGTATGTTCAACCCCTTCTGAAGCTGGACTTTGCTCTCAAAGGAAGCCTTTGAGGTCACAGATTCAGCACTAATGGTCTTTGATGCTTCGCAGCTTCTCAATGGGGTATGAAGTGATATTACCAAGCTTGCACAACTCATGAATCTCACCTGCTTATGATAGTTGCTCAGAAATGTCAGCACCCAACCCATGTGATGCCTTTGTGTTCATTTTCAATAAGATAGGAAGGCAGGAAGGTAGTAAGATTGCATTATTATACCTAATAGAAAAGACTAATTTCTGTAGTAACTGCTAATCTCAACATGAAGAAGCCTTTTTGTCTTCATTAAAGTGTTCTTTTTTATGTGTATAGAATGGCAACAAAAAGTCACTGTCATGGATCAGTAACTGAAATCTTTCTTGCCAAGGTTCTCTCAAACGAGTGACAGCAAAACCCATCAACTTCCTCCCCGTGATTACACACAGCGAAAGTGAGAACAATACCCATTACTCCTTCAATTTTTGGCTTTTTTAATGACACCATTGCCAATGGCTCTTAGTGCTGCATTTAAGCAGTTCTTTCCTGTGATACAGACACTGGAGCCACTATGAAATATACTGGGCAGATCACTGCAGCTGGATTTGGCAGTCAGTTTACAATACAGACTTTTGGATTCAACCTCATAATCTCAACGTGAAGCTCTCACATATCCCTTTTCTAACCCAGTTCTTCTGTCAAGGCATCTACAGTCACTGGCTCACAGGTGATCTTCTTTGGGAAAAGAAGGGATCATGCAGCACACAAGAGCATTTCAGGCCTCCACAGTCACAGCTCAATAAACACAGATGCACAGGTTTGGTGCTTAAGGTTTGTTTTTTTTTTTTCTGTTGTGGTTATTCTGGGGTTTGCTCTATTTTCAGATTAAAAGAAACTTGGGGCAGAAATATTACTGAAGATGTCTGGAAGAATGAAATAAATAATACTTATGTCTAGGCCAGATAGAATCATATTTTAAATTAATGACCAGTTTGTGCAGCACCTTTCTACTTTGGAGAAACAGTCTGTCTCTTTTTCCAAAACTAACTACATGCAATTTCTTACCTATTTTAGAGACCAAAACTGTCCTAACACATAGCCAGTACATGTGGGAGCAAGAGCAGCGAGGTCTTTGGTGGGCATGGAGTGAGCCTGACCAGTGTCTATCAATGGTAAAATGGTTAGCAATCAAAAAAACAAACAAACAAAAAAAAAAACAAGCAGCTCCTCCAATGGTTGATCTACAATAGCAATGAATAGCAGAAATCCTGCCCTGCTGTTTCTACCTCTTGAGATATTAGAAGTTAGACATGACACCTCTTTTAATTTGGTCCCAGAAAGATTTTTGTCCCAAGCATTTAGGTAATGGACCCATAAACCAGAAAGACAAAATAAAAAAATGTTTTTATCTGAAATTGCTCACACCTCCATTTTTTTCCCCACCAACAGTAAGTTTGGGATATATCTCTGTGGACAAAAAAAACCCCAAGACCACAGCCAGTCCCAAACAGGTTCTATGGGAGCACTCATGCTGATTTTAAGAAACACCTTACATCTGCTTGCTTCATCAGCACTGACTCCCAACTAGGTAAAATAACAGGACCACACTTCAAACAATCCGACTTTTTCTAAAGGGTGGAGAAGGGGAGGAGATAGACCAACTTATTCCACTCTTCAAAGGTGAATGCGATCAGATAGGGTTCAGAACCTTACGGAGTTAAGGGATGTAATTTGCAGGTACCTCATTACCTGTGTGTCACTTACCCATGAAGAACAATGCCTGTTAATCCTATTGACTGGAAATTATTAATGGGAAAAAGAAAGCAGCTTCTGCAAATTTAATAAGTGCAACAATGAACAAAAAGGAAAAGCATGTGATAGCGCTTCTGAAACCTATTACATGAAAAGCTAAAGTAATTATAATGCAATCATTTCAGAACTATGAGAAGCTTAAGGGACCACAGATTTTTCATGGCTCGCACATCAGACAAGCAAGCATGAAATCAGTTTTCAGCAGGTGTCAAAGAAGAAATGAACTCTGAAAACATTTTCAACTTCTTAAAAATTGGCATGGTTTGCTATCTAATGCAAGAATCAAAGATGCTTCCTGCTTAGTTAATAAGACTGACCTTATATCTATTATATATCTATTTCGAGAAAGAGGAGGCCGAGGAGAGACCTCATCGCTCTCTACAGCTACTTGAAAGGGCATTGTAGAGAGGTTGGTGCTGGTTTCTTCTCACAGGTAATTAGTGATAGAACGAGAGGGAATGGCTTCAAGCTGCATCAGGGTAGGTTTAGACTGGACATTAGGAAAAAATTCTTCACTGAAAGAGTGGTCAGACATTGGAATAGGCTGCCCCAGGAGGTGGTTGAGTCTCCATCCCCGAATGTGTTTAAGCGTCGTTTAGATGTGCTATTGGGAGATATGGTCTAGGGGAGGAATTTGTAGAGTAGGGCAGATGGTTGGACTGGATGATCCCAAGGGTCTTTTCCAACCTGAATGATTTTATGATTCTATGATATTTAAGCACTGGAGGTAGCTTAATTAGCAACAGCTGGTTTTAAGAAAGGCTTTTTTGTAAAATACTAGTACTATGCTTTGCATAGCATCTGGCTGGTGGCTGAACATAGCAATTGACACTGAAAGAACAGAGCAGGGCATGAATTTAAAAATGTTATATATGAGAACTATTATTTTTTAAATGCAAAAGACCAACCAGTCAAGATCTACCACCACTTCACACCAAACAGCCTTCCATGAGTATCCAAATATATATTTCTGCTCTGAACACACCAGGGTCATTGTTTCCCAGGAGCAGTAAGTGGGCACGTAGCTAGCTGGGTGCACTGGGCATGGACTCCCTTACCTGCTCCTTTTTCACAGGTGTGCTGTGGGCTGCCACGGCCGAGAACTGCTCGAGTGCGTTTTGATGCTCGTCGCTCTGCTGCTGCTCCTGCTGCTCTGGTGGCTGGGTCTCAGCCACCCCCTGCTGCACTGGGCTTTCCTGCTGATCCTGCTCTTTATCCTTGGACTCCGAGTCCGATCCTGATTCTGTAGTCATGGTTGGTTATTCTGCAAAACAAGGTGACCTACTGAGTACGGTCTTGTAGCTGTGAATTTGTAGGCTAGGCTCACAGAATGGAGAACCATCAGGCACAAAGCTCTAGTCTTAATATGCCCAGCCCTTAAACTAAAGTGACTATTACTGGCCCAAGCAACATCCCTAGGAAAGCTTCCCTGGTGCAAAAGAACAGGTCTAAATGCATCCATACTCTGAGGAAGAGTGCACTGCCACAAAATCTCATTCTACATTCTACATAAACAGACATTATAGCAATTACAATTAAGTAAAACATATGCATGCAGTTCTACATAGTTTACAATTCATAAAAGGAGTGTAACACGTTGAGAAAAGCTCGTGTGACTGAGGGTCCTAAATCCAACATAATTCACTGCAGTTTGAGTTTCTAAACCATTTGGAAACTTTTGAAAACATTAAATCTTTTGTTCTGTACATTGAGGTCAACAGGGCTTCAACTCTTCAACACCTGCACACCCTTTCAGAAAAGGATTCAAAGTGCTTCTGATGCTTCCAGGCAACATTTATGCTAGAAACATCTGGAGTAGGCCTACCAACATCACTGCAAACCTATAACTGTTGTTATGTGCAGCTCTGTCCTTCCCGCTTGAATTCACCCACACTTCTGTCATTTCTAAGTGATGGAGCAGCGAAAAGACAAATACTTCTATGAAATCATTCTCAGTGTTAAATTTAAAATAAAGTGAATATGGCTTTCCTTGAATGTGATAAGGCTGTTTGAACTTAACTTTGCCCAGCACTAAATCAAAATGAAAACATTAGCAATATTCATTCAAAATTTCTACTGCTTCAATTAAAGAGTTTCATTACAAATGTGTGGTTGCCATCCAATTTTTAAATGACATAGAAGCAAAGCCCAACTTTAAAAAATACTTTGATTTTGTATCAAAACAAGTATTTGAAAACGCAGACTCTGTGCCAGCGCAGTAAACAACGTCTGCTCTTACATTTGTTACTTGTACGCACTTATCCTTGAGTATTTTGCTTCTAAGCAACTCAAAACCAAACCAGTCTGCTGCAACCTATTTCTGCTCATCATCAGGCCATCATTTCTTTAACCTGGTAACCATAGCTACTATGTAATTATAGGTAGTTCCACAGAATATACATCTGCTAATTCATCTGCTAGTAAGTCACTATCAACTCAGCATACACTACAATGTTTACTAGCAGAAGCAAGGTTATTAAAGAGCACCAAAAAAAGGTACGGGATTTTTGGTTTATTTTTAATTAAATGGTTAATAAGTGACATTGCTTGACAAATTTTTTTAAATGAGGCCAATTAGTATTTTTAACTCATTTATGTACTCAGCACTTTCAGGGCTAAGCACGCCAGTGAACGTGTGCCTCTCTAGAGCGAGTGCCCAGCACTCAGCCTGTGCTCAGTTTTTGCAGCATGCGTGAGGACAGGGGTGCATGTACCTACATCAGGCCAAAACAGCACAACAGAGAAGGAGAACTAGAAAGCACATATGGTGGATTTATGCTTCAGGCCACGTTTTTAAAGTACTAATGTGTGACATACTTGTTTAAGAATAAATCAAAAATTTCTACACTCAAACTGGCAGTTATATCAAAATTATTCTTTAAAATTTATTGTTTCAACAATTGCCTTCGGCATCCACAAAATGCAATAATTAACTCACGTCTTTCAAAATGTGACAGTCAGGAAGGCATTCATCTAAACAAACTTCAGATATCCACATCTGAGATGGTCACTTTAAACGCAGAGGAGAAAACCAGATGTTTCAAAGCAATTCGTCTGACCTATTTTAGACACTCGCCTTAAGCTGAGATAAATCACATACTAGAGCAACTTCCATTCTATGAAGGAAGCCTAAACAAGTTTCTCCAATATAGATCAAACAAACTTATCCTCCATTTTCAATTTTATTAAGCCACCCTTTTTTGTATGCTTAAAAAATTAAATTGCAGAACAATGTTAATCTCTCAGAGTTTTTCGTTGCCCATCTGTCAGATCAACACAGAATAAACTATCCTTCATTAGATGCTATTATGGTTGCCGTGTTTTAAAAGCACACAGATCTCTACAAACTTCAAAAATTTTTCCCCCCAGCCTCAAACAAAACGAAGATATGAAATGCCAATTAAAATAAGAATAGTTTATTACAATAATCAAATAATCAAATTAATTAAACTGCATTTTATTCTCTTTTCCAGAAACTAATAATTAGCAAGTAACAAACTTATGGCTACAAAATCATTAATAAAACAACTCCAAACAGCAAAGACAATCAATACAAAGCGTTAGGTATGGAAGTTGTTGTACAAAGTCTTTGGGTTTTTAAATTTTTTTTTTCCTATTGGTATGAGTTAGGGCAGAAAACTAGAAAGCAACTATCATACTTGCTGTTTGGAAACGTCACCCCAAGTATCTTGAGGCGTTAATCTATGTAGGATCAGATTGCCAGTCGACATGAATCTCAAAAGTCTGTCTTCCTTCAGCTGCCATCACTGTGTCTCTGGAAGCTCCTTTTTGCAAGCATTATAGCATCTTTCTTAATGAACATATGTATCCTGGCTGTTCATGAGCATGGAAACAGCCATTTAAATTAGCCCCAAAAAATGCAACTTCATTCAGTATGAGATAAAAACAAGTTTTACTTTTCTGGGTAGTTTTAAATTTGCATCTCAAGGAACAACAAATGCAGTTCACAAGTTCTTCTTGGACATTCCCACATCAAGCAGAGCCTCACAATACTGTGAATTACACTCTGGGATTGGTTTTCTCTCCAGTTACACGAGTCCTCGCTTGCTCTAAGGGTGCTTTGTTAGAAAACTTCTGGTGCGTTATCAAATACTTTAGCATAAGTGATTCTCTGTATACAACAATCCTGTCCTTAGTCAGACAACAGATGGATTTAATTAACCAAAGGTTACCCATTTCCAAATGTCTTCTTTATTTCCCTACGCATTCTAATATGTTTAATAACAAATACTGAGAACAAAATACTATTGATTTCATGCTGTTATCTTACAGACATAAATAGAAGCAAAGCAAACATATTTTGAATCCAATTTCTTACAAACTCTTCCCATGAGTGTATTGTTAAGATTTATCACATTCTATCTAGTGCAGGTTGAAAATAAATAAATTACAGGGCAGAAAACATTCCTCTCTCATTGCAAACTAATAGGTTTGTTTTGCCTTCCTTAGCAAACAGCTGCTTAACCAAAAGAACTTTGAAAGCATTTCATTTTTTATAAACAGCACAACAATACTCCTGGGAAGAGGTATTCACTTATTTGAAGAAATAACTGTAATCTTAAGAAACTTAACAATGTAAATATTATTCTACCTTTGTTTGTATGCAGCAAACCTTACAGAATAGCTAGTAGTGTCTACACATTTGTCAAACACATGATTGCTAAGAATTCCTTGTTCTTATTTTATTAGTTTATTTACTACACCTGGCTATGTACCAAAATCATGACTTCTAATGCGAATTTCAGTACAAGAAGAAAGAAATCACTGGCGTTCCTTAAACTTTTTCTGTTGGCAGCAAAACCCCGATATCGAACAAACCAATGAAAAGAAACTAAGAGTACTGCCTTATACAAATGAGGTAATACTATGCAAGCCAGATGTGCTCTTGGATAGCTAAGTTTTGGCTTACAACCCAATATTCAAAGATTCCAAAAGATTAGCTGAGACCAAACTTAACACAGATGCTGCTAATACTGGATAGTCTAAAGCTATAGTCAATTTGGGTACAGAATATGTTCAGAATGAAAAGCAAGTTTTTTGATTAAAGGGGAAAAAAAAAGTGACAAGAGCTAGCCTATTTTAATCTGTGATGACTACTTAAAAATTAATTTTAAAATGTACATACTTTCACCAGTGCAAAGTTTTAAAATATAAGTAAGAGTACTGCAAAAGAATAATTAAGGGAAGATAAACATTAATATACTATGAAGGTATTAAAACTCACCTTCAAAAAACTAGCTGGCCTATTTTAAAATTAATTTCTTTTAGGTCAAATCACAGAAAAGAAATCTTAATACCCTTAAGCTATACAAAGTAAAGACATTACATACAGATTGCAAAACCTGTAAACCACTTGCGCAAGACCTACATCCTAAAACCTTCCAACACATCTAGTCTGTGTTACCTACAGCTACCAACGTACTGCAACTTGGGATGTTACCGATTCAATTACCTATTACTTGCTATGGATTTAAAGCACATCATTTCCTTTACTCCATATGGCAACTAAATCCATGTTGCCCTCTATTAATCATTCTCTGGGCAGGCAAAACCCAGGATATGTCACCTGGTCCCCTTCAGCAAGTGACAGTCACAATCTACTGTATATATCCATACATCCAACAAGTTATTTGACTCTTTGCATCCTGCCCCCAGACCACAGGCCTTCTGGGCTGCATCTACTGAGCTGCTAATTGACCACAGAGTCCACAGTCTAATTAACCCATCAGTCATCAATAAACCTTTATTAATACATAAATACATGCTAGTGAAAGCATTTGCTCTATTAAGCAAACGGAAATCACATTACTGCAGAAACTGCAAATTAATTCCAAATAAATTGTGATGTAATAACAAAACAAAATTGAACTAAGTACAATCAAATGAACTATACATAGCCACTATTTCCTGTAATGCACAGACTAATGATTTACATTTAAATGATTCTTTGATCATATTAATTCTCTTTGTGGAAAGTTCTCCTTTAATTACTGTAATTTCTGAGCATTGTTATACATCATTGCAAAGGTCCAAATTTGGGAGTTGCATAACAAAATAATGATTCCATACTTCAAAAATAATGTTCTGCATAACGAGAGACATATTTATCCAATAATGATGAGTTGCTGATGAGAAGAGCATATGGAGAACAATATTGCCTCTATGAGCAGTAACAAAAATGTCAATATATGTTTCAAGAAAATACATGCCAAAACACTAACTTCTAAGCTTAAAATACAAACTGCATCAAACTGCTTGAAGTCGCAGCTCATTTCATTCTAGTTGCGTTCCTTATTAGGAAAACTACTATTTTTTGTTACTTCTCTTTAATTTGCATGAAGTTTTGCCCTCAGGTGCAGGAGGCCCCTAAGCCACAAAAGCCTGGCCTGGGTGTATTACGTGTAAGGACCCAAAACTCCCCTGTCCCAGGCACACATGCATCTCTTGTATCATCACCAAAAGAAAATGCAGATGAGTGCTTCTGGAGAGATTATCCTCTGCCTAGTGAGGGTGCAGATGGGAAGTGTCAAAAGCTTTTAAATGACAGGGGTAGGGATGGGGAAATATTATATATATCAAAAAAAGGATCATATACCACAGCAGAACCAAGGAGACACAACTCAGGGATGAACACAAAAGACCATCATGAACATAAAGACCATGAGGGGACCCCATCAATGCTTATAAACATCTAAAGGGCATGTGTCAAGAGGATGGTGTCAGGCTCTTTTTAGTGGTGCCTGGTAACAGGACAAGGGGCAACAAGCACAGACTGGAACACGGGAAATTCTATGTGTACATGCAGAAAAACTTCTTTATGTTGAGGGTGGCAGAGCACTGGAACAGGCTGCTCAGAGAGGGTGTGGAGTCTCCTTCTCTGGAGATATTCAAAACCCACCTGTCCAGCCTGTTGTAGGTGAACCTGATTTGGCAGGAGGGTTGGACTAAATGATGGCCAAAGCTCCTTTCCAACCCCTACAAAAGGAGAAATGAAGACTAAGATGCAAAGTGACTTACAATCAGCAAGAGACATGGCAAACACTAAGAAGAGAGTCTATAAATACATCAGAAGGAAAGCCAGGCCTGTTAGGGAAGGTTGAATTATTCAGTGCCTCATCTCACTCACAGCAGCTAGCTGGGACCAGATACTCGGGGCATCTTTCACCTGATGTGCAGGATGTGCAAGCGCAGGGTGGATGGAGTAAGGAAAGAACAGAGCAAACACATCAGTAAGCCAGGCAGTTTCAAGTCAGCAGGAACCAATGGAAACGTCCCTACAGTGCTTGGTGACCTACCAGCAATCATCTCTGAACCATTAACCACTGCCTTGGAGATGCCAGTGAGGCCAGGTAAGGTCAGAAAAAAAAAATAAATAAAAATTTAAAAGACTCAACACAACATCAGATCTTACAAAGGAAAGTGTGGACAGAAAATCCAGATATTACATTGTACTATTAATACCAGACAAGTTACTTGGAGTGCACTGCTAAAGAATTTCTAATCCTGTAAAAATACTTAGATTAAAAAAAAAAAACAAAACAAACAGTCAACATGAGTCTATCAAAAAGTCATGTCAAACTAGTGTAATGTCTCTCTCACTCTCTCTGGCATGGCATCTGTCCAAGCTGATAAAAAGAAAGTGGTACAGACGACAGAACCTATCTTTAGAAAGGCTTTTAAAACAGCCCCACATGACTTCTTCATGAGTGAACCACAGACATAGTTTAAATGACTAAAAGAAAGAAAAAAATTAAAGAAAAAAAAAAAGGTGTGCAAGTGATTAAACACCCTAAACCCTAGCCTACAAATAGTTATCAGTAGCATAATGACACCCTGTGAGAACTTATTGAGGAATCACAGTCCATCGAGCATCAGTGATGGGTGAGGGCTCAGCATCACACCAGAGAGGCTGGGGCACGCTGCTGGTATCCTCACCAGGCTTAAAAAAGAGAAAAGCAGCCTGACAAAATCACGTATACACTGAACCTTACTACATTCCTGGAAGGGTAACAGCAAGAGGAGTGGGGACCTCAAAAGTGAAAAGTGACAGGGAAGCTGTGGGTTAGGCAGCAGGAAAGAAGCAGCATGAGGGTCTGAAGTTACACGATAAGGAAGATAAATTTCAGTCTGGGACACAATGCTGAAGCTGTTTTGCCTTCTGCAGAAGCAGGGAGAAGTATGTGGCATACTGTATTTCAGTTTGAGCTTCATATTTTTTGAAAAATATGCATTAAAGAGTGTCAAGAAGACAAGGCAAAATAATAATAGGTTTAGAAAACTTAGGATTTAAAGTAGATGGTATATCAACTACAATCACAGTCAAGAAGAGGCTTTCTATAGCTGTGTGGAGTCACTGTCAGAGACTTATGTACAGATAGCAGCAGCAAAATTGTCTGTTTGCAACTTTATAAAGCAGAAGCAATTAAAATTTTGTTGCTTTTGCCACCCCTTCCACTAGGGCTGGCAACTCTGACTTCGTAATATGCGTATATTTACTTCTGCTTCAGAGCATCTGGATGCACAGGATAACATTTGTTTTTCCTGTTTACCTTTCATTTCTATGATTCAGTGAAATTACCCAGGTCTGTTTTGCTCTCTTGATGGCTGACTTCCCACAACAACAAAACAGAATCACTGCAATTTCTCTTGTCCCTCCTGTATGCAAGGATTATGAAGAACATGACTTGACCGGGTTCCCTGAAGACACCAGATCACCTTTCGAGGGTCATATCACCTACAGCACAACAAAGGTATCCTAATTTCTGAACAGGACAAGAAAAATTAGGCCACCATAATGCGTTTTGGCTGGTCTAAGCCATTTTCCCCACGGGCAGACATGGATTTACTGGAGAAGGGAACTGCATTCTCCCACCAAACTCTCTGTAGAGGTCTCCATGCAGAGGATGCAGCTGCTGCACCAGCCAGAGTGGGGGCTGGCTCTGCCCCCCTCATCTCCTGGTGCCAGGATTCATCCCTTAGCTCCAAAAGTAGGATCACAGCCACTGCCCACCCACCGCTCATGCCATGGTTCCCACAGACCATTCCTGTCTAGGAGAAACTCCCCGCACAAGCTGGCAATCTCACACATGCCTGGGAGTGCTGGGTGTAACTATAGAAGAGCATAGCGATTAAACCCAATCCTGACAGCTATTTCATTCATGAAATAAAAGAAAAAAACACCAAATGCATCACCAAACCACCCTCCAAGAGGTTAAAGGAGGACTCCCAAGAAACACAGTAAACTGCTGCTCATAACAGATCTCAGCAAGGCGTCTGCTCACCAAAAAACTTTAATCTGCACAAATATTGCCACTGTGGGACAGTAAGGGGGAGCAGAAATAATACCCAAATAATTCAATAAATAAGCAGGGGGAGGCAGATATGAGGAGAAGGAAAAGGAAATGAAGGAACCAGTAATGCAGAGTACATCCCCTATATGCTGGTCGTGAAAGAATCAAATAGAAACACCTCTGACTTCACCTCTTCCTTATTTCACTTTAAAAAAAAATAAATAAATTCAGCCAAAAGAAAACACAAAAAACCTGCTTGTAGTGCTGTGATTACAGCTGATTGATAAATATTTCATTCAGCAACAAAAAAGGCAAGAATGAGCCCTGAATGCTACACCGTGATTTTCTGTCGACAAGTGACTTTGATTACCTGGGTTACATTTACGTGAGGTTTTGACATTTCTGAATTGCTCTGGAGCTAGATGCTCACGTGGCCCCCCTTGTGCATCATTTGCTATTTAAAAGCTGTACTTAATGCTTCAGAGGCAGTGTGCTCCAGGCATCAGGTCGTTACAGTTTATATTCTCTTATATTGAGCACAAAATAGAATCAGGTCAAAATTAAAAAAAAAATTCCTGACACATGGCAGGTGTGATACATTATCACACTACCCTCAGGCTAAAAGACTGTACCACCTGTGAACAATATTTTCTGTTTCATAGACTACCTAAGTAGACGTGCTCCAGAGCTCCCAAGCTGTGACCTGCCTAACCCCACAGAAACATGGGAATCGGGTAGGCAAGGTACCCATCAGAGCATCAAGCCTAGCTCCTCCAAAGGCTTCCTGCTCCCTCCCACCAGCCATTTATCTTTCCAGCTCAGGTGATGTAAAAGTCTACAAAGTAAAACAAAAAAATGAGGAATTACAATTTAAAATATCAACATGGCTTGTCTGTTTTCCTAGACATCAAACTTTGTTTTCCGCAAAGAAAACAGTTAGTTTTGTCTTTATTTTACTGACTGATGCATGAAAAAGTCACAAAGGACTGCTTGTTGATGATGAATTAAACCCTCCCTAGCCTATTACTTAGTAAAGCGATATAATGTTACTTTTTTTTTTGCTTTTATAGTGAATGGATGCTTTCCCCGCATTTTTATGGTTTAGGAGGAATTCTTTTTTACATTCTTGCAATATTTTCTCCAATCCAGATTGTTCAGAGATGGAAAAAAGGAAGCATTTGGGGCAGAGAAGATGGATGTTTTAGAACCAGCTGGTTAATGCCTCTTCTGACCAGCCACTGCCACTTCCACGCCCCGCGGCTGCTCTGTCCCACCAAGACACTGGTTGGCACTGCAGCCAAGAGCTCTGCTCCCAACTCCCAGCCCCGGCCCACACATACCACTACCCTAAAGCATGCTCAGCTTCAACAGGACACAGTATTTTCCATAAACTTGCCCAGAACCGAGCCTTTTAAATTTTTTTTTTTCAAGAGGGTTATCAATTATTTCTTCTTGGAGGCAGGCATCCAACATGGCTCATGGAAGACAGAGCGCTTCAGCGATGGCCTCCCCCACAGCATCCCAGAGCAGCACCCGCTTTCCATCACTGAGGAGTTGCAGGTTTTCTTGGAACTCTGGATTAAAATAATTGGGAATACTTCCAACTCAGGCAGACATGAATGGAAGGAAGAAGTCACAGGCAGTGAAAAAAGCATAGGAATTACCCCTGAATCCATACTGGTCTAGTTAAATAAAGGCGGCTCTGTGTGAGGAGAGTGATTGTGCTAAGGCTTGGGGCTGAAAGCTCTCCTACTTCATCTTCCTCGGGTTTTTTTTTGGTTTTTTTTCTAAACTCCCAAAATATCATACGAATTTTACATTCCATGTTTCTACTTTTGAAGGCACTTAATGGGTCTGATGCAGTAAGGCTACATGATGAGGCATCACAGCGTGTTCGGTCATAACAGCTTTAGGATTTTTTTGAAAATGGATTATTCACTTCATATTTAGATTTTAATCTCCTGGGCAGTTCACATCAGCTTTGAACATAAAACACACCCTGCAACATCAAGTAGTAGACTTGCCAGTTTGGAGTTCAGGAAACAACTGGTCCCCAAACAAATTAAAATCTTGCAAAACTAAACAACCAAACCCATGGCATCAGACAGCCAGCTTTTTATACTTCAACTCTTCTGGGATCCCCACACTCCCCAGCGCTTTAATTACCTGCTACAAAAATACTGTTCAATTACCACCAGCAGCTAGCCCACAGCACCCCTGCTCCAGATTCTACTGTCACCCCAAACTCATCCTCCCAGTCCTACGCAGCCAACACTGGAACTATCAGCTGGGAGAAAGCGCCAGCTCCAAAAATGCAGTCCAGCACGTCCCTCCCCAAACTCAAGCGCACGTACTAACAGTCGGTCCCAACGCCTCGAAGCCACCAGCTGTTAAATAATGTGCTGGATGCAAACCAAGACCTACAGATGGTGTGGGAGCCAGGACTTCTAGGAATGAATCGGTCAGAGTGGAAACGCACGGACAACAAGAATATTGACAGCAGATCCAGGCATCTGCAGAGTAGAGCGATCTCACTTAAAATCACTGAGTAAGTGGGATTCTCTCCCAGTTTCAGCTACACTTTGGTTATGTGTTTTAGTGACGTGTTCTCAGAGTACTGGAAGCTTGTCTGCATGTTGTCTCAACACATGCTAGTTAAGTCCTGAGGGTACTTTTCATGGTGAATTCTACAAGGAATTAAGAGCAAGCTTTCTGTACCTTCATGTAACATTCCAATAAAGCCAAAACCTTTCACCATCTGCGCCGCTACACTAAACTATGAGGATTTGAGGACCAGTAACCAATACAGCCTGACAAAGAAAATGGTCCTACCCTTTTTACCTGTTAAACCCTGAAAAGCTATACATACAGCTATACAGTATTTACACTATATATTCCTGACCTGGTATTATACTGGATTAAGCTGTTTCTGAAGATGGATGTCACCAAATCTGGCAACTCCTCCTCAACATGTATGCCTATCTTGGACTTCAGATACACAGAAGTGACAGCAGCTCGGAAAGGACAGATGGGGCTGGGGTAATGGGGATAGCCAAGTGGCTTGAAGTGCTACCGCAAGACAGTGGTCAGAAAAAAGCGGGGGAAGTAAAGGAGGAGGGGGAGAATAAGAGAGTGGCAGTGATGTAGCTTAATCACACAAATGCGAGTAAGAGGGAACAGAAAAGCTCTTGCAGGAGCAGGAAGAAAAAAACTCCTTACAGCTTTAAAAGAGGATTCAAAAAAGAAACTGATAGAAATCACTTTAAGTTACTCAACAGGGACTGAGCATTTAAAAAAAAAAATTAAAAAAAAAATCTATTGTGTACCAAACTGATAATTTGAAAGCAGAAGTGGAGGTAATTAAGCTGGATGCTGCTATTTCCTCAGAGATGAATGACAATACAACCTAAATTATTTTCTTCCCCACATACTTTTTCGTATACATAGCTCTAGTAAATGTTTGACTGTGTGTTCTTAAGGCTACAAACCAATAATTTGGTAACTCCTAAATAATCCAAATGTTCTGCCTTAAATTAAGGGCGAATCCTACAATTCGGAAATAAAATTAAAGACTTCAGTATGAGACCCTGTTCAGTGTGCTGAGTTTCAAACTTGTCTCATGCTAATCAGGAAAGTGCCCAGATCTCTAAAACAGGTCCATAAATTGTGGCTGTTCCCATCCTTCTTCCTGACATTGTACAGGAACCAATGCAAGAGTCTCTGGGCATGCGATAAAGTATGGATGTGCATGTTATCTACTGATTATTTTATGCCAATCCATTTCTTTCAGTACCTTTAAGACAACAGTGTGTAAAGTTTGATTTATTTATATT
>VXBJ01002098.1:616030-633552 GCA_013400055.1 Nycticryphes semicollaris | reverse complement strand
AAGCTAACTGTCTCACTCCTTACTAGAAAGATTTGCTCAAAAAAACATTTATAATTTCAAAGTTTAACTTACCAAATAATATTTGTATCTTAGTGCACAATTCACCCTTTTCCGAAGCTAATCAATATGCAGAAACACTCCCTACTTCATCATAAATTGCAGATCAACACCAAAAAATTTCTTCTAGTAGCTACGGCTGATACTAGATAAATGACAAGAGCTGCTTTCACCTCTTCTTCCCCTCTTCTGTTCATTCTGCAGTCTGTTTTCTGCAGGGACAGAAATCTCCATGCCAATATCCACATGGCCATTACATCTGATCTAAAAAATGAATGAAGTAATCCACCCCCTCCCTGGATGCGATGAATGCCCTGGGGAAGCGGTACCCTGCAGCTGGGATCCAACCCACTCTGCTCACTGTCCCCTTTGCTATATGCATGTGTTTCACCACAGCTGGGGCCACAGAAACCTTACCCTTAAGAAATATCTTTTTTTTTTTTTTTAAAGGTTTGCAAAGAAACAAGAAACCAATTAATCCTTTCCCCAGCTCCGAAACAGCATTAATTATCCTTACTGCAGCAGCCACCAAACTTTTTTAGAGAGATACAGCCATGCAATTAAGCCAAAAGCACCTAAAACAAAACAAGCATGTCAGATACCTGCTGGATCTTAATTAGGTGGCTCATTGTTTCCAACTGTCTTGCAACAGTGCTTCATGGTCCCCTTTCCCAGCTCCCCTTGCCTAAACTCTACCTGGTATATATTTATGTCACCTGTTACTAAAAATCCCACAGTGCTGAAGTGGTCCCTACAGACCATTTATTCGATGGATTGTCTAGCCNATTCGGAAATAAAATTAAAGACTTCAGTATGAGACCCTGTTCAGTGTGCTGAGTTTCAAACTTGTCTCATGCTAATCAGGAAAGTGCCCAGATCTCTAAAACAGGTCCATAAATTGTGGCTGTTCCCATCCTTCTTCCTGACATTGTACAGGAACCAATGCAAGAGTCTCTGGGCATGTGATAATGCGATAAAGTATGGATGTGCATGTTATCTACTGATTATTTTATGCCAATCCATTTCTTTCAGTACCTTTAAGACAACAGTGTGTAAAGTTTGATTNGCAGTCTGTTTTCTGCAGGGACAGAAATCTCCATGCCAATATCCACATGGCCATTACATCTGATCTAAAAAATGAATGAAGTAATCCACCCCCTCCCTGGATGCGATGAATGCCCTGGGGAAGCGGTACCCTGCAGCTGGGATCCAACCCACTCTGCTCACTGTCCCCTTTGCTATATGCATGTGTTTCACCACAGCTGGGGCCACAGAAACCCTACCCTTAAGAAATATCTTTTTTTTTTTTTTTTAAAGGTTTGCAAAGAAACAAGAAACCAATTAATCCTTTCCCCAGCTCCGAAACAGCATTAATTATCCTTACTGCAGCAGCCACCAAACTTTTTTAGAGAGATACAGCCATGCAATTAAGCCAAAAGCACCTAAAACAAAACAAGCATGTCAGATACCTGCTGGATCTTAATTAGGTGGCTCATTGTTTCCAACTGTCTTGCAACAGTGCTTCATGGTCCCCTTTCCCAGCTCCCCTTGCCTAAACTCTACCTGGTATATATTTATGTCACCTGTTACTAAAAATCCCACAGTGCTGAAGTGGTCCCTACAGACCATTTATTCGATGGATTGTCTAGCCTCACTTCTTGGGAAAATTTTCCCAAATGTCTGACCTAATTCCCCCTACTTGAAATGTAGGCACACTCCTCCTCGCCCTGACAACACTGGATGTGTAACATGGCTCTGCAGCTTGCAGATGGCTGCTGTTCACCCCTCAGACCACCCTCTCCTCTGCCTCTTCTGGCAAGTCCTATTTTTAGTCCTCTCTCAGGCTGTTTTCTCTCTCCTCTGTTCTCCTCCCCATCAGTCTACCTCATTCCCAAGCACTAGTATCCAAACCCTCCTTTCAGCTGAAGATCAACCATGCTTACTGGTGCTGAAAAAATGTCACAGTCTGAGAAAACCCATAGCAATTTATTGTCATTTAGACAATTACTTTATCATCCGATGACCCTTCCCCACCCAGAAAGGGGAATCAGGGAAAGCAAGGAAGCATGAGAGTTGCAATATAAATAGATTTAATAAGAGAAGACTAAATAATTAGCAATAATAGCAAAGAACCAGTGTTAATCCCAATACTAATATAAGATATATAAGAATTATACTCAGCCAATTACATCAGCAGGAAGCTGTGCACTCCCAGCAGGGAAGAGCAAATGTCAGACACTGCAAGCGCTACGGCTCCAGGAGGAAGGAAAGGAAGGCCTTAGGGGTCCAGAAGCAGGGCAAGGAGTTGGCTGGACTGCCACCATCAAGGGAGACAGAGAACTACACAGCAAACTTTAATTTATATCGAACGTGACGTTCATGGTATGAAATAATCCTGTTGGCTAGTCTGGGTCAAACGCCCAGGCCTTGCTCCTCCTTATCCCTGCACCTGGCAAAGCCTGAAAACACTAAGACCTTGAATTCCACATAGCCTAGCTGGCTATAAAGTAAATATTTTCGTGAATTCAGACAGTAGAGTCTTCTAAAAGTGCAGTTTCCCACAGTGTTAGAAGCAAAGTTAGTCCTGTGTCGCTCAACCCAGGATAATAGACTGCAAGGATAGCTTTATGGCTGAAAACAATACTCCTCTTTATACTTCCTGATAGTAAAGAGTTCAATATTTTCACCATATTATGACACTTACCAACTTAGTTTTAACCTTTGATCCTTTCATAATCCCACACTGTTTTCTCCAAATTCCTACCTAGAGATCTCCTAAGTGGAAGAAAACTACCTTAACTACATTATATTTGATAAAGTAAAGAAAAATGCCATATGCTAGGTAGATATTATTTGATTTTTTTTCATTTTATGTTTAAACAGTTCCATCTTTTGTGCTGAGTATTTATTAATGTATGAGATCTAGTTTCAGTAGCAGAGTGCACATGATTTATATTAGAACAACTGTGGCGCTCTATATACAAAGGACATTCAAGTCACGATACTCTCTTACTTATTAAAATATTAGGGAGCACCAACTGGAAACATTTTCAGTTTCACTTGTAGCTTCCATCCAGTGCTGACATACCCACTCCACAGACAGGCACCGCAGTCCCTGGCAGGGGTTAGGGGCATTAGCAATTTGGCTGGGCTGACCTCTCAGCAGGTTTTCTGTAGCAGTTTCAGAAGAGCTGAGGACATCTTCCAAAAAACTCAAGAACTTGACATTCTTGCCTGCTTTCAAGAGCCTCGGGACCATTAAGGTGACCCAGAGTGGCAGTGTTGGCAGTGTTGTAACTTATTAATAAATTGGGAGAAAGCTCACATCTGCTGGGAAAGTCTAGTCTAGCCCATTTTATGGTCTCTAGCCAAGTCAACCACATTAAAATATGTATTACCTCTGTCTACCTGTCACTTCTTGTAATATGCTTAGGTGAACCCATGGCTGCAAGCCAGAACTCAAACTGTTTGAACACAAGTGGTGCTATTGGGGGAAAAGTTATTTGCAACAGAAGTGTCAGGTCCCTTTCGGTCTGGTGGCAAATGTTTGCCTCAACCCTTATTGAACCAAAAGTTAAATGGTGAGGAAAAACTGCAATTTCAGGTTAATCTGGGGATCTCCGTACACTCACAAAATGAACTAGATGCCCATGAAAAAATAGAAAATCAAAAGATTGATTGAGGCTGATTCTTTTAACCTGTATGTGAAGAACAGTTTCAATACTGGTTTCCCAGGAGGGAACAAAACCCCCACCTGCGTTACACCACTAAGGAGAACATTTACTCTTCCTACCCCTGGTACCAACAGTGAACATGCCACAGCGACACATTGCCAAGGAAGGGGCTGACAAGCCAATATAGGATACCATTTCATTCAAACCAATCGCTAGACAATGGCTGGCATTCAGATAACTGAAAACTTGCAGAGAAGCTAGTTCAAGCTGGATTAAGTAGATGCAAGTGTGGACTTGGATATTTAGGAGTTCTTAAGAAGAAAAGCAGCTTGCAATATTTCAGGGTGGGGTTCTAAGATAATTTTTTTTTTGTCTAAACCATTATTATTAAACAAAACCAGAAACATGGCAAGGTCCTTTATGCCCAGAACTCCAGAACTGCATCTAAGCCTGAGAATTACAGCTGAAATTAATGGGTTTTCCAATCTGGGGGGAAAAGACTCAACTGGGGAAAAGAATCTAAATCAAAACAACCCCCAAAAACCCAGCAGCTCGTGGACAGAGCAAGTTAAGGATTTCTTCTCTTGCTCACACATGCACACTCACACACAAGCATACAACGAGGGGCACAACTCCCAAAACACACATACTGGAGGCTCTTCCCTGTTACACCCATTTGTAATCTTTTACAGTCTCATAAAAGCATGCTGCATTCAGGAAGATGAGAGTTCTTTTTATTTCTTACTATTTCATATGCAGTTCAGCGTGTTGTTTGGCCTATGCTGACATAACCTTAAGTAAAATAAGTTCAAGTATGCACTTTCAAGATGCCCAAAGTCAGATGTATTTTACTAGATTTTTTTCTTTTTTTTTTCCCCTCTCCTTCAGAGGAAACTCCTGCTGTGAATTCCTGTCCAGCATTTTAAATACTGCAGGAAGAGTTTTCTTTCCGTTGCCAGAGAGCTGCCCAAGGACAATATACCCTCCAAAAGAGAGAGGTAGAAATACCTTTGTCCCTCCCTGGCAAGCGGGAAGCAACTGAGCTAGAAACAGAGTCAGCAGCCCTCGAGTACCACGGCCACATACATCCACCAGTACAGAAAATACCATCAGTGGGGTAACCAGCCACTTCACTCCACTGCCAACCCACTCCACTTTTAATTGAAATCAGCAAGTACCCAAAAGCTGCCAATTTTTGGTATGAAGATTACCCAATTATTTTCCAAGCTGCCATCTGTGCTACCCTATATACTGCAGCTATACATTCATTATAGCTAGTCATATTAAATTATGCTGAATTATTATCTTTATTATCTTTTTGCAACAACCTCAGTACTGTAAAACCAAGAAGTCTCATATGGGACAGTTTTGTACCTTATTAAACTACACACATTTTTGTGCTCTACAAGCTTTTAATTATCAAGGAAGATCATGTACAGTTATAAATCTATGAAATGTACTATGAATAATGCAGTATGTTCCAATTAGTTTGATTTTATGGGGAAGACTATTCCCTTAGTTTATTTCTTTAATGCTCAGGCCACAGCACTCTGTAAGGTACAGTAGATCCATCACTGCAGCTGGATAACAGGCAATCTTAAAACTCACATCCAGAGATAAACTCAAACTTCTCCATATATGCTATTACCCTTTGACATAAGAATAGAAACTCCACCAAATCACTATTGCATGTCTGTTTAAAACAGTCTTCAAAGCAAAATGGATGGATTTTTGATTTGTTGGGGTTTTTTTTCGGGGACAATGCAGGTGTATTTTTGGTTGCTTTTGAGTGTTCAGGGGTTTTTGTTTTGTTTAGGGTGTGGGGTTTTGGTTTGGTTGGTTTGTTTGTTTTTTCCAAAGATGGCTTGTTATCATTCTTAGTCCTCTCAGAGGATGACCTCTGGTTACCATAGTGTCTTAGAGAGCAGTTTCATGAAGTCATGTATGCACCTAGAAAGCTTAAGTCTGGCATGCATCCCTTCCAACTCCTCCTCATTCAAACAAAATTTATATAGTGAAAAACCTGTGTCACAGAAAAAGAAAAAAAAGATATTTTCAGATCACAGTGCCTGTACTTGAAAGAAAAAAAACCTAAACTCAATCCCAAGAAAAGAGACAGAAAGAGAAGACTGATTCAGCCTTAACACTGTACAGGCTGTAACTGTCCTAGCAATTTGCACCATTACTAATCTCAGCTGTGGTGCCTGATCTGTACAACAGGATTTACAGGTACCCAAAGCAGACGCAGAACTATTTCCCAACCTATACACTTTTAAAAGCAAAAGGATTTGGAATTTTCCCTCAAAATTACCAATGTGGGTTTGCAACACAAGCTACAGTTTGCTTACAAACCCCCCACCCGCTGTCATGGGTTTTTCTAATTTGTTTTGATTTGCAGGTCTTGACAGGCATGGGGCAGCCTAGGGGACGGCATGAAGCCAGCGCAAAGTACATGGGTCTCAGGTCCTCAGCCCCATACTTTTCACTGTAAGGGTCTCCCTCTCTCAGGCCAATTCCCCCTGCCTAATGCAGACACATGCTTCCCTCTTGGTTTATATTTATGCCTGGCCCAGGTGCCATTTTCCAACAACAAACACAAGTTCGCCCGTGCTGAGGGCTCTGAAACAAAAGCAGGAATTTCCCCCGCACCTCTACACACACCTCTGTGTGTGTGCAAGCCCTTAAAATGGTTTCATACAAACCAGGTTCACATGTCAAGGAACAAGTAACCTGGAGTTTTTGAATGTTCAAAGCCAGCGTATGTTTGTCCCTACACTTTATTTGTGTTCTTGCCACCCTGAAGCCCACAGCAAACAGCTGTCATTAACATTCACCCCTTCGGCTAACACCTTCCTTAATCCCTAACTGACTTTCCAGCCTATAATTAAACTTTCCAGCTGCTGCACTCAGAGATGGCACCAATATCTATCATTCGTTTCTAAGCAGTCCCTAAAAAGCTCTTTTTCCAATTTCCAAGGCCATGGGCTAGGACCAAAGCCTCTTACATTTACACAGGTTTTAGGCTAAAAACCTTCCATTCAGTTACAAATTGTCCCATCTTTTACTAGGGAAATTAAATGACTGAATAGTATTATCTTAATAATTAAAGTAATGCATTTTTATAGTGCCAATAGGCAGAGTGCAAAGAGCTTGAAAACTGATGAATAAATGCTGCAAGTGCTTCCACAGTTTGCATGGAAAATACACTGGAAAGAGCTGTATAATCACCACCGTCACTTACGAAGCTGTTCAATCCAAGCCCCAAGTTTAAACAGCAGCCTTGATATGAAAGAATTAAGATTTGGAAAGACCTTCTGAATAAATAGAATGAAAGACAAAACGTCTCTCTTTAGATTGCAACAGTAAATTAGGGTTAGCACTTCAATCTTGAAAATCTGGTTTTCACATTCATGGAAATGATTACTTGAAAAGTAGAGATGGTCGGCAACTTTTTGCCTGATGCTATTGTTACAGTGTTCAAGAGGACTTGATATTTTACGAGAAAATCACTGGTTTCACTGTTGAAAAAGGAAGGGAGAAGGATGTCTGAAGGAAACTGTGGTTTTGGGTAACACAACATGACACAACATGAGGACATAGCTGAACAGAGCAGGTTGGGGCAGCGTAATATCCAGTGCATGCACACCATGGCCATCAGGAAATCGATGACCGCAAGCCCTGCAGATCCAGGATAGGAAAGTCTCATCAGCCAGCCACAAACTCATGTTACTTTTGTGAGTCCCAAATGTCTGGGCCACCTGCTCAGCCCCTGAGTCCACAAAGCTCCCCAACTCCAAGCCTGAAGACTGGATAACTATGCACTACATCCTCAATCCCAGAGCTCTGCAACTCCATGGCACTGTAAACCAGAAGCCAACATCTCCAAATATTATCCGTTAGAGAGCAAGGTAACATCTGCTTGACCACCGAAGCACCATCATTGCAAGCAGGCTCCATTCAAAAGATGCCCGGCCAGTGGCCGCTGGCCACCCTGACAGCCCACCAGCCTACAGCAATCACCTCGCCTGCTGATGAAGACGCAGGGATGTTTGGGGTCAGCCACCCCTGTTGTCTCCTCTTAACATGTTTAGGAGTCGCTGCGTGCTTTCGCTTCACCTTTTGCCTCACATGGCAAGAGATAAATTGTGTACTTAGATCCAACCCTTACATTTCAGAAACCGACGGCTGGTTTCAGAGGGGATGAAGGCTGCAGCCTTGTTGAATATTATCTCCTATTTATACACAGTGGGGGCACCTTCAGGAAAGGAAAGTGTTCGTTTTCAATTTTAGCTTGCTGGTTGAGGTTAACAATATCACATTAAGGTTTTAGTGTTGCAAAATATTTCAGTAACTGTGCAGGATTTAGCAGCCACTGTAAGGCTATTTTGGTAGGCTACCAGAAGATTAATCATTCGGGGCTTGTCAAGTCTCAAAGCTTTCCTGCTCAGCAAAGAGATCACACCAGACAGGTGCAAAAATTCAAATGCCTGGAAAAAGCTTCAAATGAATCATTCCTAGTGGCAAGGCAAGAAAGGCTAACATTTTAAGTAGAACTGAAAGCCTATTAATTTCCATCTAAACTATAGGTGAAACTTTTCTCCCTCCTTACATTAAACATATGATTTTAAGGGTAAATTTTGAAGACTGCACATAACATTTAAACTTCAAATATGCATGCTTTGAGAGGTTAGGAGAACGTGAAAACCATGTTTCATTGAAAACTGTTTGTCATTTTTAATCACAGGATAACTCTACAAGAGGTGTGACTGATGCGATTTAAATTTTCACCTGACAAATTGGATTATTAATCTTTGCAGCGCCTACAACAAAGGATCAAACGGAGCAGTCAGTCAGTTACCAGCCCCAGGAGCTACTTCAGAACATCCCTGAGATGGGGAAGTGGCATTTTGCAGCACTCCAGGGTGAAGCAGCCAGGAGGGCTCAGGGTCTCTGTCCTTGTCCCCACTGCTTACTCCTAGCTTTGGTTTTCCAAAGCAGGGGAGAACCTTGGGCAGCCCCACCAGTAAGAAATGCTGCAGTTCACAAGAAAAGCGACAGAGAAACGAAGTTGAGAGCTTTATCTGTGCTTGGAAAGAGCTGTTCTTTCTGTACTAGCAGTTCTGGCAGGGAGGGCCAAGGAGCTTGAGGAGCTTTTTACACACACCTGAATGAAAGTCTTACCTACTACCAGTCACTACTTCATTTTCCCATGGAAGGCAATAAATACTTCAAGCTCTTGTTAAGTTTTCAAGGAGCTGCCTTTTTCTAACAAAGTACATGTCATGATACCTTGCCATCCCAGTTCTGGAAGAAGCACATGCATTTTGCAGAGCTGTCATCTTAAGTGACATTAAACAATACTCTTAGGTACTAATTTTATATCTCTCCAATATTACTGATCAATGATTTCCTTACTATGTGTCTTATCAGAGTTCAGAAAGAAATAATGTTCTAAAAATTTTCACAGAGTAACTGAAAACGGGGTTTCCATACACCACAATTTCAGAATACCAGGTTAAAGTGGAGTAGATTATATACAAGGTCCTAAAATGAAGGCCAAATGCCACCAGAAAGCAGAATTCCTTGCTTGAGAGTGTTAAGATGTTGGTCTTAAACATGCAACTAGTCAAAGGGTGACTTCTGCTCAGCCCACTTCTCAAATGAGTACGTTCTTAAGCAGGAAATAATCCTCTTCATCATGTGAACACTTATTCAGACTGTTATTAATGTTTGTGCTATCCCTTCTGAATTTCTGGACAGTTTCTTTCAGGCTCAGCAGCCAACATTTAATTAAGAAATATTTAACCACTAGTATTTTTTAAACAATGGCATGTAAGAGAAATAATTGCTTATCATGTCTACTTTACAAAATCAAAATACAGCCAGTGAAAAGCAGATACAAAACACTTGCCTTTGGCTGAACTACTTTTGTTTAGAAAATGAACAGACAATGCAGTTCCTTGGCTGAGACCTTGATTTGTTTGCCAAGTCCCATCCTGCAGAGATTTTTCTTCTTACAACAATATCCCAGGAGCAGAGGACACTATTAAGGAAGCAGACTCGCAGTTCAGTGCGTTAGGAAAAACGATAGCCCTGGTGTGCCTTAAAAGAAGGTAGCAAAGCACTTTTAGTAAAGCATGTACTGTAGTATGCACTAAATATATCTATTTCATCCCTTTATAACTGTTTGGAAGCTAGAGAATGACAAAGCTTTTCAGTGAAATCTGTATCTTTATAACATGATGGCTTGCTGCTGCATCATCTATTGCACGTCAGCATTCCTTTTACTAATAAAAAAACCAAGCAAACAACAACAAAAAAAAGCCACAGCAAGATTTCTTACAGATCCGTGGAGATACTAAACACTTGTATTGATTTCCACAAACTGTTTAGAAGAAGAAAGCATAACTACAGTGATTGTGTTCTTCAAAGCAACATCACAGGATCAGAAGGTCATGGGGGCACTTTCTTTCACACCAGTTCCCTTGGTTTTAGATAGAAGAAACAACAGCAAGAGTTACAAAGTGGCGCTTCAGATGATGGAAAATGTGGGACACAGGCAAACAGCAAAATAAAGTGCAATAACTGAACTGCTGCTGGGGTGAGGTGATTCAGAACAAGGGATGGAGAAAACACAATGATCCCGTCGGCAGGGCAGATAGGTAAAAATAAAACAGGACCTGAAGAGGAAGGGAGTCCAAAACCAGGGAGAAAGTTTACTTTATTACGGACACTCCTGTTACAGAAGCTGTTGGCATCCTTCTGGCCAGTGTAACACAGTAACTACAACCACCTTGACTCAGTGAGTAACCCCAAACCTGCACCATTTGCTGTGGACTAGCAAGAGACATTTTATATCTGTTCCTATAGAACAGCAGTGGGAAGTTGGTAAAAACTTCAAGAGAAGTTCCTTCTTATTATTTTTCAGCTCTGCATCCTTAATTCAATCACTGTCCCATCGGGCTGAGTAAAGGACAGGCTTTACTGGTCTGTATTACCATGTTAGTAGAGAAGCTGCAAAGTACAACATTCATGGTTTCTAAATGATGTGAGCGTAAGAAAAGCAGTTTGGGGTTCGCAAAAATGAAGAACAAGTCAAGATACCTGTTACACTACTAGAAAGTGAGAGTAAAACACTTTCAAACTTTAAATGTGAAATCCTGGATGGATTCGTTTGGCTTCGCGAGAACTGCGATCGGTGGGTATAGATTAGAAATAATAACCTTAACATCAACACTTTCAGGAGAAAGGCAAGTTTTTCAGGTAACTTTAGTCATATCAGTGTTTTACCATCACAATAACTAATTGTGTGGCATATTTAGTTATGTGCAAATGCAAGTAGGCACATGGTTCATGCAGACAGAAAACCTAGTTGAATATATTTAAATATATTGATGGAGGAGGTGGACACTGTCTTTTCTCCCTGACTTGGACAACTGGTGGGGGAGAAAGCACTGTCTGCTGGCTCCTCTTTGCCAACCCATTACAAGTGAAAAGGGAATTCCTGAGATTAGAATAAACAAAGACAGATCAACTCTTATCTAGTTTTTGAGGTTGCCATTAAATAGGGTGGCATGAGAAGTGGTTGGACTTGCTGATTATCTTTTTTACTTTTCACAAGATATCTACTATAGCACGTTAATATATTCTTTGTTGTCATTATACGTACATGCATAACCTACATACAACTTTAGCGGCATCGAGGGCAGGACTGAACACATAATGCGAAGTAGAGTCAACACCAGATCTAAACCTGAGCAGAGCCTGTCTACTACCTCTGTTTGCAGGAGTGGAGAATTACCCACACTTAACTCGCTACCCCTGCAAGTAAGCAATCAAACCCTGACAGCATGCTGGCACAGTGTTAAAGGACCCTCCTAATTGCCATACCTCAAATTCCAGCTCTAAGCCTCCAACGAGAAAGCCTGCAAAACTCTTTAATAAATCATAGAAATCAGAGATGAAAATTAGGTCATCTTGCCTGTGCCTCCTATCCACACTATGAGTTTGCCACCCGTACAGTGCTGCCCAGTGCTCTGTCTCAGCAGCTCCTAAACCTTTCAAGTGCTGAGGTTTCTTCCAGTTCCCCAGGCAGGCAGTTACACAGCCCAGTGAACCTCACCATCCATCCCACCTACCAGCCTCCTCCTCTCCACCCCAGATTTGCCTCTGTCCCATTTTGTTCTGTTCCCATTTATATCTCACTCCAACTCCCCCAAAATCTGCTCTTGATGCTACCACAACCACCATCCGGCAAAAATCGTTGCTCAGGAAACGTTCATCTGCCTCTCCTGTAATCCTACTGTAGTGTGCTGCTATTTTTAGGAGGAAAGGAGGTGGTAAGGGAATGAAAGGCTGCCAGCTCCAGCTGTACAAGAATGCTCCAGTACGTGGAAACTACATTACAGTGTTTCCCTTTAAGCACATATAATTAACCAAAACTTCCAGTCTTCTGGAATGATCCAAAAGAGGGAGACGGAAGAAATGGTAAGGACAAATTCCAGGGTAGGAAACCTGCCATCTCACTTTACCTTTCAACCCCACAGCTGGGCATCTCCTTTCAGGGTTGTTCTCCAGATTTTACACTGGTGTTCGCCTAGTCAGCTGCATGGTTAAACCAGCAACCTACTCCCATAATAAAGAGCTCAATTAAGAAACTTGTTTACAACAAGAGGCAGCGCTGCCTAGCACCAGCCAGCCCCTCAAGCAACCACCAAGACCATCTGGCTAAACTGAAAAGACCTTACTTCCCTCAAAGCACACTCACCTCAGCCACCATCTTTACCTTTATCAAACCTTGTATTTACTGAGGCATAAGGTTAAGAGACTGCTACCAGGAACAAACCAGAGCTACTAGGTTTCTTGCTGCCAATAATTCCAATGTTTCTCTCGGTACAGATGTCTATGTCTGTACACTGACCCCAGTGAGGCTGTGGGGCACCCACAGCAATCTCATGGTCCTGGGGAGCAGAAAGGCTGAGCGCTGCCTGCCCCAACCCTTGGCTCTGCAACAGCAGTAACTTAATTGAAAGAAAACAGCTATGAATTCAGTGGAGCTGGTGAAGTAATCATCTCCAGGGTCCTTCGAGAGATTACAGCTTCCTGACCTAAGCTATGATTTGGTAGGGTCAGATTGTGATACCTCCACCTAAATTGAATCGAGCCTTACTTCACAGACAGGCTTACCAATTTCCGTGGGAAGACTGGCAGATACAGATACTCCCTGACGCGAGTCAGGGTGTAAGAACAGGTCTCTCAGTTAGCATAAACATATGTTTCCTAGGTCTGGAAGAGCTTTTCCCCCCACCCCTTCACAGCCTGTTTGCATTTGCTGGCTTATTAAACAAGATTTTATTTGCAGCCAGTATGTCCTAGAAAACCAGGAGGTGTTACACATAATTGCCCTCAGATTCATAAGGAGTAAACAAGGTCACCTCCACCACCAGGGACTCCTCCTGCTCCACCACCACCAGTAATGTCATGATCCCCAGCTGCTAGGAGTGGTGTCACCTCCTGCCACCAGGGAAATGCTGTTGGAGCACCCCAGTATGTGGTTGCCTCCCAGGATTTACTTACCTCCTCTGGGGAGGTGGAGAGGACTGAACGACTGCAAGGGCTGAAGCTCTGAGGATGAGGAACGTGAAGGGATAATCTGAAATTGGGAGGAGAGGAAGGGGGGCAGAGGCTCAGCCACACGCCTGTATGATGGGAAGGATGGATGGTATCAGAGGCTCCTGTCCCAGCAGGGACCCTGACAGGGAGCACAAGGAAAGGTGCACCCAGCCAGTGACCACCACCAGGGTAAAGATGACATGCAGCAAGAGCCTGTCTGGCGGAGCAGAACACAACTTAAGAGAACAGCAAAACTGTAGTCATAAGTGTGTGGCTTGCTCTGGTCTGACATGGGCTGGAAATGGGTGCTTGCCCTTCATCTCTTCCACGAACATCCCATCATCCAACAACAGGGCTCCAACTAAGAGCCCACTAGGGTCAGCTCTTCTCACCTCAAATATATCCCCCCAATTACTACCTGTGGCTCATCTGGTATCAAAACCCAGCCCATTTTAGACAAAAGGCTGCAGCAAAAGCCAAGCAATAGATGTGCACTATGCCTTGGCAACTGAGAGTCCAACACAGCCCAAAACCAGAAACATCAAGCATTCTCCATTCCACGCAGGAGATTTCTTCCCCCACGTCTAACTCATTAGAGCAGTGCTATGACTTTTCCCTTTTGTCACATTTGTCAGTAAACACACATTTCATACAAACACATGCATGTATCCAAAATAGTATCCTGCTTTTTTCTCTTTACACTCTCACCTCCCTTCCTGAAATATGTCTTTAGATTCACATATGCTTTCCATTTATTCTAGCCCTTTACCCCCCACACATGGTCTAAGTCCCCATTTTCCACATTCTTCTTTAACCCTCTAAATTATAAAGACTTTTCTCAGTAGGATGAAACATCTGGTGGGTGATCCTCGTGCAGATTTCAGTACTTCTTTTGTTTCTCAGTTTGCTAACAGATCAGTTTTGATAGGTAGTGAAGCCACTGAAAGGGATCCTCTGTCTGTAACACACACAGTATTTCCAAGTTCTATAAAGAAAAGGGTAAAAATTGAAGGGATCTATGTAGAAAGGCAGATTTTTTCCTTTTTTTTTTTTTTTTCCTTCAGTGTACTTTAAAAACTTCTGTGTATTACCCTTTCATATACTGCACAGGGTGCAAACAGATTCCTAAGTGATTTAGAAGATTGTGATTGCCTTTTTGCTTTTATCCACTTTATTCAAGAACTAGCCCTGCTGATACAAAGACCAAGTAAAAAGTGAAGATTTCATTTTCCTCCAGAGACAAAAAATTGACAATTACTCAAATGGCATTATACCAATTACTCAGGAAGGCTGTAGGAGATATGGAGTTTGCTGTCTATACATCACATTGTCTCAGATTAACTCGGTTGTCCCAAATACTGACCCATTTCTGCTTTACCACAGATATTTAGTCCTCGGCAATCCTCCCGAGTTTCCTCTGCACCGATGCTTCTGGTGACAACGATTGAGACTGGCAGGGGCAGGCGCAAAGGGCTCGTAGGATTTCTCCTACTGGAACCAAGATAAGTGCTCACACTCTTCTTTCCCCACTACCTGTGCCGTTCATTTTAAGAAATTTGAGACCTTTCCAAAGAAAACAAGCATTTCTCTTGGGGTGTTTCTAGCCTCTCACATTAGCAAGAGGAATTGTTATGTGTCCAATATACGTTTAGACTTGAACTGCTCCCCAACCATTAGAAACGGCCAATACTAGAAATTAAAAATTAAGAGAATCGTGACCAAACCTAGCTAATCCACCATCTTTTCGGTAGAACCTCTCTTTTAAAGGTTTCCTTTACAGTAATGATTCAAACTACATAGCGATGCTTATTTAAGTCTAGTTCTGAGTAACACTTGTTTATATACTCTGTAACTTTTGCACCAAATAGAAACAATCCACCATGATCCTTCAAGATATACTTCAGAACATACATGTTTTCAGCTTAATTTTGAGCTTAGCTGACAGTAATCATATTTTTTCAATTATAAGCAAGCATGTATTTTCATTTGATTAGAGAGAAATTATGCCTGAACAAAGCACTTTGAAAATTCAAACTCTGCAGTCATAACACATTTCCAGTTGAAAATATGATAAATAAGATACTAACACACAATGTCCCAGGGCCATGCTACACACATAGAAAAAGCACAATTCTGCAGACTCACAGCAGCCTCCCTGCATGGACCAACCCTTTGTTTTCAAAGCCCAACATACACTGAACGCACAGATTCTCACCCAAGGACATATTTTGATGTGAAAAAGTCACACAATTATTTGTACTCTCATGTTGAAAATGCTGTAGCTCGAGACATAAAGCTGATGCTTCATCTCATGGGAAACAAATATTCTTTTATAACCGTTTATAAATGGTTTGATGTTTTCTCTGAGTCAACAAGCAGTCATTTACTGGTACATGAGATTTCCATGAAACAAGTCTGAATGTCACCCACCGTGAATAGCACATTTAACACATTTCAAGAACTTTCTGTTAACTCAAGATCACGCCTGAAATACAAAGAAGTGACATTTTACATATTTTTAAAAAAGATCCAGGCATAGCCCCCAAGGAATTCACAGCCATTGCACCAAACAACAAATCTTACAAATATGGGTGTGAGCATGTTACTGCGGGTCCAACCTACCATCAGCGCCCATATTATCTATAAACAGCCCCCCAGCCTTCAAAGAAAAACCTTCACGAGAGAGTAAATACTCAGCAGGTTGCCACTACAGACAAACAGAAAGACCTCACCCTGTGTAATTCAAAAATTACATAAGTTGTAGCTTCACCTTCACTTGCTCCTTCTCGGAAGAGAGAATAAAAACCCCAACTAAAATTAGACCTCTTCAAGTTTTGCAGCAGTTCCTCAGCAGACAGACACAGCCAGGAGCCACCAAGGCGGAGGCGCAGGGTTGGGGGATGGTGCCACACCCTGTGCCCCCCCCTTTACTCCTCCTCCTCCTCCTCCCAAAGGCAAAACCTGCCCACTACAGCAACGGGCTGCCATCGGACGAGCTCCTGACGCTAGTCTCACCAGCTCCTCAGTCATACGGGGACCACCCTTTAGGGAGAAAAGGCCATCAGCTGCATCGTTAACGGAGGGATGTAATTAGTTCGGGGAGAGGTCCGGGCTGTACCGGTCTGATTAAATAAAACCAATGTATTTTTAATGCTTCTCGATGTGTTTCATGTTCTCTGCTGCAGTGAGCAGGTCTGCAGCATGCTGACAGCCCAAGGAGCCTTCATGCTCAAGCGATGCTGTAAGGAATAAACTTCCAGTGGCTCTTACTCTAATGCGGTGCTCTTGGGCTGTCTTCTCCCCTTATTGCCATGCAGGTCTCATCCTCACATTACAGCTGAAACTTTCCAACCCAAGGAGACCAGGACAGCAATATTCGCCTACGCTATATTATGCATATACACACACAGGTGCAGCAAGACCCGTGAATTTAACCACAGCGGTGATGCAGCAGGATGATCATGACCTTATAATATTTTACAAAAGGACTGTTCTCCGTAGATTTAGAGGAAAAGCATACACTCCACAGATTCAGAAGAAAAGCATATGCTCAATCGCATCTGACTAAGATTTACTGGTGAAAAACTTACATATTCTGCTTATTTCCTATGAGATTTAGTTATACCTGTTTTCTTTATACACATCTTTCAGCTTTCTATGGCCACAGGCAAAAGCTGACAGTATTAAAAGTAAAATGAATAAAAATAAAAAAAAAAAAAGAAAAAAAAGGAAAAAAGAAAAGAAAAGAAAAGAAAAGGATGTCCTTCAGATTGCCACACCACGAAAGGACAGACGGACAGATGCACGTGGGACATACCTAACCCGCAGCTTTTCTGTGGCCAGCAGGCCTCCGGCTTGCCATCCTTTTGACAGCAAAGGCTGTTAAACGTGGTCTCAGGGCGCTTTCCCCCCCTTCCACTTTTAACAAGCGCCGACGTGCAGCGTTTGGAGTTGAGGAAAAGACTTTTCCATCCCTGCCTGCCTGCCTGCCTGCCTCCCACACACGAAGCACACGCCGGCAAACGGCAGTCAGGGCGACCGTTGCCTTCCTCTTCGTGCACGGAAACCAATACGAAATAAATAAATAAATTAAATAAACATCAAGAAACTGCAAGGCCACAATTACTTTGCTGATGTACGGAGCACATCGCAGCCCCGGACCGCTGCGGTAGCAGCGGT
>VXBJ01002098.1:592716-615451 GCA_013400055.1 Nycticryphes semicollaris | reverse complement strand
TCCCTCCCTCTCCACCCCCCCGCCCAGCACCGGGATCCCCACCTGCGTCCGGAGGGATCCGGCCGGTTTTTGGCTCAGCTAAATGAATTCTTCTGTTTAGAGAGATGAATTTAGCTGCTGCGGTTGCAGCCAGACCCTAGCGATGGAGAGGCTCGCCTGCGAACTAAAAGCAGCAAGATGGGTGCTGGCAAGGTCTGGCTTTGATTTACCCGTGGGGTTTTTGCTGGGAGGGCAGGGTGTACCAGCCTTTTCAATTTTAACTTCCAGTGACAAACCACATGCTCTTACAGTCTGGACTCTGTTTCACTCAACAGTATCACCAAAAGAGAAATAAGCAGAGGTCCTGCCACACACACTCCCAATCCAAAAAAAAAAATGGGAACGTAAAAGGAAAATTACTTTGGAGTTTTTACTACAATATAGACCACAACACGCCACATGTCAGAAAGCACCAAAAATTCCTAGTGCATACAGGAGCCGTTTGGGAGGGAATAATCCTTCTCGCACCATTGCATTTTGGTAAATACGTAGCTCCTCTTAGAGCACGTAACTGAGCTCGCCACTAACTACAGGCGATAAGAGCAGCTACTGGATCCGAGACTCTGCTGCACCACAGTGCTCAGAGGCACTGCTCCTTTGCTTCTCTGGGGGACCAGAAACATCTGAACTTGGTCTTTTCCAGGATGGAACTGGCCACAGGAAGGGTTAGCGATAGCTAGCCAAAGGCCAACATGCTCTCATGCTGCACCTTCAATCCTGCTGCAACACAGCAGGTTAATTTAGGTTTATTCTCTCTTTAGATAGCACATTTTGAGAGCTCCCCAAAATGATAAGATCCAAATTATATTCAGGCCTCTGATATGAATCAGGGGAGCAAATCACCTTTAATTAGCAGCATCTCCGTGGGATTTAAGAAGGGAAATAGGTTTTGACAGTAGGCAGCAGACGTACGTTTTCTTAGATCTATAAAGCCGTGCTGCTCTGTATTTAATGTAGAATTGTCACAAGAAACACACACACACAGAGGCACCCTTCACCTACTATACAGGAGTGCCATTTAGCAGATCTGGCACGCTGTAACATGCATAAGAAGGAGAGAGACTTCAAAAGGAAAATGCATGCCATCAACTAAGAGAGGGCATACTTCTAGTCATGCAGCTGAAATAGGACTTGTACACTCTTCTCCACCAGGAGCTCTGGAAGTCATCATGAATCACAAGGGAATGAACTTGACATCCGAGACATACAATAGAGTTAACAAGGTTTGATTTGAAAAAAAAAAGGAAAAAAAAGAAGAAAAAAAAAGAGTAAGAAAAGGACTGAGATGGTTTGAATCAAATTGAGTTTCAAAAGCAAGCAAGGAGATATAAGAAATATTATTTGAAAAACAATGCAAGATTCACCAGTGCAACCCTTTGCAGCTCTTGTACCGCCCATTACAGAGGAAAATGTTGACACTGCTTTTAAATGGAGATACACCACTGAAGCATTAACGTTTCACAGCAGCACGTGTTGTCCTTGAGCAGTACTGGAGGGGGATTTGCCCCACAGGTACAATATACTCCATGATCCCTTTTGTGGATATACCGCATATATAATAGCATCTTTCATCTGAGGATCTAGAGGGCTTTCAGCACATTGATTTAACCTCAAAACATCAACTGGTATTAACAGGCTGTTCCTACAAGCAGGAAATGTTGCAACATTTACAAGGCAGCTGGGCCCTTGGGTTACCAGCACGGGCCTAAATTTCAGTGTTCTCAACACGTTCAGTATTTTTAATTTTTTATTTTTATTTTTTTTTTATTTTCCAAAGTTACTTTCTAATTCTGAAGTGGATTAGTTGGCCAACTTGCCCTGCCTTCTGTCAGATGAGAGCTCCATGGAACTTCAGGTTTCCATGAATCAGCAGTTTTTGTTATTTAAAAAACCCTGTTCGTCCAGTAGTTTACAACTAGCCTGAATCCATACTCTTCTCACACAGGTGGGAAACATGAATGATGCCCTCACACTTTTTGGAATTATCCCAGTGTTCACTTACATGAAAAAAAAGCTTGGATGATAAGTCCAGACAGCACTAGTAGAGACTGATCTCCCAGCCTGCTATGGGAAAATAGTTCGTTTTTGCTATTTTCTTGCCTTTCTGGAGGTGGTGCTTCAGACCCAGATGTCAGAAGGAAATGAGCTTATTGGTCCCATTTAGGTTGCTGTTCATCTCAACTCGGGCTTGGTGCAGCCCAAAGCAGCCCTTCCTCACCTCCATGAAACACTCTGCCTGCAGCCAGACAGAGGAAAGGTTTTAACCCCTACATTCTGCTCATTTCAAAACAGCACCAGCTTGGGAAGGATGCGGGATGGCACACACTCACAGCTGCCAGGATCGCACAGCCTTTGAACACTTCACATCCCACCAGATGCAAGGTCCCTCCATGCTGCTACCCACCTGCCATCTCCTCTTCATTTCAGTGACTGCAGAAAACCTCTCCCAACCTGTTCCTGCCAGGTTGTCCCCTTTCCTCATCCCATATCCAGTATTCCCCATGCTCCATCCCCACTCAGCCCCTTCTCCCCCTCCTCCATTACCACCACAACCCTCAGCCAGAGGCCTCCCAACCCTCTACTCCTCCCTTGCCCTTAACAAGAGGTATCTCTTCCTCTTCTTCAAAGTAGTTTCCTTCCTCTTCTACCATATACCTTCTTTGCACGTTCTCCAGGCCAGGTTCCTTCATTTCCTGTCCATGCATGGAGCTACATGCACATCCAAATTGCTTCTGTGCTAGTTTGGAAGCCACACTGCTCCCAGCACCCCATCCTTTGGGGAGGAAGGCACATAGCTACCGAGACACCAGGACCCAACCGTATGAGCAACTGAGTCACCCAGGAGATCAATACTAAGCTGGGGAAACAGGTAACATAGGCAGCAAGCTTTGCCCTACATTCATTTTTCCATCCATGCACCCATCCTTCCCTCCCTCACTTTTTGTGTTCCCATTTGTCCCCTTCAGTGAACACACACAACTTTTTTGGGAAAGACCTGCAAAAGGAGGGAGAAAGCAAAGGAGTTGTTCCTGGCATGAAAAGCCAGGGAAGAATAAAGGCAAATAGAGCCTCTGACATGATGCAGGTGAATTAGAGGTAGGGAAGCAAAAGGTGCCAACACACACTTCCCTTTCCCCATGGGGAACCAGTCAGAGGAGGGAAGCCATGAGGAAAATGTGCCCAAACAGAATATTTGGCCACGACAAGGATTTGTTGTTTCTTTTTTTTTAAGAGGAGAGGAGAATGGGGAGACACGAGGTCTCTGCCAGGAAAGGATGAATAGGCAACCCTGGAAGAGCAGGGACAAGGATTATTGCCCAACCCTGGGAACGGCTGCCTAAAACATTCTTGTGATTCCCTAATTGATTGGACATGGCATTCAAAATAGCACATTACAGAAAAGCAACTCACAAAAATGCTATCAAACTCAGCAAAAGGCTGTCTCAAGCCCAGCCAACGGTGAATTAGCTGGGTGCAGCACTTCAAAAAAAATAGCAAGTACTGTAAAAGTAGCAGCATTATTAAGAAGATATTTCTTAGCAGACAGAAGCTTGGCACTATCTGTCTAGACGGGTAGATGGGTTTGGAGTCAAACTGATTTTTTCTTTTATTTTTTTTATTATTACCGTATCCACTTCCATTTATTAAAAGCAAACTGTTCCGTCCATGACTCATGCAGCTTAGCTGTCTGCATGGCAATGAAACAAAATTCTCATAATTAAGAGTGATCACTGTGAGGCAGCAGATGAAGGCAAGATATAGAAATCAGACCAAATCTTCTATTTCTGTCTTCCCTCACTGCAAAAAAATAATGCCCACAGACCTTGAATTGGACAATATTATCATTGCCTTCAAATACATGAGAAGCAAACCTTCAGGTGAGCTCTCCCTTAGTGCAAGTCTAGTGACACAGCACGTCCCACTTATTCTTGACACAGGTTTATTGACCTCGGTGCAGGGTTTTATTTGGCCTGTTGTTTGATGTAAGTCTCACCCCGCCTGTCAGTGCCAAATCCACCTCATTTTAAGACTACTGAAGGAACAATCAGTAAATTTGGCCACAGTGCTTCTGCAGCTGAAATCCTGCCTATAAAAGATTTACTGCAATTAATTCAGCACTGCCCTTTGCCGCGTTCTTATCTGTAGCTACTTTCTGACTTGAGAGCATTAACTGGATTATCAAACGATTACCTCCTACTGCAGTTCTCCAACCCTCATCATGAACCAAAAGTAACCAAAGTTTTATGGTTGGGAACACAGGAAACAGAAAATACAGAAAATATGCAATATGCCATTAACGCAAATTTATTTTAATTTAAGTAGGGTTCCTAAACAGCCTAACAAGGAACAATTTTCATTTTCTATTGGCAACTCTAGGACTGAGAGCTTCCTAGATGGTGACCACCTCTACCAAGGTGAAAACAGGCTCTTTTGCTGAGGTGCTTTCTGTTGAGTCCATCTATTTCAGTCCATGAAACTCAGTTTTTTTGTTCTCATTCCCACAGCACATGCTGTTTTCATAGAAAGACAGAATGGTTTGGGTTGGAAGAGACCTTAAAGATCATCAAGTTCCAACACTCCTGCTGTGGGCAGGGTCACTTCCCACTAGATCATGTTAATCAAAGCCCATCCAACCTGGTCTTGAACACCTCCAGATATGGGGCAGCCACAACCTCTCTGAGGAACCCGTTCCAGTGTCTCACCACCCTCACTGTAAAATATTTCTTCCTTGTATCTAGTTTAAATCTGCCTTCTTTTAATTTAAAACCATTACCCCTCATCCTATCGCTACACTTCCTGATGAAGTGTCCTTCTCCAGCTCTCCTGTAGGCCCCCTTTAGGTACTGGAAGGAAACTGTAAGGTCTCCCTTGAAGACTCCTCTTCCCTAGGCTGAACAATGCCAACTGTCTCAGCCATCCCTCTGATCTTTTTTGTGGTCCTCCTCTGGACTTGCTCTAACAGGTCCATGCCCTTCCTCTGCTGAGGACTCGAGAGCTGGATGCAGTACTTCAGGTGAGGTCTCACCAGAGTGGAGTGGAGGGGCAGAATCACCTCCCTCAACCTGCTGGCTTTTCCTGGTCTTGTGGGTTGTTAAACAGGAAAGCAGATACTTTCCTCCTCCTTTTCCCATGCCACTAATCTCAGTCTTGTGTTTTAGTTACAAAATTAACTTTTTTCCTTCTATGTTGTCTTTTCATGAAGCATCTAACTCAGAGGAGAACTTAAGCAGGACTTTAGATTGAGTGTAAGCTAAAGTCTCATTGCCTCAAAGGAAAATCAGTGCTTGTATTAAGTACCATCAGAAATAGAAATGCTACCCTGAATCTTAACTGCCTTCTACAAATCTCTAAGATAGTTCTTCCTCATGACATACAGAATTAAACAACTCTCAGTGACCAGGTTAATAGGCACAGCCCCCAACTGCTGTTATATCATTTGTCTTCATAACCTGCAAGATTTACCAGGGAGGGACAGCACTTTAAGGAGTGTTTGCATAGCACCCAACAAAGTTCACCTCTCATCTTAATGAAGGTTAATAGCAATTAAAGGGAGGGCTAGCGGGTTCTTATTTAAAGTACAATGATTAACGATGCTTATGATAATACTTAAGTGTTATTAAGAAAAGCTAAGAAGTCCTGCTCAAGAATTAACACATTTATCCTATGTCTGTATTGTCTTAACGTTATGTATGCTAAGATGTCAGAGATTGTGTTCTTCAATGGTTAGAAGATTACTTTAGTTCCAAGGATTCTTTACAATTAAAAAATTTCTCACCTGGCATGTCTGAAGAATTTTAGGTACCTTGGCTATCTCTTCTGTCAAACTATCCCTCTCCAGTTTTATTATCACAGAATGCCAGAAAAATAGAAAACTGAGCTCTGATGTTTGACAATTAGTAAACTTTACTCACAGAAGGGGAAAGGGATGGTGTTTTTAATTTAACAAATATGCTTATTGAGGAGCATATTGCTCTTCATTTATTCAATTCAATTATTCTTCTTATTGAAGAGCTCGCTGGTCCTTCCCACCTCCATCCTCTCCCCTTCACCAAGCTACTACAAGCACTTATTAAGGCCATGGGAAGTAGCAGGCAAACCCATTCAAGTTGAAACTAAAAAGGGAGAGGACAAACTTGATCTATTCCTCACCATAACTCCTCAAGTTACACCATGGGAGGTTTAGGATGGATATTAGGAAAAATTTCTTTACAGAAAGGTTTAGCAAGCATTGGAACAGGCTGCCTGGGGAAGTGGTGGAATCACTTCCCTGGAAGCATTTAAAAGACCAATTTATTTAAAAGTGGTGGTTTTGGCAGTGGTAGGTTGATAGTTGGACTTGGCGATCTTAAAGGTCCCTTCTAACCTAGACGATTATATGATCCTACGATTTCCCATGAGATCTCATCAATATGACACTGAGAAGGGGTGTGGGTGTGACATGAGAAGTGGGGATGACGGCTGAGTCACACTGATGCCTCTTTTGGCTGCCATGACAGCCTGTGCTGGCATCAGACTGTGGTGCTGGCCACCAGCCTTTATTTATGTCAGTGACTGCTCAAAATGACATCCCGAACCTTCAGCCCCTGCCTGACCAGGCTCCCAAGAACCAGTCTACCTCTGGTAAACCAACCACCTCTGCACACAGACCTGAGCTCCTCCACCTTATGTTTATACCTGCTCGGACACTTTGAAAATGCATTACCTTTTAAAATCATGCTCTAATCCAGTTTACAGTTAGAGTCTCACATTCAATTGATGGGACAGTGCCAGTAAAACTAAAACTGAGTTGAAGAAGGTAGTGAGGAGAAGCCCATCTCTTTCCTCTGCTTCAACTGTTTACTCCTCCCTGCAACTTGTTCTCACTATTAGTACTCAGAGGAAAAAAAAAAAAAATAATAAAAAAACCCCAGTAGGTACCGACCCAGGCTATTAATGTCTTTCTCTGGGCAAAATATACTAGCATACCTTCAAGGTAGGTGCCCTCTGTGCACCCAGTCAGCATATTGTATCCTAGCATAGAAAAGTAGCACAGAGTCACGCTCCACTGGTTTCTAACTGAAAGACAGCAAGTTGCTACCTGGACACAGGCCTGCAAAACAACCACGGGGGGCGGGGAGAGCGGATCTGGGTTTGTACCTCTGAAAAGTAATTCTCTTAATAGCATTAAAATGTTACTGTTACTTTAGAAGAGAGAGAAAACCCCGAACCGTCATCTTCAACTCACAGCTTTAAACTAAATAAATTTCACTCACCCAAATGAGAAATCATATATATTTGTCCCCTAGGCACTGAAAAATATCCAAGAAAGGCATCTCAGCCTCTCACCCTTTTTGAAAAAGCTTTTTACACTTTGCAAATAACGAGTCTCACGGACAGCCTCTCACAGTGCAAATGTTTAATTTACCACCTATCCCGTGAACCAATAATTTTAGGAGCAGGTTTGCTCAGTCACCATCAGGTTGCTCCCAGTCATCCTGTGTGCAAACATCTGTCCGGCTGCTCACAGAGAGACTCACACACAGCCCAAAGTTGCCAAGCAACATCCTTGATGCCTTAAGCATCAGGCCAACTTGCCTGCTTTAAAAAAAAGTTACTTGGAAATAAAGCAAATAGGAAAAGCACAAGCTTACGTAAGGTGCATTTAGAAGAGGTGCTCTGCCTCCTTCTCAGAGAACTTCTGGGCACACAATTTGTTCTTGGTCGCAAAATAAATGTAGCAATTCCAGTCATTGCCTTTTTAAAAAAGTAAACAACCAAACAAAACAAAACACCCAACAATTTGCGTGTTGGAGTTCCTAAGGTTGAAATTGAAATCTAAACAAAGATTTCTGTGAAAAAAAACCCCACTTTTCTGGGTGACAACACAGTATACTGCCTCCCCATCCCTTACTGTGGGAAAGTAACAGAAGATCGGCAAGGAGGACCGTAAACATGCTCAAGTGACTCTCACATGGGGTGCTGCGAAACACATATATCACACTAATTATTGTTTAGTCTTATGTGCTCAACAAGTCGAACATCTGCAGTTAGATAACATAGGCCTGTGATGGACTCAGGGGCACCTTATCAAACATGCCCAAGATTCCTCCCTGCTGTTAAAGAAGATCAAAGCACAGCGAAGAACTCTCTGCCTAAATCCCTGAAATACTTCTCTCACTCTCTTGCTAACAAGGACTCTTGCTAATAAGAACTTTTTCTTGCTCGGGGGTGCCTGTGTTCCCTGCTTGCATGCCTCTGCTCAGGTTCTGCTTTGGAGATCACCTGATCCATGAGGTATCAAGATTAAATTTGTTCTTTGCCTTTCATTCGTGGTTTTGTGGTTGTTCCTGTGTCCCAACTGCATTGGCTCACACCCTTACCAAATAAGCAACAGGCAAACATTGATTCAGCATAGCTGAGGGCCAACACAGTGCTACTGATGACAGTTAAAGGTAAACACTCCTCAGTGGTTTCAAAAAAAANNAAAAAAAAAAAAAAAAGTTTACAAAAAGCCCATGAAGAGATCCAAGATCCGTTCTCCCCCACATTAGAACTCATTTTGCTTAAGCGTCAAATTATTTCCAAGGTCCTCTTTAATAGACTAATCAGGGCAGCCAAACACCCACACTTTTCAAAGTTTTAACACTAGCTCTTCTCCCAGAACAAAGTAACAAACAGAAAAAGTGGGACTGGAATCTACTGCAAGATGAAATCATGTGAATGTTCTCAGGGCTTACAGATAATGCTGCTTCTCTGATGAGACCATTGTGATTGATCACATCAATCTGTGCTTTGCTATCTTGACCCATGAAGTTGCTTAGGAAAAATTTGCAATTGTCATTGCACCTATCAACATGCATCATCAAATATCGCTGTTCTTATCAAAAGTAACCAGAGCTCGTGGTATTTGGAAGTTACCTAATGCCTGAGGTGCCAGACAAGTGCAATAAGGCTGTAAAAGGAGTATTTTCACTTTAAGACTTTGTTTTCTCCTGACAAGGCACATATCTGCAGAAATAATGAAAGCCACAAACATTTTCTCAAGGGAAAACATAGTGGCATTGATACTAAGCATTGCATTTACACAATATTCTGTGAATATGGAGCAAAGTTGATTCCTTTGCAATTCTAAGATAATTGTAGTGGGCAAACTTGAAGATAAGAAGTTCCATCTAAACACGAGGAGGAACTTCTTTACTCTGAGGGTAGCAGAACACTGGGACAACCTGCCCAGAGAGGGGGTGGAGTCTCCAACACTGGAGACATTCAAAACCCACCTGGACACGTTCCTGTGCAACCTGTTCTAGGAAGACCTGCTTTGTCAGGGGGTTGGACTAGATGATCTCCAGAGGTCCCTTCCAACCCCATAACATGCTGTAAATGTAATAAAATCCTCCAATTTTGACTTAGGTACTGAATCCTTTCCTGGATGCTTGGGCCATTTTACTGCTTTTCATACAGCAGCTAATCCATAGTCTGAGCTATTTTAAGTGGAAGAAAGTGTTGCAGTTTGGGTCAGGTTGGCCAATGACAACGCAACAGATGGTCCAAGGAGAGGAAGAAAAAATAAAGAGATGAGTTTAGAAAAAACTAAAATAACGAAATATTAATAATAAAATTAAAAAAGGAAAAAATGAAATTGATACTATATACATAAATGTATCTACAAAACCATATCAAGCTCCGAGGAAGATGTCAACAGCAGGCCCCGGGAAAGTTCCACAGTGGTCCCAGTGAACTGAGATTCAGAGAACTGGATTCTTAAACACTCTGAGGGGAGCCCAAAACAAGACAAACTGACAGGGTCTTTCTCAGGCATTTGCCATCAAAGAAAGGGATCCCCCGAGGGATCCCTAAGATTTTATTATTGCTCCTTGTCCTCTAGGACACTCTATCCTTACCCCCACCACCAAGCTCAGCGCTCTGACTATACCTTTAGGTCTTTCTGTCAGGCAAGAGACAGCATATGCAGTAGCTCTATGCATGCTGACAGGCAGCACTGCACATGCTGATCTTCTAGCAAAACAAAACATTTTCATTAGCCAAACGGGCTACCTGCCTGGCTAAAGCTACATGAGCATTTAATAGCTGAGTTCACGCCAAAGCAAAACGTTTCCCTGAGAGAGGCAGCGTTTGCCTCTAGACTCTTCTAGGCCACCATGGCTACCCCATCACTCTTTATTTCTCTTACCACTACACAGGGTGGATTTGAATGCCTAACATCAAAGAAGCTATAGCAGTTATCTCATGGTATGTAGAGCCTCCGTATCCTTCCCTGTGCCACCCACCCTTTGCTTTGCATTAAGCATACAAAATCCTGCTTTATTTTCTCCTTCTGGGGGATTCTGGCACCATTTGAAGGAACCCATAATGAATGATGAAACCTGAACTCTTTTTTCTCATGTTCCACCAACCTAAAAGGCAGGAGATAGAGTGGCTTATTCTTGAAGAACTGAGCCTCAAGTTTCCACAACTGTGGCAACATATTTCTTGAAGTTCAGGAGCACCAAAACCCTTCAGAGTACTGTACAAAAAATGGCCTTGCTGTCTGAAATAAGCTTCAAAAAAAAGAAAAAAAGTCTTTTAATGTCATCAGGAGGTTGCTCACAGGCAGGTTTTTGTTGCGTTTTTTTTCCTCTGTTTTTGAGGAACAATTATGATCAATAATAACAACTTACACAAAACATATAAAAAGTCTACCACTTGGGAAAAATACAATTTCCCTACTCCAAAATTACCATGAAATCAAATACTCTGACATATGTTCACTGCTACATTTAAATTAAGGACTTCTAACCTTAAACTCCCCAATGACTAACTGTAAAGCACAGCAAAACTTCATCTTTCTGTAATTGACTGGCATCTTGAAAAGCACGTGAATTGTGAGGTCTCTTGCAAAGTGCATCATTAGTGTGGGTACTTTATACACTTATCTTCTTCAAAGCCTTTCTAAAGCTGAAATTATGTTCCACACTGTCATTTATCAGTTTTATTTAGACTAATCAAATAATATTTTCACTTCACAATTTCCCAGACATCACATTATGCAGGGCGTCTAAAGTTTGTATAGAATTCATCAGCCAATGAACTTAGTGGAGCAAAGCAACATTCACCAGGCAATTACAACATCTGGAAAACTTGCCATAAACCAGCAGTTATCGTGCATTATATCCATGCAAACTGAGCTATTATGGTAAGATTACGTAGCACGTTACATCTTATTTTCTTATCTCAATGGTCCTTAATACCCACAGTTTCTATACAGGGAGTACAGCAACTCCTCTTAAACCACTTCTTGTCACTTTTTTTCAGTGTCTGAAACCTGTAAAACACTTTCCTTGTGTGCAGGTGGCGTAGAAAAAGCTCATGGCTGACTTGAAATCAAATGCAGAATGATGGAGAGGCTGGGATGCAAAGCAGTAGGGCAAGAATTCACAGCACCCTGTTCAAACTTCACTAATTCACAGTGTAAACATTTTTGATGTAAAATACAGATGAAGTAACTCTCTCTCTAAAAGAAATACGTGTTTGCATTCCTTTCCTTGGTTAAATGAAAACTTCAAGATACATTGGCCTGTACTACACTAGCTGAAAGANATATATGTTTGTTTGTTTTACCTTATTTACAAAAGAAAAAGAAAGTGATGAAAAATACAGAAATTTTTGAAACATCTACTGTAATTGTTTACCAAGTGTAAAACTTAAGAATAACGAAATGTTTTGGGTACAACTTCCTTAGCCCACAGAAAGTAGTTATAGCTATATTTAAGCCATCCCAAATATTTGAGTTTTACATAAGGGGAACAATTGTACATTGTGTGCACTGAGATGACACATTTGAAGTCAAACGTGAGAAACAACAGCTGCTCCCAACTGCACAGACAACATCAAGCTTGTACAATCCCATGGAACATCTTCACCTTCTGGGTCACCAAGCTGGAGACCTGTAGTAGGAACTCATCTCCACAACTGCAACCCCTAACAGCAACAGGGCTGGAGAGATGAAGAATATAAATCAGCATCTTGGGTACCTGACCAAACACATGCCTAAACATGACTCCTGGACAATACCAGGGAAAAGATCATATTACAAGAAGCTTGTATTTTAAGTACTGGAAAGGATGTAGACAACCTGGAATGTTATGAATGACCAGCTTGACTCAGGAAAACTAGCTTCTGTGGAAGAGACAAGCTGAAGATACCTACTAATGAAGAGGATTAAAAGCAACCTGAATTCTTATCAGAGAAAGCATTTTGAAGGCACTGTACTACATCTTCAACCGTATCCTGCATATTCTCTTCCACGAATTTCCAATGTTGCTATACCAGTTTCTATACCAGGTTCTCTTTATGTACAGGTATTTTGGGAAATAAAAACTGCCAGGTCCTTCTGAGAGTTTCAGTTTCCCCTTCTTCCTTCCACCCACATCTTTACATCTCCTGATTTTGCTTAAGTCTCATGGCTCTAAAGAACAGTAAAGTAGCTTGTAGAAGGGAAGTAGAGTGTTGTAACAGTCTGCTACAAGAATAAAAAACTAAACATGGAAAGGAGAGGTGGGATGAATCATGCTGAGTTGTGTGACATTTCTTAATGCACAAAAAAATTAACTTTTTTTTAAAAAATCAGTTAATAACAGCAACCCAGCATTGTATAACTCAGACTCCCCAGTAGAATACTAGCATAAACTATTTGGACTTGCTTTTATCCAAACTCGTTCTATCTCCACAGATTATAGTTCTCTTTCCTATTTGTAGTCTTCATTGTACTGCAGTAAAGTTTACTTTCTAGCATAAAAGAAACTCAGACTAACCATGTGCGTGGGAATGAGAAAAAGAAATAATTAAGACATTTTGTCCAAGTATTAATCATTACACTGAGAGATGTTCAAGTAGGATGGTGCATTATTATGTTTACTAGTAAGTGATTTTAGAAGGTTAAGTTATTGTAAGCAATAGAAGGATTTCCATGAGAAGCAAGACCAAGCAGTTTGCTTAAATGAACAGGTTTAAAATCTGATTTGAAAGCTGCATGTAACCCAAGTGCATTGGTTGGAGGAAAAGTAGCCCCCTTCCTCCATATTTCTTAATGCATATTCTGCTCTCAGGCAGCATCCAATAATTACATCAGATTTTACAAGATCACCTCTCTGCCTGAACAGTTGTGTTGTTTATAAAACTAGGAATTAAAGTATCACTATAGAATACATAGATAAGCAGGCTCTCTGCCTTTCTGCACACAGGTTATTCTTGGTAGTGTCAGTGCTACTGAAATGCCTTATCTTGACACCTTTTTTCCACTTAAGAAAACCAACTCATTGAGAAGCAACAGACTTTCTAAACCTCTGTTTGAAAATCTTATCACTCACTCCACAAGAGCCTAAAACAAACAGACTATCAGGAGTCCTAGAGAATACAGCAGAGTTGGAAAAAGAAATTAATAAAATCAGTTATGTCTGTATGATCTGCTACAGTAGTTATGCATAAGCAAATATGCTCCCTCCTGCAACAGAACAGGTCTTCTCTTGATAACTCACTGGGTGAAGTCCTGGATCATCAAAAGGAATGGGAAAACCCATCAGTTTAATGATGCAAGGGCGTTACCACCCTGTGCGGTCTCATAGTCCTGGTGGTCAAGCCAAGCAGCTGGCCCAACAAATCCAACAGAAACACAGCATCGAAAATAAACAGTGCATTGGCTGACTGCTCTGTTCTACAAACTAGACAAAGATTATTAATAGTTGTACAGTTACATAAATATGTATCATGGGAAATGAAATTCTGACTCCAGCCCTCTATTTTTGTTTTACCTAATAGCATTAATGGTGTATTCATTGATGAATTTTTCAAAAAGTCTCTTATTTTTCTTTTGTTGTTTCCCAGATAAATGGAGAAAAGCACATTGAAGAGAAACGGCTATGTTATGCTTAGTAATGAAGTAATTATTACAAAATACATACTCATCCCAAATGTATTCTAGCATATGATTATAGCCCATTTGATAATTCAATTCCAAATGCAGTCAATATTTGAAAATTACACACACAGACTTGCATGGAAGAGAGAGCAACTGTGTTCAGTATGGGTAGTTAGTGCAATTACAATAATTTCTCATCCAAGTTATGCACACAAGTTGATTTTGCACTCAGCCCTCAGCATTAGATCCACCAGACCCTCCCCTTCACCCCTGCAGCACATGAAGGTCAGCTGCTTTTAACGCCGGAAATTTAGTGAAACAGCTTGGTTTGTTATTGCATTGGAACTGGTTTTAGTCAGGGCAGCTCGCAGCTAAATGGCAGGCAGAACAAGCAAATTCAATTAAAATAGCTCTGAGGCAAAAAGTAGACGAGTGTATTAGGAAAATATAAATGGGAATTTAAATGGGTGTTAAAAGAGCACAGGCAGGCCATAACACAACCTTGTCCTTCCCTCTTTTATATTCATGTTTTTCTCTTTAACTATGACAAATATTTTTAAATCGGCTGCTCCACAGTGTATCTTATCTCAGCATACAGCAAGCAGGCACAGAATAGCCAGAGTTTTCACAAATCCTGCCACACCAGCACATTCTTGTAGAGCAGAACTTGAAAATACCTGGAGTATTTCTTGTTCCCAAGCTTAATTTCAGTTCCCTGCTGCAGAGAGAACGTGCACAGAGCATCCTTTCTGCAGGCTGGTGGGGGTGTGAGGGCGGGGTAAGAGCTGCCACCAGCCCCTAAATCAAGGAGAGGGGACAACAGAGGGACAGCCCCTATGGCTCCAGGGCTGCTCTACCAGGAGCTTCAGAAATGAGTCTGCAAGTTATTCAGGACAGCAAAAACAATGTCAATATTCATAGATTCACACAAATGGCAACGTAAGCCTTTTTTCTTTTGTTTTGTTTTAAATCACTGCAAGAAACTGCTCCACATGTTGTCAAGGATAACACAACTTTCTCAAGGGCTCACTTACTTGGCATCAGAGCAGTTTGGGACCTCTCCTCTAGAACTTGTTTTATGCTAACTAGTCCTAGAGAAGAATATCACCCACAAACTGTGCAGCTCCATGCCTCCCCAGGAGCCAGGGTCCTCTGGACTAGAGTTCATCTGTGCCCTGCTTTGCAGTTAATTAATCAAATTACTTCCCTTCATCATTGCTTGTGGCACCACCTTTATCTCCCAGCTGCAGAACACCATCTAGATAAAACCCATTTAGTCTCATCGATGCCAGGCAGTCCTACATGACGCAGAAGAGAAGCAGGAATAAAATTAACATTTCCATTATATTCAACAACTTCCGTGTCTCTCAATGAAAGGTTTTTTTAAACTCAACTGTATATGTGTTTTCATAACATCTACACCTCTCTTCTGAAAACAGCCTTGAGAAAAATTGGCTTTTAATGGGTTTCTGTTACTGTAATAGCTGTAACATGCAGCTACATCCTCCTGTGCCAGCACTGGATCAGATTATCAGGACCCATCCAAACTACTGATTCAGTTCTGTTTGTGTGACTCTTCTCTTACACAGGTTGGAAAAAAGAAGAAAAAAAAAAAAAAAAAAAAGAAAAAAGGTCATCAAAGCAGTCCTCAAGTAGCACATGTCATTGAAGTTCAACCTCAAACTCTTCAGAGCTAACTGAAAACAGGCATTGTCTGTTTGGGTTTTTTTCCCCTTTTTTCTTTTCTTAGCATCAAAGTAACATGTCCTCAAGCACAAGTATTTTACTTTCTCAGAACATGACAAAATTTTTCTTGTGGTTTGCATGACAGTCTTAATAATCAGAGAACTAATGGATTGGGATGAAGAGAGACCTCAAATGACACTGAATAAAAGCTTTTCTGTCCTTAGTACTACCTACTATTTGGGCCAATTAAAAAAAATATATATATTTTCCCCCGCCCCCAATTTATTTCATAATTCTAGTGATCAATTTCAGTTGTCAATATGAAAATGAGAAAGCTTTCTGTACTGATGCAGTTAAGTAATATTATTAATTCTTTTCATATAGGATTTCAGAACTCCAGGCAGTGACTAGAGCTAAAGCACGCTATACCCTGTACACCATCAACAGATAACCCTTGCTTTAGACAGCCAGCATTAAGATTAGCAGCAGGGCTAAAGTAAAATTATTTTGAAACTAAAGTCACTTTTCACAGTGAATCCAAGCAACTTCCCATTTCTTACATGTAATTTTGTTTATGTTGTGTCTAGAGCAAGTGTAACTTGGCAGGAGCACAATACTCCGCAGACAGATATGGCAGCAGGAGAAGAGATAGCAATTCTAAAAATAAAGGCTCTAACAGTATCATAACCAAGAGCCAAAATGCAGAAGAAATACGTATTTGCTATCAGCGAGGTGAAAGGGATGGTGGAAGCCCATGCAGCAGACTGGCCCACTGGCCCTCTGAAAGACCATTTCTACTTTGAGTGAACTGGACAGGACAAACTGGCCCTCTCCTTTTACATCAGTAATGCTGAGGATATAAAGACAGACAAGTTGTAGCGACAGTATGTCACTAGGGCCAACTTTTACAACAGAAAATTGTCAAAACTGAAATAAGGGCACAACTTTATAGGTAAAATTACCCACCAGACTACATTAACATGACAGAAGTCAGCACTTCAGAAATGCCAGAATTAAGCTGCCCTCTACTCACGTGTTATTTCTAACCCTGTTCTCTTATTTTTTGGCCAGGAAGGAACTGCTGCCTTACCCAGTGTAAAGGGTGAAGAGTACTTAAGGAATTGAGCTATGAAGACAAAATTATCCATTTCCTTGCATGCTTTCCTGTAGTGCTTAACGCTGATAAACGAGCACTGCAAGAAGAGCCATCAGTACTGATAATCACCATCTTTCCAGACACCATTTTACACAGGAGACCAAGCCACACACATTAAAGTCAAACCCATCCATCATCTTGGGATACCCAACTTGTGCCACACAGGGAAGAGCATTGACACCACTTGGTATCTTCTAGCACAATCCAAATACTTTTCAGCTACAGCACCATTATTCTCAAACCTTAGAAAAGGGAAAATTCAGATAAAGTGACATAGCATCACTAGGGAGCTCTGGGGCAATGGAGAGGAGGCTAAAAGATCAGTCAAGTCCAGCCTATTATTTCATCACCTCCATTGCCTTGTCCCATTTATTACAGCCCTTCTGCAGAAGAAAACAGAATGTTGGCTGGCTTTCAAGCATATAACTGAATGAGTCCTACTCAGGGCAAGGCAAAGATACCACCCTCTAGTCCCTTCCTCTGACTTGTTTCTGTTCTGCTCCCTTCCTTTCCCCCACATTCTTATCCTTGTCATGCTCTCTGCTCAAAGGCATCCCTTCCATCCAGTCCTAGTTGCATCAGCTTGTTCAAATCCCCATTGAACACAAAGTTTTCATGCAGTATTCCACTCAATATGGCCTTGCCAAAAAGCCATGCACCCTGCCAGGCTAATAGGCTTTGCCTGAAAGCATGAGAATAATAAAAATTTTGAGAAAGGACTGTCAAAAATATTTGAATACAGGTAAAACAATATATTACATTTTCATTCCTGAAAACCAGATTACAATAACCTTGGCTTGGGAAAAAGCAAATCCCTTCTCTTCCCCTCCAGGTGAGGCTCACACTCCTCTTGGATAAATAGGTTAGTATTTCAAATCTGGAATAATTATGGGTGGAAAAACACCCTCCCTGAAAAACACCAGGCATATTCTATGGGCAACCTGTGTTGATATTTGATCATCCTCATGTGAAATTTGCACCTAGCAGGAATTCCTTTTGCTGCCACATACTTTCAAGATGAGTCTGAATCATCTTATCCATTCACAAGATTCCTCTTTGATTTTTATCTTCTCCAGGACAAATAAATCCACACTTCTTCCTCTCTTGGTCCATCATTCTGTCCTTCAAGCCTCCTTGCTATCTTGATGGTCCTCATTCTAAGATTGAATGTCTTTCTTCCATGGGAGCAGAAGCCATAACCGGGCATAGGACTCCAGAAGCAGCCTGTCCATTGCTGAGTAGTGGGGTCTCCTCTTGACATGCTGTCTATGCCTATGCTCTTTTAATCAGCTCTGCCTGTGGCTGGCCTTCACTGATAACATGTTCCACCAAAAGGACCTGCAGATCTTTTTCTGCAGAGCCACTGCCCAGCCTGTGCTGTTGCTTATGCTTATTACTTTCTTATTTGCTAAGCTAGCTCAGGGTTCCTTCCTAGACCGCTAATACAGCTTTTTGTGGTTCCTCCTTACTAACTCCTCAAAAGGCCAATCTTTTCCTTGTCACTGTCACAGCGATTGGGAATCACTTGGACTTAACAGGGGAAAAAGTCTTCGGAGCATAAAGTTTCCTGGCAGGTCCACCCGTCCAGACCCAAATCCTGGCACATCTCTTCACAGCTCATGTCCAAATCTAGGATTGAGCTGTCTGCTGCTCAGTCAGGGTCCTCATGAGCAGTCCAAGTAACACAGTGCAAACTCTGCTACCATTAGAAAAAGTCTCCAAACCACCTTCCCACAGCAGGAACAGGATAAGCTTCTTCCAGCAACGCTTCTGGGAGCATTAACTACCCTCATATGAAGGCACGCAAAAATCAACACACGGTAAGAAGTACTAAACTAGACATGGAATAAAGAGGAATGATTGATCCCTTGGGGAATGATGTGAAGGATGTAGAATTGATAGGTTTCTTCTTTCCCCTCCTCTGAAAAGAGCATGAAACTGATGGATGATTTTTTGAAGGAACATCTTGTTAAAAATGTTGGCAACATCACCAACATTTCAGGACTACTTAATCAATTAAAATGGCTGTCTCTGAAAGAACCAAAGTAATACTAGACATGAAAGATGAAGAAAATGCAGGAAGCTGAAGAAAGGAACATTTAGCAGACTCATCCCTTTGAGATTCCTTTTTAATGACACTTTGCCCACAAAAGAGAGAATTTTTTCTAAAATACAAAGTTCATGGCAGGTAAATCACTTCATCCATCATCACTGAAGCAAAGTATTGATGCTAGGGTGCTAATTGCCATTTAAGTCCCTATGATATTTAATTGAACCAATAAGTGACATGGCTGGCTTCTCCCTCAGAAAAGTTATTGCATGGCCCCACGCAAAAATAGTTGCTAGTTATCTCAGCTGGGATATAATCTCCTGCCCACACCAAGAGGCATCACAGTTTTGCAATCCTCTGTCCCTTCCCAAAGCATTAAAGCTCCATTTGCTACCATCCTATGGGTTTTTTGTGTGATTGCATGTGCTATCTAACCCTCTGCTAGAATGATGTGAGGAAGGCTGCCCAGCCTCCCATAACACACTAGTAATAGCACATGGACCTCATCATCGACACTTGACACGTGTTTCTACTGTGTAAAAAAAAAAAAAAAAAAAAAAAAAAAAATTGCTGTTTGCTACCAATTTAGCTGCAGTTGTGGTTACTGGATTGGATGTCAGGGTCAAAAACCAGTTGCAAAAAACACAGATCTCATGCTCTCCGTATGGAACCAGACTCTCATCTGGCCCAAGTTGGCAGGGCTCCACATTGACAGTCTGGCTCCCAGTGTAAATGGGCTATAAACACAGCCTTTGCTTCATCTGCGAGGCTTGGGGTATCTTAAATCTGACAGCCACTGAATGAAACCTTACTCTGGGGTTTAGAAGTAAATTATTGAACTGACTTGTTAAATTACGTTTCATTAGCAGCAGGAACATTACAATTGCACCCTTTGTTATTTGAGCCTTCAATTTGACTTTGTCAAGACTGTTTCATCATTCAATTTTCTAAAGCAAATGATTCTGAAAGGTTGTGCAAAGGGCATAAAAAGCAGCAACAGAGTAAAGACTTTCTGAGCAGAGAGGGGTGGTAGAGTGGGTAATTTATTTTTGAAAAATAATGAAATAAGAGTTTTCTGAGGCTTCTCAGATCAACAGTTCTCAATGACTTTAACTGGGATATTCTCCACCCAAAAGGTACGCACCCTGAGGAACATCACAACATGAGTGCTCTGGACACCCACTTTTGTGGTGAGTTGCGATTTCATATACACCACAGTGAAAGAATTGCCAGCTGCCAACAAAGGGGAAAAGAAATGGAAAACAAACTTTGAATTACTTTTGTAATTCATCAGCTAGGTATTACGGCAGGGGAGGAAGGGGAAGAAAGGAAGAACGGCTGCTTCAAAGCCTGTAAAGAATCACTAGGTTTAAGTTTACCTCTGCAGAGAATTAAATCACATCTGGAGCTTATAGTACCTTTTTCCACAGAAGCACAGTGTACTCACTTTCGAAATCTTAAACAGCATGAAATGAAAGGCATATAAAATAAAAAACAGATTCTCACAAAAGATTTAGAAAATAACATCTTTATTCAACATAGAGACCATGGACCTATGTAACATTAAAAATGTTTAACAGTTTGCTATTTCATGTCCCCAAAATTATTTTGCATATTCTTATACGTAAATACTTTATATTTTCAGCTGCGTTTGAGAAGAGGAGCCCCACGATAGTTTTTTGCTGCCCGGACTGGCTGATGAACTTCCAAGACTAGCAGATTACAGTGTGCTCTGAGTTCAGCCCTGGCTTGGGAAGTTGTCAAGAAGAAATGCAACTGCCCATTTATCAAGTGGAATTTCGGATCACCCCACTTACCACCACAGTTGAAAAAGATTTGTGTTAGCTGTTGGGTAGCTTCTGAGAATAATTCAGGGTAATAAGTTTAACTTCCAAAAGTACCATGTTTTGGCAGCATCTTCCCCGAAAGCTCTTTTCCCCACCATCATACATGACACTAGAGAAGGTACCGACACTCCAGCCCCATGACGTCAGGGGATGTGCTACACAAAAACCCTTTAGTGTCTTCAAGTCCCTCCACCTTCAGACTTCTATCACTGTGCTTGGGTGCTACCTGAGCACGCTGTTGAGGCTACAATGGCCGGACTGGGATGCCAACTCACGCTAGTTACAAAGCTCATGCAGGACTCAGAACAAGTTTTTCTATTCATGTACTTGCAAAGCAAATGAATGAGAGTTGTGTTTAAGTGAAGCATGGGCTAAAAAACCCACAACGGCTTATTTACTGATCTGCATTTACTCCACCATCACTACCAGCAGTAAAAGGAGACATTGAGGTAGAACAAATAATAAAAGAAAAAAGATTGTGCATTGTAGTCCAGTTGCAAATCCTATGAAAATCAAAAAAAGGTCTGAAAACCTTTGTTGCCGCCACTCAGTGGAATATCTTCCTGATATCTCACCTAGATCTCCTCTCTTTCAATTTAAAACCATCATCCCCCATCCTATCATTACACTCCCTGACAAAGAGCCTCTCTCTAGCTCTCCTGCAGGCCCCCTTTAGGTACTGAAAGGCCGTTACAAGGTCTCACTGGAGCCTTCTCTTCTCCACGCTGAACAACGCCAACTCTCTCAGCCTGCCTTTATAAGAGTTTCTCCAGCCCTCTGATCATTATTGTGGCCCTCCGCTGCATGGAGGGCCACGACATCCTCCATAGCATGAAGCCATGTCATCACACAACATACAGTATACGTTTTAAGCAAGTTAATGTTCCTGATTTACGGAGATGTCACCCTGGGATTGGAGGCACAGCAGGTCCATACATCACCCCTCCTGCAGCTCGGCCGCCCGCTCTGCAGCACAGACACCAGTGCTGTTAGTGCTGTTGCGAGCCATTTCCAAGCGGCTGGCAGATAAACAAGCAAAGCATCAGCACCGAGCAGCCCCAGGCACTGAAGGGCTGCTGGGTCATCACAGATATTTCATCTGCGGTTATTGCCATCAGAGAACACATCTCCGATTCATGGCAAGGAGGCCCCTCTGAGCCGCTGGAACACTCCAGTCTGGTCATCAGCACTAATTGAGGGGAGGAACAGGGTTATTTTGAAGTAGTGTAGCCTAAAAATTAAACCCAAGACTCCCAAGAAGGAGGCTGAAGAACGATTGCACCCTCCCAAAGCCATCTTTGTTTTTCTGAGTGCTTCTTAATCCACAAAATGTGTAAAACACATCACCTTTTAGTATTACAAACATCATAACAGGCAAAGAGCTCTGCCATTACTAAGAACAGAGATAACCCAACCCTACTCACTGGTGGTGCCTTCCAAGTGAAAAAACTCAGTGCTCAGAGTTTTTACACCATAAAGATGAAAGTTAAAAGCTTGAAGCGATTCCTTTAAACACTTTCTGCCCATTTCTCTTAATGTGTTTGGTAAAAACATCCCGTGTATTGTACAGACCAAGAAGTCAGTCCAGAAAAGTCTACATGTAAGATGTGAATAAACAAGAAACATAACATCACCTGATTCATTATATACAGTGTTACAAAAAGGGGGGAAATATTAATACAAAGTATTTTTATAAAAGTATTTGGGAAAGAACAGGCAGTAACTATGGCCAGCATCCAGGCCCTTTCATATGTTCTTTTCCATGGAAGTCCTCATAGCAGCCTTTTAGAAAATTAACTTTCCTGTATTAATTTGTAACTAATTTTGACCTAAGTATAAACTTGAGAAACTGAAATAGTTTAACTCTTAAAACACATTATGGAGAAAAACTGCCACACAATTTATATTACCATGTTTAAAGCGCACTCCTCATTTCTTTGCATCTCACTCTTAGTTCTCCCACTTCCCTTTCTGGAACTCACACCACCAGGGATGGAACACGTGTATTTTCCCTGTATCACTGAAAATACCATTGTAACATATTTTTTCAGGGGGTAAAAAAA